>BGPR01001646.1:0-84532 GCA_013235015.1 Araneus ventricosus | reverse complement strand
CTGCCTTGTTTACTTTACATAAACATAATTGAAAATACGAAGTAGTTTCATTTGAGATCGGATTTGGCATGAAAACTTATTTTTTAATTAAAGATTAGAATGTCAATATCTGCCTTGTTTACTTTACATAAACATAATTTAAAATAAGAAGTAATTTCAATTGAGATGGGATTTGGCCTTATCTAAAGGTATCATTGGAACATGCTAAATTCGTTGCTAACCATTCCTAGCGACTAAGTTTTGCCTTATTGATGAGGATTATTATAGTAATTTCTGTTAATTGTTTCGATTTGTTACTCATAATTAACGTGATAATGTTTGTAGGTTGGATACTATCTGTAAATTGCGTCACGCGTGATGCAGAAAAACGTTCAAAATGCTGTACAGGGCAGATCGTTGTACCTAGAGCTACAAAATTTAGCCCGTAGTTGCCTCTTGGGTAGGTGCTCACTCAGAAAGGGTTTCCAAAATTTTAATTAGATTTTTAATTAGAAATTAATGAAAATATTAAAGTTTCTCCTCGATAATTTCTGAGCGTGTTATCGCACAAAAACCATTTTTACAGCAATTTAAAATTCTAAACGGTGCTTCACGGTGTTACCAACTTTATTTCCGAAGAATTTTTTTCTCTTATTTTAATAATTTTTTAAAAATATTTTTTAATTATATTTCACAGCAATATTTTTCATTATTTTAGTTGCAGGATTTTTACTCACGCACGTTGCGACGGTATTTAATACATTTTTGAGTGCCCGTTATCGTTGAAAAAATTCTTATATAGAAAAATTTATTTCAAGCTTCCATAATATTTAGTAAATAATATATATTGAATTATATATATTATATATTGAATTACAAATTAAAGATTAAAAATTTAAAGAATATTTTTTTAATTAACATTTACTGAACTTATAAAGGTATGTTTTAAAATGTCTTATTAAATTTATTTGACGTAATTATCGAAATATTAATCTATAAATATGTAAGGTTCAAATACATATAATTTAATAACTTTTTAATTACATCCGTTGTACTAATGATGCAAGGACTTATTTTGCATGGAAAGATTTATTCCGATCTTATCTTAATATTTTGGCGTCATTTAATTAGTCTTTACAGAATTTAAGTCCTTGTTTCAAAAATAATTCATTCTAAGTTTTTGTTGAATATATGCTAATAAATATTTTTTTTCAAAAAATAAATAAATAATAAATGGACTTCTTCATTTTTACAACTTCAAATATTTGACTTCAATCTGCTGTATAAAACTGACAATCAAATGTATTTCTAAACAAAAATAATCAAAATTAAAGGACTTCGAATTTCTTTAATGATTTTCATTAAACATTATTAGAAAAATTTTTGGGATTCATCCTAACCAATTAAAAAATACTTAACTGTTGTGGACACATGTGTGTTTATGAAAACACAACAGATAAAAAAAACAATAAAGGCAACCAAGAAAAGCAACGAAACACGGTTCGGCATTGCTGAGCAGGTCAACATTTATATATATAAAACGCTAACGTACGTGGCACAGAAAAAAGGATAATTTCTCTTTTGCCGATGGCAACGATCGGTTTGTTTACGAAACAAAACCGGTCGCTATGTTAGGCATAACTTCATAAATATAGCAATTATAATTAACAAAATTTAACAAAGATATTAACTATAAATTTATTAGTTAAAAGTTAATTAAAACACTTTGTATTATATAGAATGGCGCATATTGCAGCTATTTCTAATATAATACAGAAACAATTAATAGAAATATAAATTAAAAGGTAAAAAAAGGAAAAGTGGTCTTCGAAAAAGTTCGTCACTCGAGTTCTAATTCATTCCTTCCATTTTGAATAATTTCTTTTACATTCTAAATTCTATTTTATGTGTTTTAAATATTGATCGTTGTAATTTTTGTTGATGCAATCACTAGATGCTGTTGCGTTGAGCAAGCAAAAAGGTGTCTTGTTATCGTTTTTTGTTTAAATCTTCTGTCTGTTTCTTATCTAAACTTTTTCTTTTTTTACCTTTTAATTTATATTTCTATTATTTATCATAAATATAGCCTACAACTATATTCGATCTGGTGTTAAACAACTTTTTCTCGAAAAAAATTAGTTTAAGACGTAGAGTTCACAATATTTCTTACAATATGATGAAACTTTGGATGACATTATTCTAAAGAGATCCGTTAGAAATGAAGCAGATGGACTTGGCGAGCCAGAGAATGTTCAGATCAACGTCAAGATAGTTTAAGTCAGCGAAGGGGAAATCGTGTTAAATTCCACAAATTGAAGTGATCATGGAGCTTATTACTGCCAACATTGTATTGGATACTTTTCCGTTATGCACACACCGCTTGATACCTTTTTTGGCTTGGCGAATTTTCTTGGAGCGCTGAATCGCCACCTTGGCTCACCTTCTTTCTTGACGATAGTTGACCAGTGCCGTATTTTTGGCTGGCTAAAGCGTCAAGAGCCAGAATGCGCCAATTTGGACGAAAATGCATAGTGTGCATATAATGCTCTGCGCGGGATCAGCTAGTTAGTCTAAGTACCATAAATAGGAGGCAGAAAGTTATGGGTCCTGTTCTCTAGCTGTAGTCTTAACTATTCAAAAACTGGTTGACGGATACGTGCTCGAACAGAGAATTGCTCTCTACAGTCGGGGCAGCTGGATGTTGGAAAATTTTCTGATTTTCCTCAAAGAGAATTGGAGTTATTATTATGGTTACCGTACGTTTAGATTTCGTGCAGACAAGTCCTTATTTCAAGCTCGCTTCCGCGCCAGTAGTGGCGCCAGAGGGGGACCGGGGGGACAGGGCCCCCCCCCCCATCGGGGAAAAATTTTATATTTGTACGGCGTATTCAACTGTAGTTGCTAAATAATAATCTGGAGAAAATTTGATACCAATTTCATTACACTCGTGCCCCCTGTCGGGGAGACCGTGCCCTCCTGTCGGGCAAACTCTAGCGCCATTCCTGTTCCGCGCTAGTGTCTGGAGCTGTGTCCGTTGGAAAAGAACTGCTGAACATCAAAACAAATTCCGTTTTATCCTATCGAGACATTCTACGAAAAGATAAAAATGATAAGACTTTTCTGAATAAAATTATCTCATCCGGAAGATATCTACCGAAAGAAACTTAGAAAAGGAGATAAGAAAGTTGATGAACCTTCTTTTCCAGATCCCAGTTCAAACTGAAAAATTAAAGCTTTGGCAGTTTTGGTTTACTCTATTTTTCATTAATGTAATTTTGATTTACGAAACATTAATAAAAATTGCATCTTCTTTGCATACTGAGATCGTAATTTTTTTCACTTCCTCAAACTCTGTTATGAAAGAAGATAGTTGGTAGAAAGCCACAACAATTTTATTCCATACTTTGACCCCCAAAATCGTTCAACCTCCCTTCCTTCCGGTGTGACCGAATTTCGACTAAACAAATTAGGTAACCCTAGCTATCCCTATTAGCACAAGATATTTTACGATATCTCCACGATGTGTCTACGATATTCCGAATGCCGTACAAAATCGTAAAGATATCGTGTGAATATTGTTGGGTATCTTGTGCTAATAGCGATTTCATATTTCTATCGTGGATACTACCTACCGTAAAACGGGGTTACTTTGCACTCGTGGAGGTAACTTTGCACCAGTGTAAAATTTGTGTGAAAAGTAAAATAGAGATCAACTGATTAGAGATACTGGGTTGAGATTTTTTTACCTTCTTGGGAATACTGACTAGTGTATTTCATTTCCGAAACGTATATGACAATCATTCAGGAGGTTTTAGAAGGAAAAGACAATGATCCTGTCTCTGGTCAGGAAAGCATGACATTTCTGAAGGCAAGTGCTTTTAAATGTGAAAGACAATAAGCCTAGCTTTTATTTTATTGCTTTGAATGCCAACTGTATTTGTTAGTTAACTTGTAATTAATTTTTTTCTGACCTGGGGTAACTTTGCACCGAAAAGAAGGGATTCTTTCCACCATGGAAATTTGTGATAAACAACAACTCCAGTTGGTTTTTTAATTTATTTTTGTATTAAATAATAATAAGACGAATGTTTGCTTAAGCTTCAGATATGCCCAGGGTGTATGAAAGGAAGTTAGAGACTTGTAAGTATATGGAGTTCTCTCCAGAGACCTTAGAAGCTTGATTTAGTGCGATTTCACAAGTTTTGGCCATTTTTAAAGAGACGGAAACTTTTTTGGTACCCCAAAGTGAACAATTTGTTACAAAAGGAATTAAACTAATTAACTTAAAAGAACTAATCCATATAACTAAACATGAACATCCCCTGGTTTTCTCCAATGAGAAGGAAAAGACCATTGCAACGTGTAGTCTTCAGTGACTTCGGTTTTCTTGTCAATAATATAGATCTTAAAATGATAATAAACAGTTATCTTACTAAAAAGGTGCGGTAATATATAGATATATTAATAACACACCCGTCAATAATTGCATGAAAGGATTTCTAAAACGCCATCCTGATTTAACCGAATTCAATGACATAAAATTGTTAATTATAATCAGGCATTTATGAAATTTATTTTCTTGTATGTTTCCCCCCAGGCTTTCAATAAATATATGTAGAATTGCATCCAGAGAATTTGTTTTTGTAATATACTGAAAAAAATTAACCAGTGCAAAGTATCCCCACCTATGAAGTAACTTTACACCAAAATTTCGAAAAATCATAATTAATTATTAAATCAACGTCTGATCCAGATTTTGCTGCAAAACGTTTCTCTAATAATCCTTCAATGCGGAAAAATTAGAAAAGCCTTTCTTTTAGAAAAATACATGTAAATAATCTCGAAATTCTGTCGAAAGTCATGAAAATCGGTGCAAAGTAACCCCGTTTTTACGGTATGTGCTTCAACATCGCTTTGACCATTAGGAGATGGCTCGCTTCACCATGAATCCTTGATTCATGGACTTGGATAAACATGATAAACCAACTAATGGGTTGTTTCTAATCGAATAATAGCTTGTACTGTTAAAATGTGTGCGTCTTCACCTGCTTAATTTGTAAATTTTATGCCCTGTCATCCACCAAAGCGTAATATTTACAAATTTCTATTTCATCAACCAATCGTTTCTTTTTCACCAATTACTTTAGCAATTAACTTTTGACAATAAACTTTCAACGTAAGTGATGAAATGAAAGCAAAATCAACTTATGAAACGTCTCTATTTCCATACTTTTTTCTTCATTAGAACATGAATAATTGATTCATCTTTTATTTCCACTTTTACAAATTATGCACTTTTTTCAGCTCATTTTTCAAATGGACTTTTTTCCTTGCCCGAGCTCTTTAATCTACAACCTTCCAACTATCTTCTTCTTCTGAACGATACTTTTTAATTAAATTTGCGTCATTTATACCGAAAACTACCATTACGCGCTCCACCGAATAAAGGAAATTGGATACACAAGATGTTGAGAATCATTACCTTGAGTCAGAAATAGGAAAACCCGCATCACCATCTTTTTTTTGCCCCTTTTTTTCGCTTTTCTGCCGAACACCTAATTGGCGTAAAGGGGATTTCGTGTTTTTTTAAATGGTCGCTAAAGAACCAAATTAATGGAGAAATGGAAGCTAAACGAGAAGATTATGTGTGTATTTATTTGGATAATAAGGAGCAAATGTCAGATACCGTAAAGAGATCACATTCGGAGAAAAAATAATGATTGTAAATATAAAAAAAAGTTGAAGTAATGGTGAAAAGAAGAACAAGAGAATGAAGATGGATTTAAACTTATCCAGTTAAATTTTATGATAATGCTCAAAAACAGAAACTTAGAATCGTTATTGTTTTTATTTTCTAGATTAAATATCCTGTTTTTTTAAAAAAAACTGAACAGGGTTATTAGGATAGGGCTCTTATTTATAAGCCCCCTTAACAGGTATCCAGGCTTTCTAAATTTTTTAACCGGTTTTCATGTTCCGTGAACTAAAACAGCTCAGCGTGCACAACCGAACCCGAAAATGAAATTTTTGAACATACAATCGTTATCTTTTTCAAAAAAAAATATGTAAAAATATGATACTTATAATCATGCTTATAAATCTATTAACTTGATTTCATTTCTTATTTTTTAAAACCGAATTAAGACTACAATATTTTGTTCCAAAAACCTAAAATATAATTATTTTCGCTTGCTTTTATTGTACCCTAACAGTGTGTTTAAACGTATAGCGGTGATCTGCATAAGACAATACTTTATATATTCTTTTTTTCTTATGCTTCCGTAATGCCATAAATACAAAAGAATTCCAAATTAAAATCCAACTTCTCCTATGTTTTGTCATTAGTTAGTTAGTTTTAGTTATATTATTAACGTCCCGTTTTGAAACAGCATGATGGCTATTTTGGGCCGGACCTCGACACCTGAGCTGGTACCCCCTCTCCAAACATCCGCACCACACCAGCGGGAGGACGTTTGACCCCCTACATAGTTTTGCCATTAAGCAAGTTGATAAGTATACTGTTTTCCTCAAGAAAAATATCAGTTACTCGTAGGTGTATCATAAAGCTCCAGAACTAGCTCTATAGAACTTTCACAAGTCGCAACGCAGAGTTTTGCTTGCAAAGATAGTCACCTGAAATCTTGATAAGTTAGTGTGTCATGTGACATCGTTTGTCGATCATAACCATCATCACTTGTCTGAAACCTCATCGGATTCATGAAAAGAGTGCTACTTGCGCAATCGCAGATTATGATACATCACCTCCCGATGTTAACAGTAATTAATTCATGTCTTTGCCGCGCTGCCGTATCAAGGTGGCAAACCGCCAATTGATAGAATATGTCTCTTCAGCAATTTTTCGGAATTCTACAGAGCTAGTTCAGGAAATCTCGGATACACCTCTTTTTTTTATAGATATATATAGAATTCCTGTATCAAAGAAAAAAGTTTGACAAATAGAAAGTGCATATAAGAGTAATATTATAGGTGTGTAGTTTTGCCTGCAGAGTTTCATTTAAAGAATACTTTCTTTCCATGCCAATCAATTGTTGCGCAATCATATCATTAATAAATTGTTGTGTAATATAGTTATATAATATGTTATATAATCATCTATAATCACTCTTTACGAGAGATTTATTGCAAAATAAACGGAAATGAAAGCTCGAAAATTTTTGAAGCAATCACCTAGCAGAAAAATTTCAATTTATTTTTAGCCAGAGTGTTATGTATATATGGTAATAAATGACCACTTAATTTTTTTTTCTAGATAAGTCACGCGGTTTCAAATGAAAAAAAGTAAATTTGTTCTTGTTTCTGGAATAACAAATATAAAGGATAATGCAAAAGAATAGAATTCCCATTTTTCATCATAAGAATGGTGTCAATTTGTATGACATTAGAATCGCATTGCAAACGAAGTTGAGAATGTCATGTAACATGAACGGTATGCTGTTGTCTTGCACTGCGTTGTGACATGACATCCTTCTAACCTCCTGAAAATAACTAATGGATTGGAAAATTAAATTCGTGAAGCTCGCTTAGCATTGACTTATTATTTTCACTGCCTTTTCTATTTTGGTACTGTGCCTGTAAAAGTATTATTATTCTGCTTTCGCATATTGCTTTTTTCTCTAAGAGGAAATATGATTGAATAAACTGCTGAAATAACTACTATGCTTTGTATATCCTTTTCTTTTTCATTTACCTAACTGAATAATTTCTCAAATATTGAGAAAAAAATTACATCAATCCAATTTACGGATTTCAAAAAAAGAACACAGCTTTCAGCTTATATCTGACGCCTTTTTTTTCTCTGTAAACAAAAGTCCTGCAGCTAAAATTAAAAGAATTCCTTTCATATTTCAACAATGATGAAGGATTTATTTTTGGCTCTCGGTAAAAAAATATTTATGCAGAATAAAACTGTTAAGTAATTGTAAAGTAAATAGAAAACCGTTGCTTCTTTTATTGTCTGAGATTTTTAACCTCATTTCTGAACAAAATGAATTTTAGAATAACTTCTTTGTTCTCAACAAAAAGAATAATTCCCACTTGGTAACTGGTTTCAACCCAGAAGAAAAGCTCTTACAATGATAAAATTGTTTTCATCAAATTAGTTTTATAATAAAATATGCGGATGAAAGTGAATTAATTTAAAAGAAATCAAAATTTTAATTTATCTCAGTTGCTAATTTTTCTCAGCAAATTACGTATTTGAAGTTATTCAAAAAATGCAACAAATGAAATACTTTCATTAGATTTAGCTACATTAAAGACATATTTCTAGACTATATATATCTCCCCAACAACAAACGGGCAAAAGCAAAAAACTGCAGTCAAAATTTTTTTCCATGAATTACGAATTTTTAATATTAATTAATTATGCAACTGATCTCCTCTTATATGTTAACAAAAGACAATCCAAAAATAAGGCGATAATTCTGCCTAATATTGATTTTCGAAAATACAGTTAACTCACATACGAAGTAATGATAGAGACTAGAACCTCCACTTAAATTCTTTTTTGTCTTCTTTTGTGTAATAAAGCTTTCATCTTGGGCTTAATTTATTCACAAGATGTGGCGCTTTCCTCAGAGCATAACAACCATTTGCTAGTTGGTCAAAACAACCATTAAATTTTTGCATTTATTAAGTTAAGAGTAGGTCTAACCACCTATTATTAAAACATATATTGCTGCAATATGCTCTGACTTTTAAACAGAATTAGGGGTTGTTTTTTTTTCATCATTAGCATTTTCCTTTGTCCAAATCAAACTTTTAGAGGGCCGTGGTGGCCTAATGGCAAAGTGTCGACCTGGTTCCTGGTTCGAACCCGATTCCACTGAAGATCCGTCGTGTTTGTGGCCTGTTGCACGTTAAATCATACGTAGAGTTCAAACGACCTCCCTCTGGTGTGGTGCGGACCTTTGGAGAGGGGGTGCCAGCTCAGGTGTCGTCCTAGTCATCTGATCTCCGTTCAAATTTACGAGGTCCGTCTCAAAATAACCCTCGTGTTGCTTCGAAACGAGACGTTAATATGACTAATCTAAACCTATCCCAATCAAACTTTTAAAACATAAAATATTATTAGGCCATTTATCTTCTGTCTCTTCCTTTCCTGAGATAGCATGTTCTTTGTGAACATATAAAGCTAGTTTTGAAGCACAGAATTTAACAGAATTGTATTTTCCATAAATATACTGCTTAGCAATACTTGATGCGATAACACATAAAATATCTGGAATTCGCTATATTTAATAAAGCCCGCATTAAATCATTCCCATTCATATTTTTCCCTTGAACTCAACCATACATGTAACATAACATAAAAACTTGCATTAATTTTATTTTTGCTGCACTAAATTATTCATGTCTTTGCAAAACGTAATTCGCACAATCCCATTTGATCTAGCCCGTTTCCTCATGTTAAAACCATATGATGAATTAAGCATCAGTTTTAACTAGCTGTTCAAGGTGACTAATTTTTAAATAAAATTTTAACTAATCAGCTTTTTAATTACATCAGAGGATTCGAGATAGTCTTGATTTGACTGTGAAGGACCTTCTCTCTTTGCTCTCAGTAAGGCTTTATCGCAATCCTCTTTGCCTTTTCATTCTTAAAAGTAGGGCGGCATTGAGCAAAATTTCTTGAATCTCGACCTATTCAATGGAGATGAAAATTTTATTTCTTGCAAAATTTCCATTTTTGATTCAGTTGAAAAGCAGTTCTTCGCTTATTTCAATCCACTCGATTAAAAAATATCGAACGCCATAAAAGATTATTTTTGACAGTTCCCCATCTATATTTGAGAAAATATTAAGATAAAATAAATTTGTTTATTTTTACAAAAGAACAGAGTCCCGGTATCTTTACTGAATTTTAATACGTGCGCTTTCTGTCGAATTTAAGAATAAAATACATTCCAAAGGCAACATACTTTTCAACTAGAAGATTAGGAAAAAATCCGTTGTTTTTTATTTTCCGCCTATAACATTTATTTAATCTTCCGCGTATAAAATCAGACATATGAATGCCTCAGACGCCAATCATTAAAAGTAGTTTTGACGTAAACTTACGTCTCTCCATAGTGGTCTAATGGTGTATCGGGAGAGGAAAAATTATGATGCTTTTCGTGGTATTTTTAAACGCTTATAGCTCGCTCCGCAACCAAATAACATAGAGAGTTGGTTTTAGTTTTATTTAACAGAAAAAGAATGACACTGAAGATTGCAAAAAGAATTTTATAATTTGGAATTACGGTTTAGTCACAGTCGAGCTGCAAAATTGGTTAAAATCACTAAAAATTTTGATGACGCCACAGCGGCGATGCTCGCGCACGCAGACTAAGGCAATTCAGTCATCGATCTGAGGTTCTCGCGAAATATTACTCAAGAATTGTTGAATTACATTGTGCTAAAATTAAGCGCTTATAGCTCCGCAACCAAATAACATAGAGAGTTGGTTTTAGTTTCATTTAGACATTGAAGATTGCAAAAATAATTTTAGAATTTGTAATTACGGTTTAGTCACAGTCGAGTTGCAAAGTTGGTGAAAATAACGAAGAATTTTATGCAGATAGAGTCACATAGTCACACTAGACTAACAGTCACTATAGGCTAGAGAGTTAATAGTCACATGGAGCTACTTTAGTCACAGTTGAGTAAGGTAAGTAAGTCTACGCCCCTCAATCCCAGCGGCCGTTTCGCAGACAGCCTCCCGTATATTTTTTTGTTTTTTTAATGAAAATTACTTGCGTTTTGCAAATGCCCTCTCTGCCTTCATTGTTAAAATGTTCAGTTGCTAAAGCATTTAAATCGCTATCTATTTATTACTGATTGACTTCTGGTCCCTCCGTACATGTTTCTACATTTGTGGATGCTTTTTATTCCTCTTAACCTGTTAGCACATAGCGGCCTATTTATAGGACAGTTACATTTCACTTTCGTGGCTAAGCCGATTGCATTCCATTGTTTCTTTTTTCTTTGTCTAGCAAGTCAGTATGTATTTTCAAACTCCTCAACAGGTTTCAACTGGCTTATACCGTCTGTAAGCGAGATATTGAAGTCAAAAGTGTCGTCTTTTTGAAGCACTTTTTCTTTTGGTTTATTTTCGAGCTAATGCAAGGAATTCGGAAATAATATTTATTTTTTATTTTATTTTTATTTATTTATTTATTTTTATGTTTAAAATATATTAAAAAATCTTTTAATATGTATTTATAAAAATGTTTTTTTAATATAAATCATTTTTTACAGAAAAGAACCCTCGAAAAAAACCAAAAGCTATCAAATTTTTCTTCACCATTATCTTAATCTTGGTGTTTCAGAACATTTTCTCTGAAATCTATGCTTTAACCCCTTAACTGAATCATTTTCTTTGCTATTTAATAAGATGATTCCTTCTGGTTTGGAAAGGGGCTGTCGTTTTCATTCGGCAGAAGGCATATAAAATGAACTACTTGAAACTACTACTAATACATAATTGAAATGTTTATAGATTCTACGTAATTTTTTGTGTAATTTATTTAATAATTAAGATTTAGTTTTAAGACCTAAAAAATGCGATTATTCGATGCACGAGTATACTCGGGCTTTTAAGTTAAGCGGTTAAATTAAATTGAGTGTTAGCATATTAAGTTTAAATTATGATAAGCTCAAATATGGCAAATTATTACACAGTACTTGCACATGTCCAGTTTCACAACAATAGCAACATACGCCTCACAGCGACAACACATCGACTGATGAACTCTTCCGAAAATTCTCGCATTTCACGTGCATTTGCAGTCACGAAGGTGATTCTCGCGACAAGGTCGGTAAATCCGCATCTCAGCATTCGTAAACTGTTCCAAGTACGCAGTCGAAACTTTAATGACTAACGCTGAATTCCAACTATATAGCATTGTCGAACAGCTCTCTCTAGCTCATTCGGGTGGCATTTCCGGCCATGCTTTTCTATATGGACTTCTCTTGTTTTTATCTTGTTTCATCCCTTAACTTTCTGTGCGTTGAATTGCGAATGGCCCTGAATCTCCTTTATAATAATTTTCTCAGATTAGCTATTAAAAAAATTAATTTACCTTAACACATAATAATTGTGTGATTATAGAATGTATGATGGTATCTACTTCTAATGTATTAATACTTGAATATCACATATTTGTAACTAGCTTGACCAGCTTGTTCGCCAGGAATATGATTTCAATTGAATCTTGCATCATTTTATATTCATGGTTCTCTTAACAACGTAATTTTAAACTTCAGATAGTGGTAGATATTTAACCCATGTTCTATTAGTGACCTTGGACCTCTTCTGTTCATTATCTACATATATGTTCATAATAAAGTCAAATAACTGACCATGTTATGTAATCTCTAATTCCATGTTATCGGCACTATCTTCACTTTCTTATTCCTCTTGTAAAATATGCATTTGATTTCAACATTAAAATGACGCAGCACATTTTATGGCCTGGGGCGTGTTAGCTGGATTAAAACATGCTGAGAAAAGAATGAAAACATAGCAGCCATAACCTTTCAGCTTGATGGATATATTTCTTAATGTAAGCGAAGCAATATCTCGGAGAGCTTGGTTTACAGATTTCTCAAAAATCTTGATGAAATAAAATATGAAATCAAAATGTATTGTTCTTTAGTTGACTTAATTATGTGA
Organism: Araneus ventricosus; assembly: GCA_013235015.1. Lineage (NCBI taxonomy): Eukaryota > Metazoa > Arthropoda > Arachnida > Araneae > Araneidae > Araneus > Araneus ventricosus. The sequence continues at coordinate 71,877 of BGPR01001646.1, read as the reverse complement.
AACATTTCTTTTGTTTAATAATACAATTTTCTGTTTGCATTATTTATTCATGTTTTTTCAAAGATAAAGAACAATTTTCTATAACTATTTCTTCTGAATAGCTCAGGTCTAAAGAATAAAAGATTTATTTGGAAACGAAATGCATATTTTATATGCGTTATTAAAAGCCCTTTCAATCGTAGCGTGAAATTTATTATCGAATTAAGAGAAATGTTATAAAAGTTCCATAATTTCCATCTTCCGATTAAATTCTCACTGTAAGCACTTAGAAACAGCTTAAATATTTAGAACGCAACAAAATCTTTGTCTTTTAGTAAACAACGAATCTTTACCAGTTTTATGCGTTTCTGTAAGGCAATTTATGAAAACTACAGTCGATATTAAATCACACGTATAATCTAATTCTAAAATAAGACTTATGTCGTATTGAACTCCTTTTATGGAAAACTTTAATCTAATGCTTTTTATTTTATATATGCATCGTGTTATTGAACTTGAAGTCAGATAATAAATTTTATTAAAAAAAGTTTTGATTCTATCGCTTTAGACAAGCATACAGGCTTGGAACAAGTGAATTATAAAAATATAAATAAAATATGCACGCCGTTTTTCTATCAGAATAATACGTAAAGTTTAAAAACACCAATGCAAAACCCAATTTTCTTTCTCTTACACACTTTATTGAGAATCTACTGTTAAATAAGTTACGCCATAATGGCACCATTCTAAAAAATTCAGAGAGTAATCTGAGTTACTAAACAATAGAGTAGTACTGCTTTTATTATATGGAATATTTGTAAAACCTCACGTATATGCTCACAAAATTTTAAGTATCCCGCGTTATTCCAGGTCTGAAATCCATTGCAAATTATGCATTTATAGCTCGCAACTTTAAGAACAAATATTTTGTTTACAGTAATCTTTTTATTATTATTATTTTATATTTTCTTTGGTTAGATAATTGAATTGGTGACTTCAGAAACCACACGAATCAATACTATCAAAATGCTGGGAGCTTTAAAAGAAACTGATTGATTTTTATTAAATCATTGATTAAAATTTTGTTTACCTGATCGATTTTACATACCTAATGTGACTTGACTTGACTCTTATCATTTCTTCGCTCATTATGTAAATGCCTCTTTAGAACAGGGATGGCAGTGATTGCGAAAATAACCGGTTTTCAGTTATTCTGGTTTTTTTCACCTCCGGTTTAACCTGGCGGTTATAACCACTCAAAATAACCGGTTTTTGTGATAACCTGTTTTCGGGGGGGGGGAGTTATAAATAACAGACGCCGTTTGTGGACAAAGTTTTTTATTATTATTGTTTTCGCAGGAAATCAATCCAATAACCCATATTTATCTGTTCATAAAGAATCTTTCTGTAATGCGACAACAAACAGACGCCTCGAGGAAGCCGTCGTCGTTGATTGATCAAAGATGATGAAACTCGAAGCTTGATATCTTGGTAAATTTTAGTCCGATCGAACCTAAAATCCAGCCTTTCTTCCGATCCAGTTTTTTTACCCGGTTTTTGGATTTTAAAAAAACCGGTTATAACTGGGACCAAAAAATAACCGAAAAAACAGGTTAACCGCAACAAAACACCGATTTTCGGTTAAAACTGGTAGGTTTTTCCCATCCCTACTCTAGAATGGGAAAACAACATGAACGCAATTTGGAAAGAAAAATTAATTTATGTAGTTTCTGCAAGCAAAGAATCAATTTTAGTTCATGCATTCGAATGTAATTCAAGTATTTTGGAGTATTTGAATATTCGTTTAGCTTTGTCTAATTTATTTAATATCGCTTTCTTTTTGGCACTTATCTTTGTCTTACCTATATTAAAGTTTCCTCGAATCTATTTTTATATAGTTTATAACTATTCTTAGTTCTGTTTATTTAAATTACGAATTAAATAGTTTTTGTTTTTTATAAGTTGCTTATTAAATACGAACGCCAGTATTGTACAAATCTTTAAAACAACATCGTACGTAGCATCACGGCAGCATAAAAACTTTCCTTCGAATTTTCGCATTCCGTATTTTAACCAGGAATTCTTAAGAGGAAATTTGAAAAACGTTTACGTTTTTTCCTCTTTTGTTTCATAACAGCCAAAAGCATCATGTACATTCGTTAGCATATTACAGCTAATCCAATCTAAATTGTATTACCTTTTGTAGGAATTGGCAAGTTAATTTTTCTGAACTTATTTATTGGGTTACTATTTTGCTTATAAGTTAGTTAAAACTAGCAGTTCAGTGAACAGTGGATCTCGCGTCGAAAAAATCCAAGATTTGCTCTTTATGGCAGTATTGAGAGGTTTAGCCAATGTTGTCACTGCTGGTGGGTTGTTTGGTGGAGGTTGGGTTAGAGGGGGAGGAAACATTATATAACATTACATCTATAACATTATGTCTAACCCTTTTCATTTGTTTGCCGGTAATTAGAATTATATCGAAAATGTACAGGAACAGCGATTCTCAACCTGTGGGGCGCACCCCCTAGGGGGCGTGTTAACACTAAGTGGGGGGCGGGAGCATATCGAAAAGCAAATCTTATTAAAAAATAGATTAATTTCTAAAATAAAACAAAATACATTCTGACATAGTAAAAAATAAAATACGCATTTGCACTGATATAAATACACTTATAAATAGGATTGTGTCAGAACTGCACAATGCATTATTATTGTACATATGATTATTGTATAAGAGATGGGTGCGATGAAAAGTATGATTGAAAATTGGGTCGCAAATACTGAAAGGTTGAGAAACACTTTACAGCAACAAAATTGTAGAAAACCTTACGCTTCGATAGCGGAGGCAGTCTTCAAATTTTTATAGCGTAAACAGTTTGGATAGAATCTTTGAAAAAAAGCAGAACATTACCTGAAACGGAACCATTAAAATGGTCCCCATCTTGAAACGGAATAAAAAAAAGGTAAAAATACCTACATATATGCCGTTTTTAATGACTTCAAGGAACATTCATGGCAAATTCGAAGAAAATCGAGCAACACGTTTGGTCGTGACTGCGTAACAGAACGCCGTCCCATTCCTCCGTGCCTGTTGTCATTACGGCAACCGAACCGGTTGAATGGACATGGCCCAAGTGACTGCGTAACAAGCAAATTTACTGACAGACGAAATACCAATTCGTGACTGCGTAACAAACAAATTTACTGACAAACAGACGAAATAGCAAACTTTCGAGTCAAAAAAGTATCTGTCATTCAATAAAGATGTCCACCAATGTGTTGAGAAAACCTGCGTGCCACGGAACACTGTACTTTGTAAGCTTTTATTCTTCCCTCGAATATTCACAGTTCGTCTTTTAAATAAATTAAGAATGTTAAGTGGAAATTTGAAAAGTGTTTTCGCATGACATCTCCTTTTTTTTTCATTTTGATGACCAAAAGCTGGATTTTTCTTCTCAGATGGTTTGTACAAAATATCAACAACGTATACTCAATGTAAGATGATAGATGACAGGCGTATTCGCATTGTGACGTACGGTGCAACAATAAGCTACTTTTGAGAAGGCCCACGTAGTTTCGTTTGTCATATAATTATGACGCAACATGCACTGGTTCCATTGCTTGTAAAGCTGAATTCTTACATCCTCCAGAAGCTCAAAAATAAACAGCCGAATACTTACCCTCATGTTATAAAATAAATAAATGGAATGTGTGTATGGGCAAATCCGGAGCTTACAGCTGCCGAACTTTCCCATGGCAAAGCGACCATGAAACACATTGACCCACAGCGATAGCAAAGGGGGAAAAATCAACAAACCCTATTGTTCTGAGCTCAAAGCAAACAATTTTTAACTCGTTCCCAACTACCAATGCCCTGCCATCGGATGCAATGACTAGGGTTGGTGAGTGCTTAAAGTAAACTCGAATTCAACTGAAGCGCGAAGTTTCTGCCACGATTGATTCTGCTCCATTCCATTTCGAACCTTCAGACGGCAGTTGTTTTTGCGTTCAAAGCAAAAAAGGAAAAGTTTTTCGATTGTCTTCACCTCTGAAGACAATCCTGTAATCGGATTACTATGGTCTTCTTTAAGAACTTTTGCAACGAGCAAGCTCAGAGCTGAAGAAAAGCTTTTTTTCTCGTTTATATTCGAGTAATCTTCTTCTTTGACCGGGTCTTCAAATATTTATATGTTATTTATTCTGGGAAAAGTCAAGGGCTCAAGAATAAACTGCTTAGGATTTCTGAACCGAATTAGAAACGTATACGTTCCCTTTCTCTTTAATCTCACTTTCAGTTGGTAATTTTTTAGAGTCATTGAGATATTTGCCACACACGAGGGACCATCTAGGTTAAAAATCCTTTTTAAATTAATGGGTAAGAAGGTTTTAACAGGATGAGAAGAATTTGGATTAAATGAATTTCTTAGAGTGAATAAATGACTTCGAATTTAGCCACTGAACATGAACCAGAGGGAATGCTCTCCCTTCTATTTTCTCGCATATTTACACAATATGAAGCGTTTTCTGTTTAGCTTCGTAGTATGGTGACGAGTAACAAGTAGACATTTTGGACCTCGACCGATTGTGTACAAAATTTTATATTGACTTACAATTTTAGTTTCAAGCCAACATATCAAATTTCATTTTTTTCGTTTGCTGTATTTTTAAGTTGTCGTATTCACATATGCATGGTCAAACAAACAAGCTGTCAATCTTCCATGGTGACTGATTCAGTCAGAATCTAGATGCAGATCTACAAATTTGGTATAAAGATCATATACTAAAATTCGCCCATTTAGTTTGTTACGTTGTAGAGTTATCTTGACCTCATACGCACGTAGACAGATGAACAAGTAATCAATCTTTTAGAGGATTTGGTCTGCAGTTTCATGAAGCTTTGCAACTCTAGTTATGAACCCAAATGTCAAATTTCATCCATCTAACTTTTTGTGTTTTTAAATTGTCGTGTTCACTTACACACGGACAGATACACAGGCAGATTTTCCGTAAACGGATTTCGTACAAAATCGAATTGAAATCTACAATTGATGGGTAAAATACTGCATATCAATATTTCATCTGGCAAGCTTGTTACGTTTTTGAAATGTCGTGTTCACAGTTAACGGGCAGACATAATTTCAAAAATGATATCTTTGATTCTACATTACTTTATAACAACTACAAAATTCAATACATGTAATCTTTTATTTAAAAAAATCTACACTAGTTAATTTAAAGAACATCTAATGATTTTATAAAAGTATTAACTATTACCTTAAAAAGCGATTTGAGAATAGAAAAAGTATCAGTCGCAGGCCGCTTTTCATCGTACGAGCAAACAAATGTTTTTAGCATATGTAACTGTCTCAAGTAGCTTCATTACAAAATAAAAGTTGTCTTTTTCTTCCTTACTTTCTCCTTTTTCTTCCTTATGTTTCCTTCTCTATCCCATCTTTCAACATGAACAGCCAAGAGCTGACGCTTTCCCAGATCAGTCCTTTCCTGTAAATTTAATATTTATATTAGAAATCTAAAAATTATCAAAACTAATTTGAACAGACTTCGATTTCCTGTCTATAGTCCAGGCGAATTGTACTTTAACATGGAAAAAATTCATAACAGCAATTTTATTGCTTTTAGTTGTTGGGTCGGCCATACAAAACATGGCACTGTATTTTTCAGACGGAGATCGGACTGGATTAAGGGGGAGGGAAATTCGAGTGATCGGTTTTTTGTGTTTAAATAAAAGGCTATTAATCTGAGAGGGAAGTTTAAATTAAAAATTTATAGGTAGTAAAAAGATCTATAAAATGAGTTGTCAAACGTTAAAATAGCTTAATTAGGGCAGGAGTAAATTTTTAAAAACGTAAATTTTGGAAAAGTATTTTTAATTTTTTTTACAATTGAGCCGAAATTTTTGATATTTCACATAACTGCGCATTATATAGTAGGGTATATCTGGTAACAATTTCAGAACCATATGTTGGTTAATATTTGAAAAATTCAACTTTTTCGAGAAAAAGAACGTCGTCTGAAAATGCCTGTTAGTACCTTTTTATCAGTCCGAATTCGCGGAGAGAAAAACATTCCTACTCTAAAAGTGTTGTTCTACAATTTTAAATGCCATTATAATGGTCGATTTTCCGTAAAACGTTCTTAGAACTAAGTTTTACGCTAACATTTTGCCTCATTTATTATGCCTGGACGAAATAACTTCAAACTTAATTTTCATCACTTTTTACTGAAAATCGAAATCAGACAATATCAGGAATCAATTTTTAATAACGTAGAACTACCATTACGAACAATCAGTGGTTTGAATTTAGTAGAAAGTGAATTTAGAAGCTCCTTTCATAACCCATACTATACGATTTTCGCCTATGGCAACTCTCCAATTTGAAACGAATCTGTCTTTCTTTCTTATCATTTAATAATAGTGCATTGTAATGCAGATAATCTTCCGAATCAATACAATTCTTAAACGTTTATGAAAACTTAGAAAACAAATTTTATGATATTATGTGAAACATGGTTTTCAATAGAATGCTACACTGCGCGAATGAATACTGCATTGCAATACAGATAATTTTCCGAATCAATGCAACTTTTGAGCATTCGTTAAAACTTAAAAAACAAATTTTAGGGTCTCGAATAGAACGTTACTTTGCGCGAGTGAAATTGTACATGCGCCATAGCATATCCATTGAAGGATATATAAATTATATAATACTTTTTATCATATTATAGAATTATGGTATGATAAAATATTATATACAAAATTAGTTATGATATAAACGTATAATACAATAAAAAGACTAATGTGGTTCGCTGTGATTAGTTAAACTTTAAAATCAATTCTGACGTAAAATGTAGAATTTCCTAAGCATTTTATAGACTTTTATTTAACTTCATTTGTTTCATATATATATAAAGATGGAATTTTGTAATCGATTTTACATTCATTTCCTGTGCTTTAGTTTTGAAATTTGGTACATCATGTAATCTCGATGACAATACACTATTTTAATATTTTCAGAACTTAATTATCAGTTAATCGCAATACTAGTTACTTTACCTGGTAGTTAATTTGAGAAAAAATTATTTGAATATTCTATAATAGTTATAATAATGAATTAAAATTAAAGACCAAAAAAGTAGAGAATAATTAAAATAAAGGACATTCTACTTTTTATCACGCTAATAAAAGCGTGTACTTAAAACTATTTTTATTAAATTTATTTAAATTAAAATTCCTTTTCCCTTTCTATATTTTTAAAGTCATTGCATTTGTGACTCGGTTGCTAAGCTCTGTTTATTTCTCTTTTAAAAAATGGAACCAGAATGTGTCTTTCTCCATTCGCAAAAAAGTGAAAAATGTCGAGAGAAAAGTTTGGAACCTTTGAGAAAACTTTAATGGAAAGAACAAACAAAAGATTTTAATTGAGTTTTTTATTAGCAGCATTAATTTAAAATTCTATTACAACCATGAATTCTTAGTCTTACTGGCAAGATTTGCGCATTAACGTATTTTTAAAGCAAAAATATTCAATTAAAGTTGTACTCTCATACAGAAAGAACACCTTGAGCTTAAATTTAACAGTGCGTTTCTGTGAGGAATGATGTTCCACAGCATTTTGAAATGATAATGTTCTTAAACTGGCATACTATTTATAATATCGAGGAGCGTGATACAAAAATAGTTAAGGGTGCTTTTACCAGTGTCGATGAAGACAAGGCAGACGAGTCAAACCCAAAACATTCTCGTGCCACAAAATGTCAGATTAGGTGTTGAAATTTGAGTTAGCGTCTACGCAGACAGACAAAAATGCAGGTAGATAGGTTAGTTTAATTCTTCATTCTATCTCTCCACCAAACGCAGCCGTTTTATATTAATTTTTTTCTCTCGTAAATAACTGAAAACTGATTTTCATGAGTGAAGAAGCATATTTACGGATGGGGCGACTTTCCAGCATTCTAATTCCACTTTGCATTCTTTTTGCATTACTTTATCCATAACTTTTATTGAAGTTGGTTGTTGGTTGTTGTGGAGTTTTATGGCACAAGAGCCAGTATTGGCTATGCTGCGCCAAGCGTATGGTGCAAATAACTTTTACTTCTATTGAAAGAAAAACAATTTTTAATAACTTTTATTGAAATAAAAAATTAAAAGAAGTTTTAAATGCACAATTTTGTTAACGTACTAAAAGGTAGGAAGTAATTTTTTATCAAAAATATGCACGTTGAACAATTAGTGAGGCGTGGTTTAGTTTAGTTTAGTTTAGTTTAGTTTAGTTTAGTTTAGTTTAGTTTAGTTTAGTTTAGTTTAGTTTAGTTTAGTTTAGTTTAGTTTAGTTATATTAACGTCCCGTTTTGAAGCAACACGAGGGCTATTTCGGGATAGACCTCGTAATTTTGAACCTCGGTCAGATGACGAGGACGACACCTGAACTGGCATCCCCTTCTCCAAACTTCCTCATAACACCAACGGGAGGACGTTTGGCCCCTTACGTATGATTTAACGTGCGACAGGCCCAATACACGATGGATAGATAGATTCAGTAGATTCGGGTTTCGAACTTAGTGAGGCGTGGATAGAGGTACTGTAACCAAATTTGAATAATCATATTTATAATATATTTCGACTTTTATTCAAGGGATAGGAATTTCCTTTCTTACGATACTCATTCTGGTTTTATTTTTCATAGTATTGTTTTCAGCGCCGTCAGATTTTATGATTTTGTTTTGAACGGCATTATTTTTAGTAAAAAACTATCTTATACTCTCTCTCTCTCTCTCTCTCGCGGCCCGCTGGGGGGGGGGGGGGGGTTGTTTTTTTTTTTTTTTAATTTTGTTCGATTTCATAATTTTAATTTAATTGTATTTAAACACTAAAAATCATTTTTAATAATTGGTTTTTTAATAAACAAATATTTAAGCATATTCAAAATAAAATACAGTTACAACAAAAAATGAATATAAAGTGATTTAACATTTTAACTCACTAGAACGCTAATACAATGAGAACCCCGAGTTTGCTTCTTTGCAACGAGACGGTTCCATCTGGGAGTAAGAAATCGATCACAAGATTTGAGTGAAGACAGTTAAGTTGAATAAAAGCTTATAAATTGGAAATAATTTAATGTTCCTTGGGCGGCCCGGTACCATTTGATCCACGGGCCGGTACCGGTCCGCGGCCCGGGGGTTGGGGACCATTGGATTAAACGAAATAAAGAGCCAATTACTCAATTTAAAAGTAAGTTTTTAAGACTTTAAAGATAGTACATCAAAATACCTAACCGACTTAGAGGGTTAATATATTTAAAAATTCCTTCTGATAAATATTATGGCTTTCTCGTAATCTTCACCTGTTGTCCTGCAACCCCATTGTAACCTGTGATGTAAATGAACCTTTCCGGATGTCTTTCGCGCTTTCATTTCCAGGTAACTTCTCTCATATGGAATCAAAATATAAGATGAATCGATTACCTGATAATTAAGTTCTGAAAATATTAAAATTGTACTGTCATCGGGAACACACAACTAACTCTATCACATCAAGAAGGAGTGGAAAATCGATCACAAAATTCGATCTCTCCCAACACGAAACCAGTTATACCTATAAAAGAGGGTATTAAGTAGAAAGATCCCAAGATAAATCCTATTATTAGAGAGCAGCTACATGAAACAATCATAGAAAACCATGCTGCATGCTAATATCTCATTGAATAATGAAACATTCTGCTTACAAAGTTTAATCCACTACATTCATAAGTTTAATCTACAGAAAGTTTCGCGTATATTCATTATCTCATTGTGATATATGTATATGCGGCGCGCAGTTCATTTCACTCTGTCACGGAACAACATCTGGAAAGGTTCATTTGCATGGCAGGTTACAATGGGGTCTCCTGACAACAGGTGAAGATTACGAGAAATATGTATCCGCCTGTGCGCTATTCCGCTGATTAAGTGGGAAGATTACGGTTTCAATCAATAACCAGGGCGTGGTCAAGATAGGCTTCACTTAATACTGAATCTTTGGGTCGCTGATACTTAAATTTGTGGGACTCTGTGGAGACTGTCGACTGAAATTGTGGTATTTTTTGCCTTGCCCAAATGATACTTTTTTTGCTTGTTTAATGTATCTGAGTAACGTTATCAGAAAAGAATTGAGTGCCTAATAAAATAGAGTGTATTCATTTTTTTTTCTTTATTTCATTCAAATAAAGAAAAACTTTTCCCTTTTTTTTTAGTCATAAGAGAATTAAAAAGAATAAGAAATGTACAACAGATGAAAATAGAACAGTGGTATATTATTTCAGGAATTTTAATTTTAATTTAACTTTAATTTGCGTTTCTGCCGAGTCCATCGACTGAAATTGTAGTATATTTTACTTGTCCAAATGATACCTTTTTGTGGTTGTTTAATGTATCTAACTATCGTTATCATAAGAGAAATTAGTGCCTAATAAAATAGAGTGTGTTCATTTATTTTTTATTTATTTCATTCAAATAGGGAGAAACTTTTAGCTCTGTTTAATCATAAGAGAATAATAAAATTTGGAAATGTGCTACGCGTCAAAATGAAGCAACGATATATTATTGCATGAATTTTAATTTAACTTAAATTTGTGTTTCTATCGAGACCACCGACTGAAGTTGTAGTACTTTTTCATGTCCAAATGATACTTTTTTTCCTTTAATGTATGTAAGTTACGTTATTGGGAAAAACTTTAATGCCAAATAAAGTTTTTATTATATCATTCAAATTAAGAGAAGTTTTACGTCTGTTTAATCATAAAAGAATAAATAAATGGTTAGAAATGTATATCTGAAAATTCAGAAATGAAATATTATTGCGTAAATCATTATATTTACGGATTAATCATTATATACCATAATATGATAAATGCATAATAAAAACATTTATAGCATCATTTATTGTACACTTTTCGAGGAAGGACAAAACTATTTACTTCAAGTATAATTATCCAATACATTTTCCATCATCGGCTAGAAATCCTTTTATAGAGGTCTGTTTTTCACAAATTGTAAAAATGACCAGACAGCTCAAAATCGCAACGATCTAGATTGATGGAATTTGGCAAATTATTACATCACAGAATTTGTTGATACGTATCAAATTGAGGACTAAACCCGTCAACGTGTTGTTTGCCGGTCGATGCGACTGATTGTACATATGAGAATGCGACAATTCAAAACCTCAACATGCGAGATGAATGAATTTTAGTGTATGACTTTTACACCAAAATTGTAGATCTATATCAAATTTTGGAACCATCGGGTGAAACGGAAGAGGTCCAAAAGACATACCCGGTTTTTTTTATCAGTACACTACGAAGTTAAACACAATTCGCGCCGTGTTGTGTACATATGCGACAGAGTGGACAGAATGCATACTCGTTATTTGAATTTTTCAAATATTGCCACACGAAGAATCCTATCCAGTGGTCACCGTGGCTCAGTTGGTAGAGCAGTGTATTTGCCCGTGGTTCAAATCCCGCCCATAGTAATTTTATTCAAGAGCAGGTATTTTAATCCAAAATATTATTTATTGTTTGTTTATGTTCTAGGCAATTCTAGGTCTTTCTTTAAAATTCTAACTGGATAATTCTGGAATATTCCTTAAGTGTATAAAAGCTGAGTCGGGCAAGTTCTCTGCTCTCATGTATTAGGAATTGCTTCAGGATAATAAATCTTTTATTGTTAAATCATTTTCTTCAGTCTTTTCCTTCTTCATGACAATATATTACACTTTTTCTCCGTTGTCTCATAATTTATGTTCCTCACCGGTTTTTAGAAAGCTATTATATGTCTTTAAGCGCTTTATTCTACACATAATCGATCAGAATTCGATATCAATATATTTCTCAAAGATCAATTTCGAAAACTGCTTTACCGATACTAGCATGCCGGAAATCGTTTAATATTGCATCGGTTTCAACATAATTAATATCGAACTTCTTTCGCACAGCAAACTATCACAATTCCCCCAAGTATTGAATAATCGATTTCCTGAATACGAATCATGCCTGCAGTTTCAATCCTAATAAATTATTGCTGGACAAACATTTCATATTCCCAGTTCGGCTTCTCTCGATGATCAACGGAAGGTGTTTTGAAACATTTCATAACTTACACAATATAAGCATTGGGGACCATAATCCTGAACACATTTTTTTTAATTTTCTTTATTTTAACTCACATTTTTTGCTCATTTACTACGTCATTTCACTGTGGATATATTTATACATGTTTATATCGTGTTTTAAAAAAAATGCAGTGCTACATTCAGCATAAAAAGTTACATCATTTTTAATTGATGTAACTTTGATTTTTTATAACATCATTTTTAATTGATGTCATTGTTAAATGAGATGAAGTATTTTCTTCTCGATCGTTTTCTATACTTAGTTTCACATTATGGGCTCTTTTTGTGCTTAGCTTTACCTTTTAGTGAAGAGAATTAATTGAGTATGCATTTTGTATATCTTCCCTCAACTGATCTTATCCAAAACTTTGTGTATGTCTACAATTTCGTTGAAAGTTTAGTTTAGTTTACTTATATTAAAGTCCCTTTTTGAAGCAACACAAGGGCTAATTTGGGACGGACCTCGTCATTTTGAACCGCGATCAGATGACGAGGACGACACCTGAACCCCTTTGCAAACTTCCGCACCACACCAACGGGAGGACGATTGACCCCTACGTATGATTTAACGCGCAACAGGCCCACATACACGGAAGATCTTCAATGGACTCGGATTTCGAACCTGGAACAATTCGGCCCCGAAGCCGAAAACTTACCATTAGGCCACAGCGGGCCTATTTCTTTTCAAGAACCCACACACTAAATTTCATTTATCTAAGCTTGCTCTGCTTTTTAGTAAACAAACCGACAAACAAGCGAAGAGACAGTTTACCCTTTGACGGATGTAGTCCAGAATGAGAAAAATATCTACAATCTTGACGTAAAGGTCACGCACTAAAATGCACTTATTTAGGTTGTTGCGTTTTTGGATTATCGCTTTACTAAACATACGAATAGACAAGAGGACTTATAGTCAACCATTTGATGAATTTGGTCCAAAACTTGGCACTTATCAACAGTTCTGGAGATCCAACCGTTCGCCAGCTTACATCACTTTAGAAAGAGCTCGACTTCAACTTTGAAATTCAGAATTTCGTTCAATCTTATTTAACATATGGGTGTGCGTCTGAGCACAGTTTTTTGGCACGATTGTTAATACCCACACTCACGCGAGGGTCATCCAGAAAATAAAGACCGTTTAGCTATACAAAATGAAAAACACAATATTTATTGGAAAAAACAATTATGTTACATACCGGAAGCTTCCTTCACTTTTCTACATAATCATCTCCTACATTTAAACATTTTTCGTATCTGACCACGAGCTTCAAAATTCCCATGTTATACTCTTCTGCTGCCCGTTCATTAAAACAGGTGTTCACTGCATTCTCCAACTCTTCATCACTTCCAAAACATTTACCGCCCAGAAACTCTTTCAGCTTAAGGAAAAGATGGAAATCGCTAGGAGCAAGGTCCGGACTATAGGGACTGCGCGGCGGAAATACGCGAGAGGTCTTTTGTTTCAATGCAGTGAAGACCTGGCTTAATAAACTGGCGGCAGAAGAGTTTAACATGGGATTTCTGAAGCTCGTATATAGATACGACAAATGTTTAAATGTAGAAGGTTATTATGTAGAGAAGTGAAGGAAGCTTCCGGTATGTAACAGAATTGTTTTTCCGTTAAATATTGTGTTTTTCATTTTGTATAACTAAACGGCCTTTATTTTCTGGATAACACTCGTACATATCTCCAGCATTGAAACAATCTTTTTAAAAAATTTGTACCTAAACAACTCCTTACATGAAACCACTGCATATAAATTCAAAGATATTCTCAAAAAAAATTTCGGGAGAGAAAACAGAATTCAGCTAGCCTTAAAACTGTTACTTTTTGTTTTAGAAAAATAAAACAGAAAAGAAAACAAAAGTAGCCATCTGAATTTTCCAATCACTGAACTACTCAACTACTTAAGTGTAATCTTCTGCAATTAAAAGTTACAAAACTCAGTTAAAATACTCTTTTTAATATATGCAACTGAGCTAATTACTCTTTCACAATTTCCTTTTAACTTTTAATACTCTTAAATAGCGGAGTTGTTAGCTTCTTCACATTGTTTGTATTAAGAAACACTTGCTGCTATTAGTTTTATTATAAACTTTTAATTAACTTGGCTTGTTTCATGTTTGTAAAGATGGAATTTTGTAATCGATTTTTTAACCTTTGCTTGACGTACTAGAGTTCTGAAATCCTTTACACTGATGTACCCTCGACAATAATGCACTATTTTAATATTTTAAGGACTAAAATATTGCTTGATTAATTAATTTAATTGACTTACGATTCCATAGCATTGACATCACCTTATAGTAAATTTGAGAAAAGATTCCATTCCATTCCATTCTATTTATAGTATTGTGGAACTGAAATGTACGAAATATAATCATTCATTTTAAATGAAAGACTAAAAAGTAGAAAATAATTAAAGTAAAAAGTTTTTTTACTTTTTAGCGTACTAATTAAAATCACTTTGATCTTAAGCACACTAATAAAAGTATGTTTACAAAACTGTTTTTATTAAGTCTATCGCCCTGTAATGATATAGAATAGCTATCAGAATTCTTTTTCTCTGAAACAGAGAAGATTTCTTACCACCTTTTGGAATTAACTTAAATGGTGTATTTAACACTTTCTTGAAAACTGTGTTTCAGATTTCATATGCAAATAAGTGTTTTGTTTTGATAATTTATAATGTGTTGGCTGCATGATTGCATATGCTATAAAATAGTACTGTGATTTTGAAATATATTGTTGAATATTTACAACATAATTAATTTGTTTCTTGAACTACTAATAAATCAAATTAAACATGGTCTAACTGAGGTCATTGCAAAATACGAAGAGTAAAAATCAATTGAAAGTCAAATTAAATGAGTAATATGTTTAATAGAATATTTCTTTAATTTAATTAAATATTAATACATTAAATTATCGATGAGATTGAAATGGAGGGTGATATAGATATCGAATAATATAAATTCCTTTGAATTAAATTTAAAAAACTTAGTGATGGGAAAAACTACCTGTTTC
The DNA here is from genome assembly GCA_013235015.1 of Araneus ventricosus. Classification (NCBI taxonomy): domain Eukaryota; kingdom Metazoa; phylum Arthropoda; class Arachnida; order Araneae; family Araneidae; genus Araneus; species Araneus ventricosus. The sequence goes on along the minus strand of BGPR01001646.1, from coordinate 56,695 downwards.
AACCGAAAACCGTTTTTTTTTTTTCGGTTATTTTTTTTTGTCCCGGTTATAACCGTGTGACGTCGTGAGACCACGGGTAGCGTGAATCAACAGCTAGGTTAGTATCAATTCTAATAATTTTTATTTTAAAGTTACTCGAAGTATCTTGGTTATTATAGATTACAAAATAAGCAATAATTTATGTACAGAATATTATAGACGTGAGTAAAATTACAGCATGGTGTTTGAGACAGCCTCTGCAGGTAGAAATAACAGTCACTCAGAGCAACGACTCTACTTAAAATCTATTGAAAGTTCAATAAGTCCTCATGAGCATGCGCTCATCTCGAATAAAACTCGAACAGTTCAGATACGAGAGCTATGCTCTCTAAAGCAGTTAAACAGAAGCGTAGAGCTTCTTAATTCTGCTTCTCTCAGCTACACAACTGGCCGCACGGGACCCAGTTATTTCTAAAACCGATCCAGCACTCGAATCACGATGCTATGATCGGAATCCGATCAATAAGTGATCGGATTCCGCAGGTGCCGATCGAAAATCCACTCCCTCCTTTTCTTTCTTGCCGCAGATTAAATCATCGTTTTTCCAGTAACGAGGTCCGCCCAACACGTGAGGGTTTCCGCCCAATTCGTGAGGGTTGGCTGACAATTCGGTGATGTCCACCAATGAGGACTTCCCTTCGCCAGGCGATTGATTTATGTCCAGTGACAGTCTTGGCTATTAGCGGTCTGGTCTATGGATAGTCTCGTCTCAGTTCAACTGAGAACGGACATCCATCACTCCTTCTTAATTGGGAGTTCCGAAAAGGCTTTGTGTGCCAAGTGTCACTAGATATGGAGTGAAAAAACTCTTTGTGCGAATTCTCCTTTGTGGAGTTTTCCGACAGTCCAGGTGGCTACTTTGGCGGGGCCGATTTTAGCAGCTGTTCTGGAATCTTCACAACCGGTTATTTTTTGAATCCCATAACCGGGTAAAAAACCGCATCTGAAGCTAAGCTCGATTTTTGGTTCGATTAGACTAAAATTTACCAAGTTTTGAGGCTTTGAATTTCATCATCTTAGGCCAATCAAAAACAACCGCTTCCTCGAGGCGTCTGTTGGTTGGCGGATTACTGAAAGAGTCTTTACGAACAGATAAATATTTGCCGATGGATTGATTTCCTGTGAAAACATTATTAATTAAAAATTTTGTCTACAAATGGCGTTTGTTTTTTTTTATAAGAAAAACCGAAAACCGCTTATTTTGAGTGGTTATAACCGCTAGGTTGAACCGGAGGTGAAAAAATACCTGAATAACCGAAAACCAGTTATTTTCGCAATAACCGCCATCCCTAAAAAACTTTCTAACTAATAAAGTATAAAAGCAAGAAATAGAATAATTGTTTAAATTTATCAGAGCAGCCTTAGTTTGCGGATGGAAAAAATAGCAATCTTAAAAAGCACAAGTCGAAAATTTGTTAGTCTGTTGAAGTTTGAAGTTAGAACTAAACAACTTGAGAAGGGGAAAAAAGACTCCACCGCAGAGACCCTTCAGGAAAATAAATGACATGAGAGAACTTTTAATCCCAGTTGAAACTTCAAAAAACTGAGTAATTTCTGTTAAAAGTCCATTTAAAAAGTTTATTCTTATATTCCAGACGTCTTTGGTTAGAGCTAAATTTTGATATATGTCTTGATTATTTATCCAGTGATTGCCTAGCTTCATTTCCTTGGTCAAAACTGTCACTTGACATTTTTAAATAAATCGAAATGACAAGAAAAGAATATTCTAACAAGCTCCAAAAAACAGTTCACAATATATGTTTAGACTTGTTTCAAATATTGTTAACTTGATTTTAAAAAAATAATTGTACTAACTTTGCAAAATAAAAAAACTCGGATTTCTTGTCAAATCTGACTTTACAGAAAATATCGAATTCTCAATATAGCGATTTTATATTGAAAAACATATAATGTGTCGGTTTTTCGTAGTGCTGCTGTTTTCTCAGCGCATGATACTGACATTAAAAAATTGCTGCCGCAAAGTTTTGACTCAATTTAGCTTCAAGTTGTTAGATGGTAGTTTTTACTGTTCCTTCAAAATGATTCTGAGTCTCTTGAGCATCGACTGCATTTTCTGACATGAGATGTATTTGTTTCCTGGTATGCTACAACATTTATAAAGAATATGTAAAATTCCACGTTGTCTGCTTCGCCTTATTTTATGCAAGCATTCTCTTTCCTCTTAACTTGGTTTCTCTCTTTGTTAAAATCAATTCTTCTCATAATCATGGAAGTATCGATATATTTCTACAGAACAACATAACATATTACTTACCGAATAAATTAATTTTTATAATAATCTCAATAACCATTTTTGAATAATATATATGATAAAATGGCAACAAAAAATAAAACAACCTTCTTTAAAACGGATGTTCGAATGCTAACTAACGATTCACATGCAGAATATTTCACTAAATCAGCTTCGTGTTAAAAAGTTATAAAAAGAATTCGTTGTCAGTATTTATGAAGGATTTCTACAAATCTACCTCTCTGTCCTTTTAATTCAGAAATAAGTGAATATTTGATATTTTTAATCTGTCTCCTACTTTTCCGAAGTTCATTCCGCTGTAAACAATCAAATTCTTGAAAGGTATTTCCAGGATACAAAGAAAACTTACACTTGCTTTTATTTAGAAATCATATGAACTTAAATATATTGTAAAAAGAAACAATTAGTTGATCAGTTTTCGCATAAACTAAGAATAATGAGTGTGCGCACTATTTTCCTTTGACGATCATTGAACTTTTAGTCAAATTAGGATGCTGACACCAATGAAATAAATCAAAATCTGGAAGTGGAAGTATGGAAGCTACGTTTGTTTTATTCTGCATTGTCGAAACAACAGGCCTGTCTGCTTTTGTTGCTGTGTTCCAAGGAAAAGAATTCTTCAGAGACTGTATAAATAATTTATCTAAAAATCAATAACTCCCAGTCTCTTTTTCCATTCTCTTTTTAATGTTTTGCATTACCATACATAGAAGCCTTCATCGGAAGAAAGTCACCAAATAGTTGAGTCCCGATTCTGTAAGCGAAAACAAAATATTTTCTGTTCTTTGATCGAAAAATTGGTTCATTATGTTTTAGAAAGAAATCAAACAAAATATTATCCAATACTTGGGATAACATTTTGTTTACACGTTTGTTTCATTTTAAAACGGTAGTGAATATTTTGGCTGTCATAATTATGTTTGTAAGGCATATGAAGAGTTGTAGTTCTGTTTCGTGTATATATGATGTGAAACGCTGTTAGACTTCGAATTTATAATATAATAAATAATTTCCAATTTAAAAACAGTAATTGTTTTACGGCTACTTCTTTTACAGAAACATGCTGTTAAGTAATTAAAAATACTAATTTTCCTATTTCTGATAAATTATCGTCTTATCTTTAGAAATAGAACAACTTCTGAAAATGTTAAAAAATATTTTATACACCAGTTTTCATATGAAAAATAATTTTTTTATAATTGACTAACGTTATTCAAACATAGATATTTAAGTGCAAAATATTTTAAAGTATACATCCTGGATTTTCATTCAATGTAGAAATTACCATAAAAATAAATATCACGCAATATAAATACAAAAGTCAAAGCTATCAGTGACTATGATATATCCACTATCAAAATCTGTAATTTTATTTTTAGAATACCTTATTTGTAATTTTATTTTAATTCCAACGTTTTTATTATTTAGTGCAATATTATTATTTATTTATTTATTAAAATTCAGTAATTATTTGCATCTCATCAATTGAAAAATGCATTTTCATGTTAACAATAGATACAATAAAACTTCGATTAACCGTCACTGTCTGGGCCAGTGGTGTGACGGATAACCGAATGGACGGATAACAGAAATCTCTTAACCCTTTATAGTTCTCTGGTATAAATAGTTACCACCTACGAAAGATTTTTTCTCATGTCTCGAAACATTATTGTTAAATGATAAATAGTTTAATTGGATGCTTAACATTCCATTGAGCTAAAATAATAACCTAGATAAACATTAATTTTATAGTTTAATCGTAATTAAATTCAAAAGTGGTAAGTATGCTTACCAATGCCCGTTCACGGCTTGAGTGTTTTCATAAGGAAATCATGTTACACCATATGTCATTAAATTTCAACTCACGGAAATTTTTTAGAAGTAAAACGAAGTCGTATTTTGTTCTTTATATCTAACACATTCTTATATTTAAATATCAGCATTTGTTACTGTGTGTGTGTGAGAGAGAGAATTTATTTAATTTAAATTCAACTTTCATTGTTAAAATTCAGCAAAAACTGTTGATGCAGGAGGAGTTTCTATAAATTCGAGATCTTCCTGTTAATGATCTTATGCATATTTTGATTTAAATTTTGGTGTGTTCATTATTTGAATTCCCTAGTTTATGAGTTTTTAGTTTCTTTATCAGCACAAAATGTGGTTAAGATATTATTAGTAAAATTGTGTTAGGTTGCAACAGTTTTATTTTTATGCAATGTAGCGCTCCTCCTAGCCGTCCCATCAGATATAAAATGAACTTCAAAATTTAATTTAATTAATTATTTAATTTCAATTCGAATAAATTACATGGGTTTTTACTGACAAATTTACAGAAAGATGTTTTAAAATACTTAAATTAAGTGGTAAATATACTTACCAGTGAACATTCTAAGATATTTTTACCCTTAATGCTCAGTGGTAAGTATGCTTACCACTTTCAGTTTCCCCTGAATGATCTCTGGTAAGTATATTTACCACCCCCTATTTCATAAATTATTTGTTAAATCAGCAAACGTGTGATGTTTTTGTATTTACAACATCAGTTTAACATAATATAACCCCCCAAAAAATTATTTCGAGATGCCCCGGAGTTATGTCCTATAAAGGGTTAATACACATGTACAGTCACGTGATTTCATTGCTGGCTTGGGAAGAAAATGAAAAGAAAATCCTTTGCAATTGAATGATACATACATATTGTATTTAATTGTACAAAACGAGCAATACAAGCTCCAATATAAAATTAGCAATGTACAGAAATGAATTGCAATACTATAAATCTTCGATCTGGGATATTTCAGTTCACAGAGAAAACCACCATTGACTTAAATGTCGGTTTCTCTACAGAAAAATATGCCAATTTTTGTGAAATTTAGAATCCCAGCAGGTGGTTAACCTTGAGAAAGTCCATCTGCCGGATTCTCTTCTTATTTTTTGTCTCTAGTTTAGTATTGACTTTGTCCTACTTGTGTTTTTCGGTTTGTTAGTTAATCTTTGCTTTACTATAAATATACGATACTTTAAAAATTTAGATGATGACGGATCAGAAACTGAGGATTAAACAAGTGACGGCTAATCGAAGTTTTAATGTATAATAGAAATTTTTTTCACATATTACCGTTAACAACAAGAATTTTTGTCTGCAGTTCAAATATATCTTTGCGCAAAGCCAAATAAGTCTTCCATTTTGTTAAATATCAATATATATATATATATATATATTACAAACAATTAATTAATAATAACATTTTCAATATATATACCCATTAAACCAATAATTAAAATTAAATATAAATATAATGCTTTCTAATTAATAATCATACAATGAAATACATAAAGATAATTAGATTATAAACTATTACTATGAAAAAAGACAACCCAAAATTGGAATTCTAACAATCAAATGCCAATCGATCTTAGGAACCGATTATGTCGCATTAAATTCAATTTTATAGGCGCCTAACCTTCTGCGAAAGCCAATTTTAGAAAAGCAAAAGCAAATATATATATATGGGGTTTTTTAATTGTCCGAGTATTCGTAGAAAGGACTTTAGGAAAAATTAAACTACGATGTAATTGTTGATTAATATCCGTAGATGAATGAGACATACTCTGCTGTAAAACGGATGCATAAAGAATTCATTGGTGAAATACACGAACAATGGGCGTAAAATAAAGAAATCAGAAACAAAAAGAGCAAACAACACGCAACTCTCAGTTACAGAAGAGGTCTGAAAAAGATGCATGCTCTTCGAAACACTTTTATCCGATATATGTATGTCAAGGATTTTCAATATTTGAAATTCACGTGTACTTACACGATATGGAAAATATCCCCCTATCTGATAAAATATTTCCCCATTTCTTTTTCCTTGACGTCAAAAAGGATAGCGGCTGTTACGGCTCGCTCTCCCGACGTCTTCTTTAAGCTTTCCTAGATACGTATTCTCGTTCTACTGTGATCTAAAAAACATAAAAAGAGTGCTTTTTGATATTTGATATGTAAGATGTCACATTCCATCAAATTTGCATTATTTTATTCCCTATTTTACTAGATATACGAAACTGCGTTTGATAAAATATTCATGCTTACTACTGCTTTTTAAGGAAACAAAACGCACTTTTTACGTTTAATCTGGAGAATGCTCGCTTGAATATTTAGTGAGTTTATTTTTAGAAATGACAGAAAATCCATGCATAATATAAATCTCAATGAAAGAGTTGTTCTTCGCATTGTATTTATAATCTAAACGTAGTCCTTTTCTTGAAGCTGGGCCTAAATAAAGCAGCATATTAAACAATCTCTTTTCAAGTCTTGGTTCCAGGAATTTAAATTAGGTTTCGTGTTTTCCCTAATTTGAATACTAAATAGATTCCTCTTTGCTGGTGAATTCCCTCTACTGCGATTAAATAAAAACCCGATATAAATAACCGTAATTGAGCCCAAAAATTATGCTGGGATTACGTGTTTTGTTGGTATCTGAAGCGGCAAGGATTTCTTTTCTTTTGAATTATCCTGGGATCTGCAGTTCTACGATCGACTGAGTCTTAACAGCACTTCAAAGACCTGTTGGATTAATTAAGAACAATTAAGTTATTATATTTTCATAAAATTGAACCATTTGCTTTTCTAGATAAAAATCCCTTTTAAATTCGTTTCATATCAGATTTTTAAAAACTTTTGCACTGAATAAAATTACGACAGTTTTTATTTATTCTTATTTTCTCCTATACAAAATATAAGAGAGAAAGTATTATTTATTACTAACATGAGATACTCCTCGGATACCAGAAATGTACAACACGAGGCTTATCGAAGTAAGTATACAAAACAACTCAGTCCGTGTACGGATCAAATCCTTACGAAAAATTAGATATAGGTAAGGAAGAAAATAAAAAGAACTATTGAGAAGAAACAAAAATGTTGCAAAATAATTGAATAAATAGATAAGACAAAGGGCATAAAGATAATAAGATAAAATTAAATTAGGAATTAAAACAAATTTAAAAATAAATTTAAACGTACAATACAAAATTTAAACAATGTTTAAGTAACGCGCAATACGCCGCTGCATATAAAAAACAAAGGAAGCCCAAAATTATACAAACAAAGTAAAAAAACCAAGAAACATACTCAGAGAGAATAGAATTAAACAAACATGGAATCCATTCTAGTCCACTTTTTCAAGAGTTATAGACTATATTCGATATTGATTCAAATTATTCGGGAAATTTTTCTGTAGGAACCTTGACTTTCGTCTAAAAAAGCTTCTCATAGCCCTAATAAGGCAAAAGACCTCTAGATAAGACAAAAATATGAATAAATAAAAAAAGATAAAAAAAAATAAACAAAAATAGTACAGAATTCTACAAACAATTGAAAGCCAAAATTTGAATAATTAGAAAGCGAAACTTTTACAAAAGTATAGAAGAATGTAAAGATGAAATACTTAAAAAGAACTGCAGAACAACTGCAGCTATAGTCATTGAAGTGGTAGAGGAAACTAGGGATACTTGACCCTACTTTTACTTTTCTTATATTTCTCGAATATTTGAATTTTATCATCCTAAAAAGATTTGTTTTTAAGAAGAATAAATGTGCGTATGCTAAGCTCTTTAATCATAAAATAAATATATTTCATGAAATCGCCTGGGTCAAGTATCCCTAACCTTAGGAATACTTGACCCTAAGCTAGGGATACTTGACCCTACATGCAAAGAGTATTTAAATTCTGTTGATAATTTGTATATATCCGAAATTCAGATTTTAGGTTAATACTACTGAGTTACAAAAGGTGTTTATTATCGAAAAATATTAATGAAGCTAATAAAAACTAATATAGAATCTATAAAACGCAGTTGTTATTAATAAATTCTAGTTAATAAATTGAATTAGTCTAGTCATTAAAATAAATATAGTTATTAAATTAAAGTATTTCAAAATTTAATAAAGAATTAAAATATTAATTTAATTAAATAATAAAAATTACAGCAGTGGAACTGGGAACCTAGCGTGTCGTTAGCGCGTGAAAGAATTGCCGGTTTTGGAAAATTAGAAAAAAAGTATAGTATTAAAATGAAAAAAGGGTTCTAAAAAATGTTGTACAAAGCTAAAATAGAGAAGCTTAATAGACTTATTTGGTTCTTCTAATATTTAAAGAAAAATAAAAGCAAAATTATGAACATATATTTTAAGAGAAAATTCAAATCAAGAAAGAAAGACAAACTCAATAGAAATGGCGAAACTTTAAATAAAACCAGACGATGACAAATCGTTCGAGCAAAAGAATTTATTCAAATAATAAATAAATAAAAAAATCTTTCTTTCTCAGGCGAGGAAAAAACAGATTAATTAAATTTCAATTCTTTTTAAAATTCTTACTAAAATAATTATTTGCATTATTTAAAATTATCATATTAAAAAGAAATTTTATTCAGTAAATAATTACTAGCAAGCAATTTTTAAATAAGTATTATTAATTTATTTGAGTTGCCATCTTGCCAACAAACTCTACGCCCCAGAAAACTGATCCCAACAACAAAATGTGCTTCGGTCGGCAACGACATCGGAGCTGCAATAGCTTTTGATAGGTTGAAGTATCCCTAACTTGACTTTTTCTAAATAATCTAAAAATTATACCACTTAGAATTAAGATTCTGCACAATATCGTGTATCAAATTAAAGCTAGAAGTATGCTTAAAAATCTGAAATATCCATCATATATTTAATAGTAAACCTCCTATCCCTTGAGAATTGAAAAAGTGAAAATTTACTTTTGTATCCCCAAAATAAATTTACCTACGCACCATTACAATGGCTTTTCTGGTTGGAATGAAAAGACCCTCCAATAGACCATGTGATCAAAGGTCAAATAAAAATGGCACATACAAATTACCAATTATCCCACAATCTGAGAAAAACGCGTAGGGTCAAGTATCCCTAGTTCCCCCTATCATGGAATAGTCAAGTGACTATGAGCTACTTCATGAAACCACTTAAGCGCAACCTAGAGACAAACTCCGGAGTTGGTGTTTCTATCTCGAAAATGGAACGATATAGAAAAAGGTCAATTTATAAAGTTCTAGAGCATCATCGATTTAGTACGAAAAGGTCTAAAATGAGGTAATGATGATGAAAAAAATTATGTTTTTTTTAATTAATGAAACATTGTTTAAATTGCGCGAAAAGGAGAAACGGTTTTCGGTAATATTCATTAACTTATATTTTAAGCATCTGTAATTCCTTAACATACATTCGCAATTAAGTTTAACTACATATTGCATTTCTGCATTTATTATGAGAAATAGATGTCTAATGAACAAATGACAGTTTCGGTTGATGGATAAGTACCCCACTGATGGGGTGCCCACAGGTGAATACCTAGATTCGCTTAATGGTACCGACCCTACTTAGACGCAAGTATCATTATTCAGAGCATTGTAAAGAAAGAATTTGTGGTCAAAAAAACTTGGAGGTGTGCATTTCAAAACACAGTGTAACGAATGACTTGAAATTAAGAATTATTATGAAATTAATTTATAATTACTACAGCACTTTTATTGCAATAACCCTCCTTGACCAACCATATAATGACTACCTTCATTAAAATAGTTCCTTTTGAATATTCTTTCTTTTTAGGGAAGTTTAAAAAGGAATGCTCAAATTTCAATTTTTCTTCAAAAAAAAATTCGATTAGTTTTGCCTGAGTGTCGTACGATTTTAGATTTCAATTAAGTCAACATGAAATGAATTTACATCGTTAGAATTTTATTTCCAGTGACATGACTACATAAGTAAAAATCCTTCTGTGTTTCTATTTTTAAAAGATAGCTGAATGATTTCTTCATCCTTTTCACTGTCTTTATCTTCTTCAGGCAGCGGATCCTGAAATAACAGTGCATGTTTGAGATGTAATTAAATTCGCATCACGATTCGCATAATAATCAAAACTTTTGCTTATTCTCAAATATTTCTAGTCATTTTTATCTTGCGCAACTCATATAAGAAACTGCCTTTTGGTAATCGCTGTCGTGCAGGAAAAACAGCACAGACGCTTTTATTTCAGCTCAGAAAAGGAAAGATCGATGTGTTGGAAGCTCACAGCAAACGAATACATCCGAACTATTTTTGTATCGAGATGAATAGGAATGAATCCAGACAAAGGCAAAACGACGTACAAACGTGCGATGTGCAAAAAAAGGGTTTCTTTGTATTATGAAATATCTGATAATTTTAGAGTATTTAGAATGGTATTATTACTTCGCGGTAATTAAATAAAAGTAACACGAACGGAAAATCTGAGTCCTATTTGAAAACAGTCGTCTTAAAAGAAAACAGTAGTTTTTAAAAATGTTTGTATTTTTTAATGTAATTATATAATATCTGTTAGAATAATTTATTTTATGTAGGTTTCAAGAAGATATTTAAGCGTCTATGAGCTAAATAATTTTTTTTTTTTAACCTAACCCAATAGTAGAATCTGTATTCCGCATCCTGGCATATACTGTCTGCCCGCCAAGAGAACTTTCTTCGCCAAGTTGTCTCGTCGACGGCGTTCGCTATAGCAACTGGTTATGTTAGAGAATATCCATTTCGAATAGGAGGAATCCGGCGGAAGTCGGGATTTTATTTTATTCTTGGCGCCAGTTTGCGGCAGTAGTTGATCAATCGTCTTCTGCCGCAGTTGTAGGCTCCTTCCCATTTGGAACTAAATCAACGAATGTAACAAACTTGAACGAACGTCTACCTACTCGAAATGGATTCCCCCTACGATAACCTGTTTCTATAGCGACCGCCGTCAGCTAGACAGCTTGGCGAGCAGAGTTCTCGTGACCGACACAGACAGTACTGGTGTATTAATCCTTTCTGTCAACATTAATTCTCTGAATCAGAGGGAGTTGTAAATAATATCTTCTCATGTTCTGGAAAGTCTGACAAAAATACTCTCGATATATGCTTTTACAATTTGTGAAGTTTCTCTTTGTCACCAAGGCAGTATTTTAATTCGTAAGATGCCAAATAAAACAGTTTTTCAGGCTTTTCACCTATGTATTTCATAATTTCTCAAAAGCCACAAAATCTTTCATTTTAACCATAACGCAAAAAGATTCGAAAGATCCAGTTGTAATAAAGAGATATTTTCTCTGAACTCCTGGGAGATCACAACTCACTTTTGTCTCATAAATTTATGAAAACTACTGAAAAGAAGTTACATTTATTCTTATTATATTATTTTTTTCATGACAAACATTTGCCATCGCATACTTCTATAACTAAAAGAAGAAGCATGTTTAAAACTCATTTAAAAATAAAATACCTGGAAGAAGTAATTTCATGAGTTTTATCAATATCTAACTAAAAAGATACAGTTATAAAAAATGAAATTCTACACCGGATAAAAGAAGAAAAATATTTTTTCACGAATATAAAATGATGTTAATCCTGTTCCTCCTACTCCTGGATTGGAAATGACAAGAGTTTTCATGATGTATTGCAATCAAAGGTTATTTGGTGTCTGCTTTGTAGCGTTTCATATTCCAAGAGGCATATTCGCAGGAAGTATATTCCGTCATTGGAGTGGAGGCAATCAATTTCACCCCATTTGTGTATCCGCTAGAGCAGTAGCGAAGATTGGGAATTATAAGTAGGGGGAGCAAAAAATTTGAAAACAACTAAAGTTACTGCGACGTATAGAGGGTAGATAACAAAATTTAAAATTTTTGCTACAAAATGGTAAGTTTGAGATGCTCTGAACAAATTGGGACAGAGAATTAAAAGTTAACAATTGAAAGTTGACAAGTGAAATAAAAATTTAATTTTTTTCTTCAAAAAGTGAGGGGAGATAGCCTCCGACTCTCCTCCACTGCTATAGGGAAGCGAGAACCCCCTTACTTATCCGGAGGCTTCTCATCCACTTACTCATGGTGCCTCTTCCGGATGGGATCAATGCCAGGTTAAACCTAGCCATTGATTCCCGACGCGTTCAGGTAACTGCGGCAACAGAGATCAGATGGTCCGGACAGGCATCATGTTGGCCGGGCGCACAGATCTCTATGTCTTCGGCACAGGCTGCTGTGAAGTATAGGAATGCGATCTTGGAGCCATATGTTCGTCTACTTGGGTACAATTTCCACTACTTTCATTTTTATAGACGACAAATCTCGTCCACATAGGGCTCATCTGGTAGACGAATTTCCGGAAAGAGAGTATGTTCGCAGGATAGATCGCCAGGAAAGATCGACATTGCAAAATCAAAGACAATGGTGTCTGACAAACCGTCAGCGGAAAAAATCGTTTCGGATGTTTATAAACGAATTTGTAGATGTCATTCTAGAGTGAGTGTTTGTAGGGTTAAAAAAATAGTTATTGACACCCTAATTTTTAAGTTTAAAAAATAAACTTTCATGTCAATGTTCAGTTTTACCTAAACTAACATTAGGCAGACAATTACGGTCAAACTAAATGAGAATGAAGGGATGTCAATAACTATGCTGTCAATTACTCATCAATAGGGTGTCAATAACCGATTTTGCACTATTTATTCTCAATGTATTGCAAAATACTTCCCAGGGATAATTTTTCTATAAACCCTTTATTCAGCTTAAAGTAGAGCAATTCAGGAAAACTTATAATGAATACGAACTTGGTTTAACTATTTTTAGAATTTATTTCATGATAAATTATATAAATATTATCTTAAAGGTATCAATAATTGCCTTGTTTAACCTATATCAGAATCATTTTCTACCACAAGTTATAAGCGGAATTCTTATGTGAAAGTATATAAAAAAGCTGATGAGTAAACACACCCGATTCTGTATGAAATATTCAATTATAATTTCATAGCAGAAATAAGAGTAAGAAACCTAGAAAAGTCAAAGCATAAACAAGCACTAAGTCATCGCCTCGAAAAAGATATTTATTTACAATATATATGAAATTTAAAGTACGCACTCATAGCATTCGTGAAATATAACAATTAAAAAGTCTGCTGTATAAAATTCAATTCATGCAAGATTTATTTAATAGTCTTACACAATATACATCATCGTATAAAGACGCCCTTTTAATATTAAAATCACCATGATCGTAGATAAAAAGCAATTTATACAAAAAATATCTACAAGATAAATTACAGAAACCACAATTTTTATCCATTAATAATTTCTTGAAGAGAATCATGATCGAGTTTCATTTTCAAAAAAGCAAAAATATTGAAAATGTTCGGGAAAAATTCCAGGTCTTTTAGATAAATACGAGCAGAAAGAAGAGAGAGCTTTTTTGTAAAACTATGGTTTAGTCCATTCTTTTTACTTTACCGCTAAAATATCGTCTACAATCAATTTCAGGTTCCTAATAATCAAGCTAATGCTGCGTCTTCCAATTTCGAGCCGAACGAAGAAATTTGCTTGTCCAAAGAAATTCAATTTTCTCGAATTTACTTTTTTTCTTTTTCCTGGAAGCAAAGCAAAAAAAATAGTTTTAGTAGTAAGGGACAGTGCTTAAAGTACTAATAACATAAAAAAGGCTGCTGTGGGAGTTTCGCTCAACAATATCTTTAAAAACTTTTCTTAACAGTATATAATTCGGTTACAGTTCAATCTTAAATAATTTTTTTTTCAGATTTTTTTTACATTTTATCTTACAAGCTATTTCTGAGCAAGAAGTTTGTTTATTTATTTGCTTCAATTTTATCTGCACAGTTATTTCATTCTGCTTGCCACGTTGCATTTTCTTTAGTTAATATGATTTTTTTTTACTTTCTCGTATGCAAAGTATACAGAGAAAAAGTATTGTAATCGTTAAAAAATTCGAACTCGAGATTTTGATGAATCTCCACGTTTTAGACCTCCCCGAGTCCGAAAAACACAATTTTAGAATTATGTCTGTCTATCTGTCTGTGAACACGATAACACGAAAACTATTAAAGCTAGAGATATCAAATTTGGTAGGTGATCTTTACACATAATTTGTATATTTCTATCAAATTTTGGACGAAATCCGTAAACGTGAAGTCTGGCTGTACGCGTTCATGTGAACACGATAACTTAAATAGGTAGATAGATAAAATTTAGTGCACAGTTTTATCATCATGAATGTAGGTCCGTATCAAATTTTGGACCAAATCCGTCGAAGGGTTGACTATCTGTCGGTCTGTATAATCGCGTACTTTTGAAGACGATAACTTCCAAAAACAATGGGTTAGATAAATAAAATTTCGTATGTAGTCTTGAAGCCGCAATTGTAGATTTTTCTCCAATTTTCGTTTCTATCGGTTAAAAAAGGGCGTTGAAATTTCTTCCCCATTCTACGGTTCATTCTATTTCGGTTTCTTCCCCATCCTACGACGCAAAAAAAAAGGCGCGAACGCTGGAGCGTTTTCCCACCTGTGTTAGGGAATACCTCACTTTTCTGGCGCTCGGTGGATTCCCCCCCCCCCTCCACCCGTGTTAGGCGTATGCGAGAATGTTTCGGGGAGACTACTGCCGCTGGTTTATATATATTCTGGACAGTATACATTTTACATCTTCGTAACAAAATATTTCAATCTGAGAAAACCTTATAACAGTAATAAAAACTAAGAATATATTTTTAAGTATAGAACTTACTGTTTGATCATTTTACGAAAAACTGGCGAGCTTCATACTTTTCTAAAACTTTCTTTAAGCAGTTTTTTTAATATTTTAAGAAAATTACGTTTTTACTCATTTGAATCTTCACATTCTTTATTGGTACGTAGTAATGATGATAACAAAAGTGAGTAGTTTCAACTCATTGAAAAAACAAGTATAGACCTTTTATTTTACAGTACTTATCTAAAACTTATCTGAACGGCCAACCCCACATTCATTCAATTCATTCATTCATACCCAGGAGAAATTTAAAGTTTTAGAGTGCGGGTTTGCTCTAAGGGAGAAGAACATTCCAGCAGACATATAGACATGGTGAAAATGTGGCCAAAATTTACATCAAATATTGAAGGAAAATTTAAATTTTAAAATTTAACTATTTAAATTTTAAAATTATTTAAATTAATTATCTCATTTTTTTAAAAAACGGGAGACCAACCCTGCATAACGGTCAACCTTCTGAACAACCATTTTTGCCCGGAATTTTAAGTCCATAGATATAATGTTAAAATAACATCTAGGAACGGCCAGTTTCACCCCTCTGAGTGGTCAGGTTGTACAACTTCAATGAAATCTATTCCTTTCACCTCTCTGACCTTGAACCTTTTATTAAGAGAAAAGGGAGGATGGAAAGAGTACAAAATACATACACTCAAAAACAACATCGGAAATCAAATCGAAGTGTGAAGAGAAAAGTTAACTTCAACCTCTACAGGGGTGGGGGCCTTTCAAAAAGCAGGGGTTATTAAATACAAAGCAAGAAACCATTTTCGCCGCAAGCATAGCGTTTCGAACTCTGAAAGATTTCTAAACGAATTTGTCTTAATCAAAATTAGCGAATAGGACGACGTATAATACTGTTGCCTTTCCTCAAGAATTACTGACGAATGTATCAGGAATTTACATTTTCATTTAAAAAACGAAATTGGAAAAAGTCACCTTCGAAAAAGATCAAGGAAAACACAAATTGTATAATTTTTCAAAAAAAAGCAGAGATTTTCGAATAAAGTATTTTTTGTTTAGAAGATTCTTAAAAGTCACTTTGTCAAAAATAATGAGTTCGGGATTATTTAAATACAAATTTGATGCTTCCAAACATAAAAACCCCTTTAGAGCGACCACCCGTTTGAGCTGCCAAATTTCCTAGAAACGGAGGGTAACCGCTGAAGAGAGGTTTCCACTGTACTTTGTTCTGTTTGCGTCCACTGTGAATATTAAATTATATTTCTTTTTGAATTAATTCGTTAAGAAAAATCATAAAATGTCTTGTGAAGATGAAACTTATCTTCCATGGAAGCACAAGCTCACTGGAGTGAATTCGCATGCCGTGCCAATCTCTTGATAAATGAAAGTGCAGTTGTCTTTTAACGTATCAAGTCTTTTTCCTTCTCTTGCAAGATTTGCAATAGATTCCAAAATGAAATTGGAGTGACGCATTTCACGTTTATCACGAGAGCTTGGATTGACTCCGTTAGCCTCAAATGTTTTGAAGAGAGGAGTATTTCTTGGAGGATTATCAATGGTAAACTGGCAAATATTTGTGTTGCACATAAGAAAAATCAGGAAATCAATCAAAACAACAGCCTAACGATTGTTAGAGATCACATTCATTCGACCACTTTTTATCTGAATCAGTATATTTCTGCCGGCCAATCGAATTTTCACCTGCCAACTGTAAGCTCGCTAGACTAATGACTCCTCATTAGTTTCTTACTTATCCTATTTATGTAAAAATTGTCTTGTAAGCTTCCTACAAAAGTAAGGAATGTTTTGTAATTATTAAAAATCGTCTCTGAAGTAACATCGAATACGAGGATAGGAAGTCGATTCATAAATAAGCGCTCGATCCTCTTTGTGGCATACAAATGATGTGGGCTAGTTTAAGGTTTCAGTACTGAAGGCAGAGTAAATTGCCTTATGAAGGGTTCCCTTCATAACACATTCTTTTTTTTTCATGCTTCCCAACCAACTGTCTTGAAATTTTCTAGTAATTATTTATATTAGTACTCTTATTTATATTAACGTCCTGTTTTGAAGCTAAACGAGGGCTGTTTGTGGACGGACCTTGCAGTTTTGAGCAATGGTCGGATGATGAAGACGAAATCTGTGCCGACAACGACCTCATCAAATTTCCGCTCCACACAGCGGGAGGAAGTTTGATCCTCGACGGATTTGGCGTACACCAGGCTCGTGTATTGCACGGCGGATCTTCTGAAGAATTGGGTGTCGAACCTGAACTTCGAGTTCTTCGGCCGAGACATTACCACTAAGCCACCGCGGCCCCATAAGTAACGAATGTTTTGGTATCATTGGATCTAAAATGATTTACGCATTCAATATACAGGGTGTGTACAGAGTCTCCCTCTGGTAACAAAGCTTTAGTAATAACTAGTAATTTGACCTGTCCTTACTGACATAAAAATTCGAGTACAAAATTTCTTCACAAAGTACACTGTTTCATAGGGAAAAAAAAGGTTAAAATAACCAACACAATTTCTCATAGTAAGAAATCGATGAAGATGGCAACGCAAAATTTTTAACATCGCACGGCCTTCTTCTTAAGATTTTATTTTTATCCCCCAACTGATAACACAACTAAACCATAAACGTAAGAGGTGAATAAAAGGTTAATTTTTATCGAAATGACGTCGATAAAGGAAAAAGTGCGATGCATTTTGTGGTTTTAGTCGACCGTTTTTGTTCAAAGAAGTTTAACTCTATGAAAACTATCCCGCCTCAAACTGCCTCATTCGACACAGGTGGACTCAGGCGGTTTCGGGCTCCTGAGTGAATTTTACAGGAGAAAATTGGTTCCTTTCTTTGTTGACAGTTGATCGCGCAACCGAGGGTGTCGACCTAATGGAATTTCTGTAGAGAAAGTGAGGATTTCATTCTGATTTAATGAATGAAAATTTACTCCAGTTTTTGAGGCGCTTGAATTCTCACTCTAGCCGGGTTGAAAGAGTTAAACTTTATTGACCCCCTTAACAGAATTGTTTTCTCTACTGTCTAATTAGATGATCCCCTTATGTTTTGGAAATGCGTTGTCATATTGAGCCAAATAAGAACCTGCAGAACACTTGAGATGCTAATGGATTACTGGTCATTTTTGTATCGGATTATAAGGTCGATAAATGACTTAATTTTAGCTTAAATGTCATAATTCGATGCACGAGCTACACTTGGACAAAGCAGTTAAGGGCTAAAGGATGCAGTCCTCCAGATGTCAAGACCATATATCAATGGTATGGAAAACGTAAGGAAACTGGTAGCGTTGATGACCTTTTAAGAAGTGGTAGCCTAGAGTGAACGATGCAAATGTATGCCGCAATTGTCATTTAGGCCCTACAAGCAGATGGTTGTCCCTGACATGCTGAATTTTTAACTGACATTCTCAACAGATTAAAAAATAACAACAATCACTTAAATCATGTTTATTACCCAGTTGAATCCATCTTCCATGTCTCCAGAAAGGTAAGTAAACATTATTCCGTATCTGGGGATTGGAGAATTCACGTGCTGCCTTATGGGCCGAGAGAGACAGCCTTGACATCCTTAAAGTTACAAAGGAGGCACACGTTTGAATTTGCTAAGGTAATTGGTCTTATTATAAACTCAATTACGATATTTACAATTTGCAAAAATAAACATACGTTAAAAAAAATTTGCAATCAGGTGAAATCTTTGTGCTCTCCCTATATGTTTTGCATTGCATTAGCCGCATGACTTTTAAAATTAAACAAAGAAAGTAATGGTTATGGACCAGCATCAGCTTGGAACTAAGAAGTTTTATAGTCGGAAAAAAAGAATAAAAACGAATCCATTCTTTCACCCATATTTCATTTTTTAATCAATTCTTAATTTTGTTAGTTGTTAACCAACCACTCTTAGTATTCTCTTTAACGCAAATGGGAGAAGGTGCGGAAGGTATGTGAAAAAGAGCCTCAGCTTGAAAACGAGAGGGTATCCGGTTCGAGATTAATTCTTTCTAAAATCTGTCTGTGTGCTATCCTGGTGCGCGTGAAATCTGTCAGAATCAAAGGTCCCTTCGCTGGTGTGGTGTTGAAATTTGGAGAGGTTGACATCTCAAATGACATGAGATCACTGTGCAAAACTATACTCAAATAATTCCCATGTAGCTTCAAAACGGGACGTTCATCTGAATAAACTAAACTAAAAATAAAATTTTATATAACAATTTTTAGAAATTCAGCTGAAAGTGAATGCACGTTGTTTTATGCTCTCAATATTAAAACAGACAAATCTAGTCTTTCAACTGAAATCCCATTAATCTTCTTTAAAAACCGTGTCTTCGAAGCATGAGACATGGGAAAAAATAGCCTATCATTTTTCTGGGGGAAATGCTTCGGAGAACGGAAAATCTGAGAAATGATTCTTTCTCATCTATGTCTTCTTCAGAATTTGTCTATTTTTTAAGAATCACCACAGCTGTTATAAGAACAATGTTTTCCCCCCGATTTACGCAGTAAAAGCGCTTAAAACTCTCTCAGAAAGCGAAACTTCTTCCCTGGATAAACAGTGAGTAATGTGGTGTATTTCATGAATTTTTATCTTGGAAAAAAGATTGGCTTTGCGCTCAAGGCAGAGAAATGGTTCTTTCGCTGTAGACGAAGGCTGTAGAACCACTTAATGTAATCTTTTCTGTTCAATACAGTTTATGGGTTTAATACATGGGAAAAATTGTTCAACACTGAAACTGATATTTATCATTTGTTGCTCAACAATAATGACTTTATAGAGTGTTACTTATTTTAATATTCAGAAAAGCTTGTAAAATCTTTTGGAGAAAAGAAGATATTTTTCATTTAGTTAAGGCTAACAAATTTCAAAAATCAAAGCAAGTGTGATAAACAGTTGCTATTTCAATTTAAAGTCTATATGTTTAATTTTCGACAATTTTATTTAGGAATTTTGCAAAAGTATAGGATTCAAAGAAAGGTCACTTTTTAATGTTTTACTCCGTAGACTGAGATTCAAACGTTGAGAAAATATAAAACTCCAGATTAACCTCAACAGAGGAGTGTATTAAAAATTTACTCTGAATTAGGTGTTACTGTTCACACTTGTATGAGTTGGTTCTAATTCCATTTGGTCTAAAATTTCTAACCAAGTCTACGAGTCGAGGACTCATGATAAAGCGGATATCATCTTCAGCTGGTTAAAACAACTTGGGGCATCTAGGTAGAACCTGAAATAGAAGTCTGACTTGTCTCTAGTATACGAGGATTTTGGCTGCTTTCCTATAGAACTTTCAGCGGAAATTAATCCCCATTTGTTTCGCTTAGAGGAGAAGCAATAAAACCTCCATTCATTCAATACTCAGGAGAGTCGACTCAGCAACAAGTCCGACCGAAGCGTACAATTCGTTACTAAAGCGCACATCGGTGTGCCAGTTTTTGAAAGATGCTGGTTCAAAACACAACCAGAGGATAGAACTCATAACCTTCTTCCTACGGTTCATGTTCCTCAGCCGTGCCATGCCTTAACTCACTCTAGGTCACTAGTGGGCAAAATGGGAATACAATAGAGTGCCGCTAATCCAGACCCTGTTTGTCCGGACATCCGGCTAATCCGGACGGAATTTTAAAAAAATAGTATGCTAATTTTAATGAGAGTTCAGTACGAAAATAATAATGCGCGCATCCTATTTTCCAGGAAATGGCTCACTCCCTAGAGCTGTTAGGAAAAGTTGTATGTATATGAAAAAACATCGACTTTTATAGTTTTATCCATCTAAAACTTGTATGAGGTGCATTTTAAAACAAATTCCGTTTAATCCGGACAGTATCCGGTCCCGATAACCGGTACTCTACTGTATATTGTGATACATCGATTTCAAATATAGATACATTTTACTAATTTGTAAAAAAGTTTTTTTATTGTTTTCTTTTTGTTCCGAACTTGCATTCTGCTTCAAATTCAATATCTTAATAGCCTTCTGAGCAGAGAAAACTTCTTGTTGGGCTATCCTGATTTTCAACGTTACAAATTAGAGACGTCTAGGTTTTGCAATATTAATCTACGCATTTATATCAGAAATTGATCAAAAGTTTTCAATGTAAAATATTTTCTTCTCTTTATTATGATAGTATACTTTCTGTTTAGAAACATGAACTAACATTTAAAGAAAATTTTCCAATTTATTTCTCCTGTTTTTCTTCACGATAACAATTTCTTTTAACCAAGGCAGAGCAAAAACCCCTGTAATGGTTTTTACTTCAACACAGAAAAACATTCTTTGATTTCCCAAACATTAGATCCTTCTGAATTTCTCTTTTTTTTGGTATTTCTTTGTATATGAAACAAATTCGAGTTATTTGGGAAGCACAAAGGATTCATCCATTCTTTCCGATTTTGACAAGGTTCAACAAAGCGAGGGAAGATTGAATTTTGAAAAGAAGATTTTTTTTAAAAAAATCTTCAATGAAAATGTATCGGGATGTCTCCTTTTTATTACTTTATCTTCATCAAAAATGAATTCTTGGGCTTTTTTATATTCTTTTGGGAATTTATTTTTGCTGGTACCAGTTCTTTGTTATTCCACGACGCAAAATCGAATCTTTGCAGGCAACTTTGGAAAACTTTGCTGCAAAAATGACTCTTTAGCTTTAAATTTAAGCTAGCGGGTGTACTTTCAGGATTATCAGACTGTAACGGATTGAATTTATATATAGATTTATTTTGTTCGTCAAACAGGGGAAAAAATACCTTTTCAAAAATATCATCTTAATATTTAAAAAAATTATTTTTATAAGTGGATCTATTTGATTTAATTACATGCTGAAATTTATTACATATCATGTGTTCTATCTATTCTATACATTTCATGTATAGATCCATTTGTTATAAATAATTTGCGCAACTTCATACGATGAAAACAAAGAAAAAAACATAAGAACGGCGTAGTTCGGGTCAGCGCCGTAGATTTTTCGTGGAAATGTCGGAATAAAATCATAAAACAAGTGTTTCGTATTAATATGTAATTTAATTATCAATCTCTTTAATACAATATTTACACAGACTAGTATAATGGTTACAGAATAGATAAATCACAAGCTACCACAGACCCTTTCTACATGCGATAAACTACATGTGATTTATCTATTCTGTAAGATATTGATAATTAGATTACATATTAATATTAAATACTTGTTTTATGATTTGATTCCGACGTTTTCACGAAAAATCTACTGCGCGGACCCGAACTGCGCTTTTCTTATGTTTTATTTAGAGTAGCTTTTGATGGCGCCATCTGTTTATAGTATATAGAACTACATTTCGCGTATGCGCAGTAAAACATTATTTAATACAAACGCTCATATTTCCTGTAATATTCAAAGTTTTGAATTCAAATTTAAATACAATGTTTTTTTTACGTATTTCAAGTATTCTGTAAGTTTCGTACAATTCGAAAGAAAACTCTGCATCTTATAATGCAAAAAAACATGCGGAGTTTGAAACTTACAATTCAATACCGATTTTTACTTATATTTAGATAAATATTTTTATTATCTCAATTTGGGTCCTAGTAATACTCCTCAAGCTCTTTAAAATGACATCAGAATCAGCCTCCTAGCTAAACGCGTTTCCAGGCTACACTTATTTATAACTTTACATAAAGTTCAACATAACAATCACGCGCATGCGCCTGCTCCTGCACTTGTACGATGACGTCACGGGCAAAAAAGTACTATGCGACAAACTCTTTCAGATATGATCTATCCGTTGTGGGAGCAACCATTCTTTTCGCATTGTTAGTCTCGTAGTTATTAGCGATTCAAATCTGACGGTATTTTGTGACACAAGAAAGTTCGACCGACTATCACTGTAACGAGCGGAAAGACGTTTCCACGTCAAAAAGTCAATGCCTTTCTAATTTCAGAGTCATAGAATTGTAATCGACAAAATGTATATTTTTTCTTACTCATGTACATGCTGATTTCTTTCATAATTCACCAGTATTTAAAATTCATAAATTTTAAATTATGTGAAACATGAGGAAACACTAATACTAGCATGGAGTAATAACGATAATTTACTAAATTCAGAATTTAAAAAAAATAATTTCTCTTTGTTTCTTTTGCGAATGTAAGTGAAATGAAGAAAAAATAATTATTTTTATAGTATTTTTAATTAATTTTTTATCTTTTCGATAAAAGCATCTAATAAATAGTCAAATGAGACTTTATTACCACCAAACCTTTTTTTCGTTTTTTTTTGTGATCGCATTTTGAAACTCTAATGAAACCAGAGTTTATTTATAAGAAAATTTGCAGTAAATTGTCAGACTACTAATAACTCATTGTTTCTAGAGATACTTAATTTTCTTTGTATCATCAGGCTACGAATAATGTATTTTTTAGATATATGCAAAATTTGAAACTTCGCATTAATTTTATTGAGTTCGAAAATTATTGAACTCTTATTGACCCCAAACTTTGGGTTTTAAATTTACATATACTTACTTAGAGAAAAGAAAACTTCTTTTCATGTCTAGATATGCAACGAGAAGTGCATTCAAAAGTCCATTGTTCTTGTTAAATGAAATTAAGTATCTTGACACCTATATAAAATCATCTATTGTCTCATTTTCAACTTTTAGCATTTGGCTACGAATAAATGAGCTAATTCATTCGAATCGAAACATCTAGTTTTTGAACAAAATAAGATGCGCGTACCCTTCTGATTATTGCAAAAGTTGTTTATTTAAAACCATCGTGTTAAAAAACTAAGGTGGAACTGGGGTATATTGATACGTGAGAACAATGCATTGATACAGTCCGTAAATTTTGATTGGAATGGCTCAATATGTTCA
Organism: Araneus ventricosus; assembly: GCA_013235015.1. NCBI lineage: Eukaryota > Metazoa > Arthropoda > Arachnida > Araneae > Araneidae > Araneus > Araneus ventricosus. The sequence continues at coordinate 32,918 of BGPR01001646.1, read as the reverse complement.
CATCTCCTCATATATATGCCACTGCAACCCTTAGCACATGGTATATTTTTCGTCCATGTTCGGTCAAAAGTTAATTTACAAATGAATCAAACCGCTAATCTTCTCGTCTAAGTAAATTTTACTCTAAGTATGTGTTGTGTCATTTCTTTAACTATTTTCGTTTTTATGTCAGGGAATCTACTCCAAAAGTAGGAGAAAAAACTATTTTTCTGAAATATATTAATTTTTGAGTTTGTTTAGCAATGTGTTTGCGTGACCACTTGTTTTAATTAAAAAAAGTCCCTTGGGACAGATTGATTCAATTGACTCCGGCGCACATCGATACGCGTCTTCTGTGCGTATCAATATAACTTAACAGCAACTACTTTGCAAAATCGACTTCAGAAATGAAAAAAACGAAAAAATTAACCATCTAAGAAAAACACGCAATTAAGTATTTGTTTAAACAACGAAAACGGTTTCAATTTCATTGCAAAAATGAAAAGTATTGGTGTAAATTAAGTTTAAAATATTTTTTGCGAGTTTATTAAAATTAGAGAAAAAAAATGTACAGAAAAATTAATTAATATCATCAGAAAGATAATTTTTTTACATTTTCAGATGGGGTAAAATTTATTTTTGAGCTATATTATTTTCGTAAGTTATCAAGGACGAATGAGAAAATTTTCCTTAATTTTTAATTTATTAAAATTTCCAAAAACGGCTTCGAGGTACACAATCCCAAGTATATTTACACACACAGACACACATTTTCCTTTATTATTTGTAGAGATAAATTATTGTCTGAGGCATTATTATTTCATTTTTCCAGTCTCATTAAAAATGTCGAATTTTGATTAAAATAAAAGTTTGTTACTTAGTTAAACTTTTTTACTTTGATTTGGGATACAAAGTCTATTGATAAAGCAAATTTTGTTTTGATCCCACACCTATTAATCGTATTATTTTCGATATTTCCATGTGTATCAATGCATCCAGAGTATGGGGCAGATTGATAGAAATCCATTTTTAGGAAAAAAGTGTGATAAGTATTTTATTCTGTCCTTTATGACCAAAATTCGACTGAAATCCTATATTAGATTAACAAATGCATAAACATAGTGTATTAGTTCTAATTATTTCCGTTGGTAAAATCATTTTTTAGCTTTCCAAAAAAAAAGTGTATCAATTCCCCTTATATAACAATTTTGCTTTGAAAGCGCTCATATATTTTTAAAATTCATACTGAATAATAATCGCAAAATAAATTCCGAAGTTACTTGTGACAGTGTTAATACTGCCAGAATGAAAATAAATTGTGTAACGTTTAACAGAATATGCATCAAAGATAAACTTTTAGATACATTTACTTAGTTTATTTTTTAGTTATATTAACGTCCCGCTTTGAAGCAACACGAGGGCTATCTTGGGACGGACCTCGTAATTTTGAACCACGGTCAGATGACGAGGGCGACGCCTGAGATAGCACCCCCTCTCCAAGCTTCCATGCCGCGCCAGCGGGGGGAGTCGTTTGGCCACTGCGTATGATTTGGCGTGCGGCGGGGCCCCCGTACACGGCGGATCTTTGGTGGAATCGGGTTTCGGGCCTGGAACCCTCCGGCCCCTAAGCCGAGACCTTACCACTAGGCCACCGCGGCCCTTAGATATATTTATAACCGTCTTGGAATCATTATGTATTACACTTAGGGAACTTATTGATTTAGTCATTTCACTTTGAACGGTCAACTTAGATCGATATGATCTATTAACTTTTGAATAAAATGATCCAGAATTTAAATGAATAAATGACAAATTATGCTTAGCAATGAAATTTCAGCAAGTATAATTTCGTTGTGCGGTAAAGCGCATTAATTTAAATCAAATTCATAACTACGCAGTGCATTTCTTAATACTACTTTTTACAAATGTTTCTGTCTTTTGAAATTAATGGTTTTAAATTATATAATACATTAGATATGACACATCATTTAGAACTGGTATTGTTGCTTATTTTTTTCTGTTTTAAGGGCAAAGGAAATCTGACAGGAAATCGAATCTTCGAGTGTTTTTTAATAAAGTTTGGCAATATAAATTACAAAGAAGTAAAAATTCATCTAGCTTGTTGAAGTTCCTGTACTTGAAATTTTCGACATTTTATTAATAATCCTTGAATTTTCATGATTTCCGTACAAGTCACGTTTATCTTTCTTTCTTTATAGTACCTTTCGTAATTTTTTTAAAAAAAACAAGCAAAATTTGATAACTGTTGACAGGTAAATAAATTTTCGATAACTCGATTTTGGAACAGCAATAGACACCTCTTGATTTTGTCCAGAAAAATATTACAAGACTCCTTCCTTATTTAAATAATGAAATAAAAGCATTGTTTCGAAATAAAAATGAATTCTGATTGGTTTCACCGACAAGTTTAATGAAGGTGAAATATTGCCTCTCATGTTAATTTCCCAGAATGAGATCAGGGTTAAAATAGATTGTCTGTCAACAGAATATTACAGAAAATTAAAACATAGAATTTAAAAACGAGTAAAGTTACGAAAGGACAAATGAATCAAAACTAGGTTAGCCCAGAATTATTTTAAAAATATCTCGTTTGGTGCAGTAAGCCAGAAATGGCCTTTCCACTACAAAATTTAAAAAACACTAGAACTCCTTTATTTTTTATTCATAATTTGGATAAAAAGCAAATTAAAGCTATTAATATCATGCCACTTTATTGATATCAGATTCGTTTAATCACATATTTTGCTCTTTCACAAAACAATAAGAAAAATCTAAAATGCTCTAACAAAAACGCTACAAACAAGAGACTAATTGGAGTATTTTTTTATTAAAAACTGTTTTCCTCTCTTCATGAATAAAATTTTACCTTTTCGCACTGTCTGATGCCACATTTAAGTTTCTTCAGAAATGAAATTGCGAGTGTATTCAAATTAAATTAATTTAAATCGAATTTAATTTTCTTTCAATATTTATCTGTTTGCTTACAAAAGTTTCAGACATGCTTTGTAATGGAGCGCTACACATTAAGTGTTCAGTGGATAAAATTTAAAGACTATTATGCAATTGATAAGAATTCAAATATCTAGAAAAAAATAAGTATTTATGATGAAGCAGCTTATTATGCGCTTATTCTAATAAACTTAAATCTATTTGTTTCTGATAACATCGTTAAGAATAATGAAAATTGAAGCAAAATGTGCCTGTCTTTGTTTTACAACTAAGCTGTCAAAGACGCCATAGATTCTAGTTATGTCGTCTTCTTATGGATCTGATTTAAATTGTAGGGAATTTTAATTGTCTAGACTGAATATCGCAAAGGAAACAAATATTCTATTAACTCATGACTTTTGAAATCAACCATACCAATTATGGAGGGAAAAAATTCAAAGTCCTACTAATAAGAAGGATTTTTTTTCAGTTTAATTATTTTTTTCAAGCTTCGCACTCGTTTTCATTTTCACAATTTCATGACATTTCAAACAATATTTTAGTTTCGAAATTTAGTAACGCAAGTCATCCACGCTTTTATCGCTTTAAAACTTTTCATTTTCTATTATCTGCATATCATAAATTATTCATCATTCTTTGAAACAATTGTTATGAGTGGGGGTTTGTATTTATTAAAAATAAAAAATTTTAGAAGCATAAAATCCTGTGAAAAAGAAATTTGTAGGATGAAGGAAAAATCAAAGCAGCAGTTATGAATATTTTAAAATATTAACATATAATTTTGTGGCTTTCAGGATTTTTGTTTAACAATAAAACAAGCACTATGTTTTACAACTAAACTATTAAATTTAGAACATCTATTCTGTTGTCGAATTTGATAATTTAAATGCATCAATGAAAATATTTTGTGTTAAAGGCTAGTTAATCTGGAACTTTTCGAGCAACAACATTGAAGCACCGTAATCCTTCAATACTGGGCTTTTCCAATGCCCATTGTCTTGTTTGCATTGTTATTTATATGCAACGCTACTATAGTATATTCTCTTGCATTATAATTCAGCTATATACAGTGTGACCAGTAATTAACGCGCTGATGTTAAAAATTAATTTCTCGAAAACTACTGATTCAAAAAATTTTATTTAAATTCTAAAACAAAGTACAATACATGGGAATTAGTTGATTACATGTTCGATGTGTCTTCCATCTCTAACTATAATATGGCGCAAACGAAGAGCGAAATTCTGCATCACTCGCTGAAGAGCCGAAGTTTCAATGCTTTCAATAACTGTCTGAATATCTCAGTTTTCAGGTCTTCGATGCTCTGGGGGTTTCCAGCGTAAACTTTGTCTTTGATATAACCCCACAAAAATGAATCGCAGGGGTTCAGGTCAGGAGAATAGGGTGGCCAATCAATGCAAATATTTTTCGATTTTGGGTACCCTAAAGCCAAAATCCGCTCATTAAAGTGCTCTTCAAGCAGATCAAACACTTCATTGGTACGATGAGGCGTGTTCTCTCAATCTTTTCAGGCGTTTTGGCGCTCAGCGGTCGTCCCACATTGCCAAACATGTCGTCGCAAACACTACCTGTTCTCTCTAACTTTTGAATCAAACGATTGATTGTCGACACACTCGGACCTGTTGTCTTAAGCTTAAACTCTGTCGCAAACTTTCTTTGAGTCACAATTGGGCTGTTGTTGTTCGAATAATACGTTCGAACAATGAAAATGCGCTCAGAAACACTATATCTCGACATTTTTACTGAAAAATAAACAACAAAAGCCAACTCAATGAGACTGCGCAAAAAAAATCCGCCAACGCACTGAATCTAACCGCCAAGTTTGAACTTGATACGCCAAACCGTTTTCGAGAAATTGACATTTCTTTTCAACGCGTTAATTACTGGTCACACTGTATAATACAGAGTGAGAACAAAATCTTCCCCTGACAACACGAAATAACTATTGAAAATAGTAATTTAAAATTCTTATCATTACATAACACTATTCTTAAATTTTTATCGGTCGAATAGATAGCAAAATCGGCCCGTAAACAAGCAGTCAATCAAAAGTTAATTTTTACCGAAATGGCGTCAATGATGGGGAAAGTGCTATGCATATTGTGGCTCCGTGAAATCAAATAGGTCAATTCTGTTATAGGGAATTAAGACGTTACCGTGGGGGCAATTCTTTAGATTTCGAGACCATAAAGCCCTCTCCCCCTCACACACTGGGGTTCTATCGTTTGTCGGTTCCTGGACGAAATATTTCCTGGCTGATGGTCTGGAAGGGATGGACCAGACCATCGAGGTCCTCCAGATTTCTTCTTTTGGGGTTATATCATGGAAGGAGTCTTTGCCATATCTTCGTAATAATTAAACGTTGAAAGCTAAAATAACAAATGATGTGTCTAGAGTTTCTGAACAAATGTTGAACAACACCTGGTGAGAACTAGAATACGGTCTTCACATTCTCCGAGTTACTTAGAGAAACTGGTTGAAATTTAATAAAATAATTAGTCTTATTACAAGCTCCGTTGCGGTATTTACAATTTACAAATATTAACTTGTGTCTAGATATAATAGTTTTTGAGCAATGAATTTTTGTAATAAGTGAAAGACTGTATCCAGTAATTACCGAGAATCGCGGAGTACAGGAGATGATGAGTTTATTTATATTTCCGTCCCGTTTTGAAGCAACGCGAGGGCTATTTTGGGACGGACCTCGTCATTTTGAACCGCGATCAGATGACGAGGACGAAGTCTGAGCTGGCACCACCTCTCCAAACTTCCGCACAACACAAGCGGGAGGACATTTGACCCCACGGATTTACCACGCACCAGGCGCGCTTACATGACTGTTCTTCGGTGGAATCGGGTTTCGAGCCTGGAGCCCTCCGGCCCCGGAGTACAGGAGAAAATGGACGAATTCCTAACCCGCTTAAATCGCAGGATACGCAGGGGTGGATACTTTAACTCTCTAATCGTTCTACACGTATTTTTCGGTTTCTCGTATTGAGTTCAAAAGCAGGTATTCATGTTCGTATTTATAATTTCTTAAACTGACGTGGATAAAATATTCTTGAGATTTCAGAGACTTTATTAAACACAATAAATATTCAATTATTCACATTGAAAGCAAATTTTTAAGACTTTAAAGCTAGTACATAAAAATAGCTAACCGCTTAGAGGGTTAAAAAGCCGATTCGCGTCTGCAAATCTGTTTCGAAATTATTTTTCCTTTAACTTAAATTTCGCAAGTTTGGATAAAATAATTAACATTAAAGACACCAAATATCGTAGCGATTTTTAAGCAAAAAATGAAGTAGTTGAAAATTCGAATCTATGTGAATAAATATATTTATTTGCTTCATTATTAACATCTCTTAATTTTTATCTATCTTTAAAATAAATGAAAGATTTATTAATAAGCCGGTAATAAGTGTCAAGTTTATCATCGAGAGTTAGTTTATTATTCATATAAAAGATAGATTTAATTTGGAGAATAATCTTAATAACAACATTCGGTGTTTTAATTAATTAATGGTAATATCAAATCCATTTTTAAACCCGTTCAGAATAAGTAAACCAAAAAGATCTTTTCTCTTTTATCCGAATAAACGGAATCTTTCAAAATGTCTTAAATGGACCGCTAACCAGCTGCAACCCTCAAAACCAGTCGCAGCTTAAACAGTCTAAACCAATTTCAAAATGACCCAGAAACCAGTCTCCCATCCTTGACTCAATCATTCGCGATTGCTTTCAGATTATCTATTCATGCCAGCCCCACTCGTGAAAACTCTCCCGAGCAGGTAATTATTTAATGATTAGCCAAATAATGTTTTCCAATTCAATGACAGGGATTGGAAAGCGTACAAAATAAAAGCTTATTGCGGTCAAGGACTTCAGACCACTCAAGTGAAGAGAAAAGTTATTAAATTTTCAATGGATGGTTATGAGCCTGCACGTCAATATCTGTTCGATATATTAGACGAGAAAAATCGTTAGCGCTATCAAGATTAAACTAGCATTCAATAGAGATATATAACCTCGATTTCTTTTCATGTTTCTGCCAAAAATTCATAACTTTCTTAGATGTGGTTATTGATTAATGCTTTTAGGTTTTATAACGAAAGATACATGAATGGATTTTCCGCTTAAATCTATGATTTAATCTGGTTCTTAAAATTAAGCAAACTTTAATTAAAGGTGATGGAAGATGAATCGATTGCCAATAGAGAAGTAAAAATTTAAATTTGTTGAAGTCAAAAGATAACTTTTTTATATCAAAACATTAAATGTTTTCGAAAGTTATAAGATTCCTTGTGTCTCTTTTAAATTAAATATTGATAACTTTTTGTATCTGTAAATATTTTAAAACTTAATTACTCATTGTTATTTATGGAACATCCAATGAAAGAACTGTTAATGAAGATAAGAAATCATTACATCAAGCTTGGGTTGATATAATGGCTTTGTCATCTTAATATTTTCACCTTTTTATAATTGGTAAGTGGAGAATAAGTTAAGTTAAAATATATCTTTAATATTGAAATAATATGGTAAGCAGTAAAAAATATAATTAGAAATATTTTAAAAATCTCTCGTACTTCTATCGAGCAAAAACACTTTTTATGGCGAATAGTCTAGTATACAATTAAATGACGTTTCTGAACCCCTTATCTAAAAAACATTTAGATGAAATACGATAGTACAAATTAGAAATGTTTGTGTTAATGTTTGAAACAGATGTCCCAGTTATATCTGTGAGTATTGATATAAAAAATAATAATCAGTACTGGATAATAAAATATTTGTGTATAAAGTCATGCGATTCTACGCTCGAACTTCCAATGACAAGCATCTTTAACTCAAGCAGTGCAGAAAACTCTTTTTCATTCATTTATTCATACAAGTTGTTTCATTTCAAACAAAACTTATTTATAATATTTTCAAAGGTTATACTGAATTTTTGTTAATTCTTGTATGAAATTCTATTAACATCGATAAGGAGTTAATTTTTCATTGACTTTGTACACAAATCAAAATATTCTTTGTAACTTAATAAATTTTGGGAAAATGTTGTTTGGTGTCGTCTGAGATAATTATCAACCGAAACTTAAGGTTTTAATCACTAAGGTAAAGCCTAAGCTATGGCTAGAAATTAGAACGGACATTTATTGACAGTGATTGCATGCGCACATTTTTATGCATACTTTTGAGTGAAGAAACTTAGAAGAGTTAATCTTGTCTTTGTTTTTGAATTAAATCTGAGACCTCTGATCTTTTCTAATGAGACCCTTTTTTTAATCTTCTGCAGTCATTTAGTTTTGAAACTGTAAAAATTTGGGTACAAATTTTAGCAGTAATATTAAGTCAAATTACTAATAACCTTCGAAACTACGTCCAAAACAATAAAAATTTAAATTTCTTAACAAAAACTTAAGGTGGGAATTCGCGGCTATTCCTTCGTCAATGCATGGAATAGAAATTAATTTATGCATGACTTTGAGGTTTCTTAATCTATCCAATATATGTTTCAGTGGTATAGAAGAAAAAATTTATTCCGAAGATCTCTATCATATTTTAATTTTTAAGAGTTCTAAATCAGACTAAAATGATACAAAGACTATTTTTGGTCCTACAGGTAATCGAAGAAAGAAAGGTAACTAATTATATTTGCTTCTTTCTTTTATTTAATCGCAAGATACCTTTTGTCTTTGATTTCTTCGTCAGATGCTCTGAATGTTGCTACTTCTAATATTCATATTCGATTTACTGAATCGCTTTAAGTATTTTAATTTTGAACGTTCGTTTTTTGCTTTCTAAATATATATTATTATCCTGCTAAGCCAAAAAATTGCCAAAACTAAATTAAACGTAGACAAAAAATAACAGACAGACGACTGAAAGGTGTTTAGAGAGAAAAAAGCATGCGAAGACTTTTTTGCATGAGCAGTTTATACAATGTTGTTATGAATAATCGATTTTTTGACTTTTAAACATTAATAATAATAACAACAAAGAAGGATCGTTTGTACTTATTGGTAAAGAGTAAATACTTTGAAAATTACTCAAAATGACTAATAGATTTAAAAATCTTATAGCCAATGAATTTCGACAAAAGCCACAGAAATATCCACAATAAAGCAATTTCTTTCACTGACGACAGTCATTTGAAAGGTTTCATAAAGGTTTCATAGTACGGATACAAACCCTAGCCGCCTTCTCACAAGTCGAATAGTCTAATAACTGGACCGTCGCATCATTTGCGTCCAGTGAAGCATCAACCTGACGTCACAGTTGATGTCATTTATATATGCAATATCCAAACTCAAATCTGAATAATCAGGTGCTTCAGCTAATTATTTTTTGCTAGTTGTTCATGAAACTATTTTTAACGATACTACTCGTATCTTGTTTATTGGAATAGATCAAACAGATTGTCCTTAATCGCAGTTTTATACAGTCTGATCACAGTTGACGGGAGAGAAATCAAATTTCAAAAACCAATTCTAAATTTTCTTTATAAAATGGGAATCTGTGACAAGAATACAAAGGATGCGTTACGATAAATTTCATTTTGCCTAATTTTAGACAAATTGCCACTCTTTTGAAGCTATTAAGAAGAATAATCTGTCATGTGTGACCGAAGTAGTTTCAATCCCGTTACACTGAAGAACTCCGTATCTGTACACAAAGAGTAGTTTGCAATTTGTTTTGAAAAGTTTATTCCTTATTTTCTTTTAAAAGAAAACTGTATTCTAGTTCATTTTAATTAAATTCGCTTGCTCGAGGATAAGTTAATTCCTGAAAATGCAAAAAGAGCAGTTATACGATTTTTTGTGTCTGAATTTTAAAACAGTAACGACTCCTGAATAGCTTGCTGAATAGTTTATACGCCTACTTTACTATAAATAGAAATTTTTCTCATTTGAATCTTAAAACAATTCTTATTTCGAATAAATACGAAAACTTTCCGAATAGGTTATTCTAAAGTTTACATGCTTATTTAGGAATTAAAAAAGGATACGAGGTAATTGGGTTTCTTCAAACCAGAAATTTTACTTTCCAATTTTCGTGAATGGTAAATTTGGTTCTTTATTTTGAAAGCAACCAGTTGCGCGACCTGGATTTTAAGAAGAGAAACTTTAAAAACTACATGAAGGGCTCGTCTCATGTCTTCTCTCCGCCAAAATAATGACAGCGAACCCGTTTGAAAAGTGCTAATGATGGGTTCTGATGCAACAACCAAACTATTCGAAAGAAATTTCGAGGTTATATAAACTGGGTTGCGGCAGATAAACAATTCTGCGGGTCATTTTTTGGAGGTAGAGAGGCCTTATAAAGAAAGAAATTGAGCTTTTCCCGGTCGGGTCATATTTCTGCAAACTTGAAAATAATGCATATTTTTTCTGTAAATAGAATTCATAAACATGAATCTATTTAATTAAACAATAGGGAATTACGTCCTCGTTCTAGATTTTTAAAAATAAACAATGGTTGTTTATTTTTACTTAAGTATTGCAGGAGATATATTGACTGCTATTCTAAGTGACTGAAATTTTCTAGCCAAATTAACTTAAAAATAGTTATGGAAATGAATTTCTAGAATCCAATTTCACTACCCATAAATTTATTTTATAATTTAGAATATTCGTTCAGAAAAATTATTAATATTAATATGCTATTCTGTAACTCAAAAATTTATTAATTACTGTTTATAATCTTGTTCTACAAATGGAGAATTAAAACATGAATATAAAACCATAATCACATGATTTAACTATAGTTAATATAATGTTTTCTGGCCCTCAGTCGATATTACCAAAATAAGTAATTAATTTCTACAAATTAACATTTAATTCGTAATTAAATTTTCATATGTTGTCTAGTTAATTAGATTATTTTTCTACTTATTGGTCACTTAATGGCCTCTGTTACATTATATAGATCAAAGTAAACCATATTCAAAATATTTTTACTTCAAATAATAGTTTTTATCTTTGATTATAATAAAAAATTGTGTAAAACGATTACTACAAAATAATTACTAAATCATAGGTAGATAGGCGTCATACGTCAACCTTAACGAAGATTTTCATAAGCTGTTCCTGATGTTCCTTATATCACGTTTATTCTTATTATTAAGTTTTTTAGCCAAATTGAATATTTATGAGTTTTATTCATATTTACTTCTATAAGGAGTGAATTTTGTGTGTGTTAACGGTAAAAAGAACTATCACCGCATTTTTGCTCGATTTAAATAAAGTATAACTGATTTAATTGATCATTTTCAGTTTATAAAAATGAGCGTACACTATCAATTTTTATATGCATTATTGTCATATTTCCAAACATCATCGATTTTAAACAAAAGATTTGAATATTGCATTCTGCTTTTAATCTTAATTTCAAAAGCAACTCATATTCTTTTCTAAAATAAAATAATAAATAAAACTGTTTCTTACTTTCATACAAACTTGTAGTTTGATCTTTTTGAAGATCTACAGTTTTTAAAATCGATATTATTTAAGATTTATTAAAACATTATTCAAGACCGCAAATATTTATGATTTCCCATTTGAAAACCGATAATCAATAATATTAAAATAAAGCAGTTTGAATGAAAATACCGTTCACTCATTCATTTTAAAGAAATTGCATTTTAGCGTGTTTGAAGGGAATTAAGGCAATTTTAAAAGAGGCTCAAATTATTACAAAGGAGTTCAATTAATAGATTTAGCTTCCTGATAATACCAATTCGTCTTTCGAACTATAATTTATTTCCACAAATGCAGTCTTTTCTGTTCCACTAACATCTCAATTAATTTATAAAATTCAAGTATTAAATTAATTGCTTCAATGAATTGAATCACAATTCAAAGTAAATCGATCACTTTTTATAGAGATTGTGACCAGACAGTAAAGGAAATGTTTCATTTTATGACACGACTTGTTGTACGCAGGGAGGGGTGTAATGAAATTGGTCTCAAATTTTCGCCAGATCTTAATTTATCTACTAGTTGAATACCTTGTTGCGTGAACGGGGTACAAAAATTTTCCCTGGCGAGGGGGCACAGCTTCCCTGACGGGGAGGGGCCCTGTCCTCCGGTCACCCTTGCGCACGAGTAAAAAATCACTCGTAAATTTTTTTTTTTTCTTCCTCTTCGAAACTTTTCCAGTTTTTATTTTTCTCTGGTAACAATCCATATTTTACTCCCTCTTATTATTTGGAAATAAATTAATCTCTACTGATAAAAAAGAAGAATTTATGCGTGTGTTGGCGCTCTACAGGATAGACCGTTTTAGAAAGAGCTACTACATTTGGCACAGATATACTTTGGAGGGTGGGAATATGCATCTCAGAGTCATTTTTTAAATTTTAGGGAATTTTGGAGTTTAGGGAAATTTAGGGAAATTTTGAAGTTCTTTGGCGATAACTTCCGGAAATATCGCACAAAAATTATTTAAAATTTTAAAAAAAGTATCTTTTTAAAGATACCAATTTAGAAGTCGTCTAATTTCCCCAAAAATTTAATAAATCTTCAAATATATTTTTATGAGTAATTGACAACGATACTTTTCAATGTAACAATGATATTCAAACCGTTGTCATTGTTTATGCAAATATTTAGTTGAGTTTTTTCTTGCATTGATGAAAGAAAAGGAAATTAATTTAATGAATTTACTTTTTTTTATATTTCATGAATTTTTCTCTGAAATCTCTAAATCAAGTCCTCTAAGGTAATAAGTATGTCAGGAAATCTATCCAGTAAGCTCTAAATTATGGTTGCTAATCTTTAATTCTTTTTATCGGCATATCTTAATTCAGCACGCTGAGCACGCATTTAGCACGCTGCTGGACGTAAAATGTGCCACACCATTTTAATGTTGAAATCAAATGTATATTTTGCATGCAGTGGTGGTGCCAGTGGGGTGTCCAGGGGGACAAGGCCTCCCGTGTGGGGGCAAATTTTTGTACCCCGTTCACACAACGGGCTATTCAACTAGTATTAGATAAATAAAGATCTGGTGAAAATTCGAAAGGGTCGTCATTACACCCGCCCCCGTGTACAGCAGGTCGTGCCGTCCTGTCGAGGACACCGTGCCTCTTTGTCGGGTGGACTCTAACGCTATTCCTATTTACATGAGGAATAAGAAGGTGAAGTTCTCGCCGACAACGTGCAATCAGTGTGATGTGCGATCCATATTATGTGAGATGGACAATTACATGACTCCATTAGGGACGTTCATGTACACGATGAACAGAACAGGTGCAAGGCTACCTAAAAATACTGGTTAAAGGCCAATCACAATTTGAAGTTTAAAATTACTTTGTTAAGGGAATCGTGAATATTAAATTGTGCATAGGAGATTCAAACGAAATTAAACGTATTCAGTATTCCCAGTGAACAATCTGGTCGCCGAAGGCGGGTAGTTTCCAATAAGTAAAGAATTATCTTTGCCGATTTCCCAAAATAGCTTGCGTAATTGAATTAAGTTCACGCTTTATAATTTTATTTTCATAAGGAAATTTCTGCTCCAAAGCTTGAAAATATTGCAGAAAGTCTTTGAGGACAGACGGAAGGCAGAAATTTTGAGGAATAGGGAAAGTTTAAGCTTTGTTAGCATAAAATATTGTACAATCTCCCCACTACATTGTTTTATATTTTGAATGCCGTACATACGTGAAGTTATCATAGCATTATTGTAGAGTCTCTTGTATTATCGGGGAGGAAATCAAAGATTTTCTCAAATATGAACCATCTTTGTTTAGATGTCAGGGCGTTGTGGATAATAAATGTCTAGCAACTGGCAATATTGTTAAAAAAGAATATTATTACAGTGTTATGCACATTTTCTTGAATAAATTAATTCATAAATTTGTCTGATGACAATGAACTTTTCACAACGGTCTGCTTCGAGAATTTTTATTCCAAAATTCAACAAATAACGCTCTGCAATCTGCATAATCATCTGAATATGAAGCCTATGGATTTTTCTTTCCGTATCTCTGTGCTTCATTAATCATCCTATATCAGTTGGAATTAATTGATGCAAGAAAAATATTCACTGCGAGTTCTAAAAAATTGTTCACAAATCTAATAAAAATATTTTTTGAGAATTTGAAAACACTTTGCAAAAATTCATTTTTGTCTCAAAGCATTACTTATAATGACAATGTAATTAACACTCATCAACAATTTAAAATCATATGTTTTAATGAATCATTCCAGATAAATTGTGACCACAGCAATATATTTAATTAATTGTATGCTTTACTATTTTGCGATAAATTCTAGTTCAATTTAGTATTTAAATAATATTTTATACTGCATCGATGAGCTTAAAAAATGTAAGATTTATCTTCTATAGCAAAATATCATCAATGTATAAAATATAATATTTCTTATCTATAAATGATAAAAAATAAAATCAGATGAACAAAGGTTGGCATTTATTAGTTGTATTCGGATCTTTGTACAATCTAATTTATGGCATTCCAACTTCAATGTATTTCTTAAGTGAAATATATTTTGGGGATCATAAACAAACTACATGAAAGTATTGTATTATCAGTATAATTGTGGTAAGTATCATTGCCTGTAAATAATATTTATGTGTCATAATTAAGTTTATATGTCTACCTGTAAAAAAATATTTACAATCAGATGTACAAACTTGAAGAGATTTCATTGAATTGTTAGATGGATGTGCGCTGAAAAAGTACATTGAAATATATATAATAAAATGCATTTCAATTAATAAAATATGGGGTTTAAAATTTAAAAGGTTTTTTTTTTTAAATTGAGAATCATTATTTGAATAAATCTTTCTTCGAAGTTCGTACAGCTTAATTTGTATGTTTCATATTTTGATGTTCAACACATTCTGTAAGCATAATTATTATTATGAGTGGAAAATTGCAACAAAATTGATGCTGAGGACTTATTTCTTTTCATTTTTCTGAACTGCCATATTGATTATGAATATTAATGGATACTCAATACTCAACGATATTACTTCAGAATCATAATTTGAATTAATTTTGAATTTTCCCAAGTTGTAATTATTGTCCTATTGAATCATTCTCCATATTTATATTGACTATCGCATTTAAGTTTGTTTAATAATTACGATTAACCTCGTTTCACAGTTTGAGATAAAAGGTGAAAAAACACAATTCATTTCAGTTATCTGGTTGTGTTATAAAACATGTGTTTTTTTAATAAACTATTTGTTGTAGCAATTTATTTACAAATTTAAATTATATGCATATCACTTTCTAGACACTGAAAACAACCAAACCAAGTAGCTTTATTTGAATTCAAGTTAGCTTGTTTATGAAAATCAAATCTTAACTGAACAGTAAACCACAATGTGTAGAAAAAATATTTGATATACAATTTAATATGAAACTAATTCTTCTGCTCTTTTAAAAATTCTATGCTCCAACATTTTTACACCATAAAATTATTAAATTTTTAAATTAAATTTTTTTTCAAGACAAGTGTTGAGTTCGGACATTTCTATTTAGAAACTTATCTTGACACGTATTTTAATATTAAGATGACCCCCCATCGAAGCTATGGGACTATGTATTTAAAGCAGACAGTTTTCGGAGTCTTATGGTATCTAGATTTGACTATGGAACATGAAGAGCATAAATAAAGACCAAAATGCTTGTCCTTTTATTCTACGAAATGTATATGCATGACAGAGATAAGACATATCAATATTTGTTTCATCATGTGGAAAATTATTCCACCCTAATTTCGTTATTTCTTTTCTATTTTCGTCTTTGTCTAAAATCTTGTTTTTAGTTCAATGAATTTTAAAATGGCGAAAATTCCACGTACCAAAAATTAATTAGAACTGCAACTCCGTGTTTGTTCTTCCACGATGATGAAAATCGTTTGAATATAAAATGCGTTTTCTTGGGAAGTTCTTAGAAATAATAATTTGCATAATAAATTTCATCCTTAGTTTCTAAACTGGATTGAAGATTTCTAAGAACCTGGAACTTCAATAAAAAGAGGGGGAGTTATTTATGCATTGAAAAGAGTCATTTTTCAAATTTTGAGTCAATTAAGAAAGTCTGTTCCTATTTGTATGAAAGATATTCATCGATTTTTGGAATTCAAATTAATTTGGGATGGTGACATTATATTTTTCAAAAGATTTTTCGTCTTTCTAAAAGATAATGAAAGTAAATTATGGATGTTTGTCAAAAATAGCTTGTTTTGAACTTCGCGATGTTCCGTAATTGGAAGGAAAATTATAAATAAAATTACTCTTTTAATTTCAAAGCTAAAAATGTTAAAAATAAAAAAGGAGCTGAAAATATTCAGTTTCTTTTCCTTCATTCTTTTCTTTATTAATTAAAGTATTTCATTTAATTTTTCCTTAATTAATATAATTTCCAAATTATTGATAAAATGAATTCTGTGTTTTTTCTGATATTCTGAAGTTAAAAACAAATTTTAAAGAACTGAATTTACATCAAGAAACAAGAAAAATAATTATAAAACAATCGGAAATAGAGTACAAATAAAAAATAGAATTATTTCCTTTTTTTCCCTTTTAAATAAAAATCTGAATTTGTTGTAGTTAAAAATTATAGATTTCATTTTTGATCGAAATATAAAAAAAAACTAAAAAAATTGATTGACTGTAAAACTAAAATTCTACAGGTTTAATTACGTGTTACGTAATTAAACCTGTAGAATTACGTACAGGTTTTATTACGTATACGTGTTGCCAGAGGTTCCAGATGTTTTGTTTTCAATATTCACAAAAAATGTTTTATATCGAAATTATTTCATAAATAAATAATAAACTTATTTTAAACCTTCTTTTAAGGTTTTTTTTAGTAGTTTCTCTTATTAGTTTAATATTTCTCTTTTTTATATGCATTGAGTTGACGAATTTTGAAATAAATTATAGGAACAAAAGCTTAAATGATAAGTATAACGCTTAATTTAATAACATTCTTATTTGAACAACTTCGCATGTATTCTCGGAAGCTTTTGAACAATGAGAAATATTATTTCTGATTACTATAGAAAAAAGTAAGAAAAGGAATTCTTTTAATTATTCATATAGCACACTTCCCCAATAAGAAAATATATAAAAACAATACGAAATGCAGAATTTAACTAAATCAGTAGAGGCCTTGCATTAACCCCCAATAACCGCGAACTTCAATCTCTGTTGTTCTACTTTGATGAAAGTTCTAATCTTTCTCTCCAGATGGCGTTAAGCTGGAATTATCGAACGGCATGAGCATTCAAAGCCGCTGTGCAACAAACACCTTTCGAATATTAATCGTCCAGTTCGTAAGCTGTCAAAACTTGAATGTAAACATCCTGGAGCTATATGCGTCAGCCGCTTCAAGAAAAAATGGAAATTAAGTTGTAAGCTTATTTTAGGAAAGTACTTTGTGCCCTTTCTCTTGTCCTCAGAGAATAAAATTAGAAACTTTATGCATGTTTCTATCTAAAGTTTCGAAAATGGTGTCATTTTTCTCAAAAGATATTTTATCAACACACTCTGGCTTCGCATTTAAAGACTGAATATTATAACTTGAATGATGAATTTATTACACGCTCCATATTATATATGGATTAATCTAAAATATATTCAAAGATAAATAAAGTTTATTTCGCTTTGTGTGTGCATATTCTTCAAATAAACAGCGAATCATCCAAATCAGCTACTTTAAAATATCACATCTGTCGAATAAATAATATCAAAAGAATTCTAAATGATAATAAATGGGAGAGTTTTTCGACTTATAAAAAGTATTTAAAAGAGAAATTTTAACAATGTTTCCTGTTGGAATAATTATCTGAAATAACTATTGTCGAATCGGTAATTTACATTCTTTCTTCTATTATTGAACCAGAAGTATTAAAGAATTTTTCAAAATATTTTTGCAAATTGATGAAAAATATATCATAAAAAAAGATTTTATTCTCTTTGATTTAATACGGCATTTGTTTTAAATAGGAAACGATTTTAGAAATTATTCATCCATAAATAAAAAAAACATTACTTAATGCTTAAATCTTCGATAATCAGATTGGAAATATTATTTGATCGGATTTAATTCATAGTTTCTTTTTCTCTTTCCCCAGGCATGTGATAAAAATAAATAATTTAAGATTCCAATATTCTTATCAATCCTTACATAATGGCGAATTGAAGTTATTTGTGGAATGAATCAAATCCAAATGGAGTCAAATCATAATTTATTAGTGCTTAAGTCATATCACATGATGTTACTGCCATGTGATACGTACAATTGCACATGTCATCTAACTGTAAGTTATCTTACGCTGTGCAGTGACGTCATGTTTTATCAAATTGCAAGAGGCATAATGGATTAAAAACATACAGTTCATTTGATGTATCACATTAGCATGAACTGATTTATTGATTATTTCCAGACAACGAAGGAAAAATAGAAAAAGAAAATGGTGTAGTTTTGAAATTTGGCACTGTTGTTGGGGGTAGTGTCCTAAACGACATACTAAAAGTCTCCGCCAGTGGGGGGTAAAGGCGGCATTTTCAGTTTTTCATAAATATCTAGAAAACTATAGGTTCTATCGAAAAACACTCCATGACAAAATTAGACTACAGGAAATTTCCTTAAAAAAAGTCCTACATTGTTTTTGTAGCATGAGTAGTTTAGAAGATACAGGGGGATTTAAAAGTTAATATTTCTTAAATTCCTTATTGTAATGGAAAAATCAATTAAAAGTACTGAATCAACAACCCTCATAAAAAACCTCATGCCTGTTTAATAATTATACAATGGTAGTATTGTATGTGTCGGAGCGGGGGGTGACAAACCCCTTTGATGAACAATTATGCTCCCTTCCGCCCTCACATGCGTTCCCATTCACAAGTTTCCTTCTACTCGTAGTCCAGTCAACGAATTGTAAATTTAAAAAATGGTGTAGTTTTAAAATTCAGTTTTCAGTTTTTCTTAAATATCTCGAAATATATGGATCCTAGCGAAGAAAACTTAGTTATAAAAGTAAACTACACTAAATTTCCTGCAGAACTAGTCCTAAATTTTTTGTAGCATGAAATTTTAGAAGATACAGGGGGATTTAAAGGTGATTACTTCTAAAATTCCTTATTGTAATGGTAAAATCAATTGAAAGTGCTGAAGCAACAACCCTTAGAAAGACCGCATGCCTATACAATAATTATACAAGGGTATTATTGTATGTGTCGAGAGAAGTGGCGGTATCAGGGCGGGGGGGGGGGGGGTGCGATAAACCCAATTTGATGAACGATTTTGATTCCCTTCCACCCTCACGTCCGTTCCTCCCACAAGATCCCATCTACTCAGTTTTTGGTTCTGTTAACGCTCCAAATAGTGTATTTAGACAGTATAATCTAAATCTACATATCTATGCTGGTTAAGCTTAAAAGCTCACTGTGATCTGTCACAGATCGGAAACATTTTCTTGCCATTGAAGAAATAAGACCAGGCATTATTCAATTACTAACACAGAAAATAGTTGCTATAAAGGTGAAACGAGCCACTACGGGGATGCTGATCTTATATTGTGAGATATGGGTTAGAGAAACAACTTCTCATCCCAAAGGGAAAGACGTAGATCTAGTCGTGTTACTATTGCTTTGGCACCACTAGAAAGTAACATTTATTTTTATATGAAGCCTGGCAAGGGAAAGTCAAAAGCTAAATTTTTTTTACAAAGCTGCAGAAAGAATTTATTTTACACCATCCTCCTTCTCCATGCATTCAGTGGCTGCGACATAACCAAGTTATTTATAAAAAAGCAAATCACTATAGTTACATTGTTCAAAATCAACTGAGCCAGATGAAAAAATATTGTTGGCATCTTTGTAACCCTCATCAACACCAGATGCTATCTTACAAACCGGTGAGAAGATGTTCCTAGTACAAAGTAACTGCTAATAGACATAATTTGAATAACCAGACTGGAACAATCCCGTCACAGCATGGCATACGAGATAAATACAAATGACCGGTCTGAGCAGCCCAGCCGGAAGAAAAAACAGTCGGACAGGTGGAGCTACCTCTAAAGACCACAACCCCACCTCCGTCTACATCCCCGTCACCACAACAACCCAGCTACAGACTTGTCCGATGAACCTGGCGGAAGAGATTTCGCAAAATGCAATTTAGGTAACTGTAACAATAATTAAGAGGAACGCGTGCAGCAGTAGAGTTACAAGGCACTGATCCAGGGGAAATTTGAAACAACCACACCGCAGAAAGAACCACAGAGACCCAAACCTCCCAAAGTCCATCAACCACCGGCATAGCAATTCAAAACAACAGAAGAATACAGTTTACAACTACAAAGAAAAAATACATGGTTACAATTGAAAAAAAAATAAAAACAGTTTAATAGTCAAAGAGAACCTGAAAAAACAGATTTAGCGATTTCATTAAGCTCCTTCTCGATTGACCGTTCAGACAAGATCCAAGATACCCAAAGCAAAGTCAGCAAAAGAAAAAAGTTATTCCTGTTTCACCAAAGAGGGACATCACTGGAGTAATGTGCAGACAGTACCTATATCATTATTACACATGCAATTGTTATCTTTTACAAAAAAACGACTCTGATGGGCCGAAACACCCATGTCCAGTTAAGATTTGATTAATAAAAAAAATCACCAAAACATCTCTTTAGTCAGTGTTTGGAAAAATCCGAAATGAATCTAGATTTTGAGAATGTTCCCATCTAGTTACATAAATTTTGAAATCTGATTTCTAATTTTAAGATTCATTAGGATTTAGGAGTTCCCAAAAACATAATTTGAATACCGTAGATATGCAGAATTTCTGAAATCATCAACCAAGAACAAAATGATCTTTCTTCATTTCCTATAAACGAAGGAGCGGCGGAGCAACACACTTTAGCAATGTTTCTGTTTGGCACCTGTACCAAAGGTGCACCTCTAGAAGAAGAGAGAGTTCGACTCGATCAAATACTAGAAAAACATGGTGAGAAATTTATTATGGAAGATATAAAAATGGGTTATGCATATTTTATGTAGGTATATGTGTATATATATAATATTATGTTATAGAAAGATATAATATGTTATAGATAAATTGCAATAGAATAGCCATTTTTGAAATAGACACTTTCTTTCATAAAAAAAAACTAACATTTATTAAAATAAATTAACACTTATTGTAATTATGCACTTTTCAAACTGCTATAATATTATGCTATTCATCACACAGAAAATGTGGACTAATTTCAGGGAAATTTAAAGTTTAATTTTTATCAAGTGTTTTTCGCTGGAGTTTATAGTTGTCAGAAATTTAAGAAAACTGAAAACAAATTTTAAAACTACACCATTTTTAAATTTACAATTCTTGACTGGACTACGAGTAGAAGGAAACTTGTGAATGGGAACGGTGTGAGGGCGGAAGGGGAGCATAATTGTTTATCAAATGGGTTGTCACCCCAGCTCTGACACATACAATACTACTGTATAGTTCTTATATAGGCTAGAGGTTTTATGAGGGTTTTAATTCAGCTCTTTTAATCGGTTTTACCATTACAATAAGGAATTTTAGAAATATTACCTTTTAAATCCCCCTGTATCTTCTAAACTATTGATGCTTATAAAACAATATAGGACTTTTTTGTAGGAAATTTCCTGTAGTTTAATTTTGTCATGGAGCGTTTTTCGATAGAACCTATATTCTAGATATTTAAGATAAACTGAAAATGCCTCCTTTAAACCCCTTTACCCCCCCCACCGACGGGGACTTTAGTATGTCGCTTAGGACACTACCCCCAACAACTGTGCCAAATTTCAAAACTACACCTTTTTTTTTCTTTTCGTCGATTTTTGGCCTTCGATGACTGGACTAATTATCAACTGAATATCATAGTAACAAATAAGAAATCAAGCCCTGATTACATATTCTTGAACAGTAGATTCATGTTTTCTGGCCAAAAGTATTTTCTTTTATCCTTACATGGCGTTTTTATTGATATTTTCAATTTATTCATTATTCTTCCAATTTTCTTAAACTGTAACCGCACTTTTTATTTTTTACAAAATCTTGACTGAAAATATTTATCATTTGTGTGTGATTTCACAACATTAAATAAAAACGAAACGTTTGAGATGGAAAAATTTTAATTTATATTACACGTAATTTTATTAGCATAATAAAAATAGGAGTCTTCGAATAAAGGAAAGTATTCTTATATTTGACAGTGGTTTCCACGCTTTCAGCTTTTAAATTTATTACAGTCATAATTCATTCTATTATCGCCAATGGCCCGTACTACATTCCTAGTTCCTGAGCAATTCAATCACCCATTATTCTTTATATCAGTTTTGTTAAATAGTCTGTAAAGAAACTGGAGATAGCAAGTGAAAGCTGTTCTAAGATTGGAAAACTATAAATTTCTGGGCATGAACTCACAATGTAGCAGTTTTAAGAAACACCTCTGTACTAAAGAAACGAACAACTACAACTAAAATAAAACGATAAATAACTTCACTAAAAGATTTTATTAGTTTAAATATTTTTTAAATAAATAATATATGAACAATTTTTTGAAGTTCATTTAGATAACGTTATTATTTTAGTGTACTTTTACATGATTAAGGATTTAATCTTTTTTGGTTTAAAATTAATTTGGTAGATATCGATTCAAAAAGTAAATAAAAATTATCTAACCATCCTTAGGTATATAATGCTATTTAAATCCCAAATACCGAAGAGTGTTTGGGTTCACAAGCAACACTGATAAGAAAATAGGGTAATCAATAAGTATGACTTACACCGCTTTTGTTATTTTGATTGACCAGCATTATGATTGGCAATAAGTTTATCCAAAAACTTAAAATCTTTCTAAACGAGGAAAACAGTTGTGTGATGAATTTGTTCAGGAAATAAAATCTTTTCAAAATCAAAAGTCTGCCAACTGTCTTCCAGTTCAGTTAATTCTGGTTGTCTAGTTGTTTTTCTTCCAATTTAGTTAAAAATTCACTATTTGAAAATTCAGCAAATAAATATACTTATTCTTTTATTCGCAACAACCTTAAATGTTGCTTTCTTTGTTTTTCGGGAACAATTGTAAATTTCGGTCATTTCAATCAATAAATAAAGCATTTTGTGATTGTTAAAACTGGAAAAATATTTGTTTTAATCTTGACTTATTTTCTAAAAATAAATACAACACATCTGCTTTTGTTATACATTTGTAACTAAACAAAAAATCTAATTCCATCGAGTGTCTCTAAGTCAAAATTCCCAATGTATTAAATTAAAATAGCCTACACATTTGCTCAAAATAATTTCCTTAAAACATAAAAACAATTCGTTTTATAAAAACGGATTAGAATAACATCTGTTGTTCAAAGGATTGATTTCAACATTTCCTGAAAGAGATATCTTAGTCCACACATCAGTAGCATTAAAAAAAGAATTTCACGTTAAGTTAAAGTTACTAATGCTTGTACTTTTGACAGATATAAAAAAGAAGGCGTTTTTCTCTTTGCGTGTGCAATGCAGTTCATAGCATTTTCCTTGTTCTTCAATTATATGTTATGAAGATTTCCTTTAATAAAATAAAAAAAATTCAGTATTTCATAGGAAAGCTTTTTTTTCCTTATAAATAAATATTTGTATTTATATAGAAAATTAAAATTCAGCGCCTTTTCCAACTAGTGGATTATGAAAGTAGAAAAAAGATAACTTGTCTTTTTTTTAAGTTTCAAAAATTCTTCAATTTTTTTAACGATAACTTTTCCAGAATGACTGATTGCTAGAAGCAGGTTGTATTTATGATTCATAAAAATAATTCAGTATAGTTTCTGCTGAAATTCTTTTCAAGCATTAAAAAATAATTTTCATCTTTTCTCAGACCATATCCTAATAGTTAAGCACGAAGACCACTGTCTTCAGTTAAAATTAATTGTATTTACATTAGAAGTTACTGTAAATTCTACAGATATAGTTTGTTATATGCTGAATTCGGTGGAAGGGAGGGAAAGGCGTCAGATGAGTGGAGCACTCCAGTAAAATTCCGCAACTTTTGAGACATGAAATTTGCATTTTACTATCAAGGATATAGTGTACTTGAAAGATTTCTGTGGCACATGAAAAACAGTGTAAAGAAGCTTGCTGGGTCTCTGTTTAGTGTGTATTAAATTTGTATTCCGAGTTTAAAATGCGTAGATAATTCAGGATCATTATGATTATCTTTTTGATAAGTCTTATTACCACTGTAATAAAAAATTTAAGAAATTTTTAGAACTGTGATTTTAGATTTATTGAAGCTCATATAATGTATTGGCAAAACTTTCTTATTAAATCATTTAAAAACTTGACTCTCCTCACATTTATTGACGATAAAACTAAATAGATCGTAAATTCTGTTTTTAAACAATTAAGAACAATTTGTCTAAATTTAGAAAGGAATGTTCTGTTTTATTTTTTTACAAACTTAAAATTGTTTGTCACAATTACGTAATTTAGTCAGAACAAAATGGATGAATTGAAAGTAGGTTTGATATATGTGGATGTAATTTTTCAATCGCATGAAGTGTAAATTTAAACATTGTGCTACATTCAAGCCCAAACCCAAAAAAAATTACATTGCTTTGCAAGGTAATTAAAAACATCCTTTTAGCAGAATTGCATTAATTATTCCATTTAAAACAATGTTCTGAAAAATTGTCAAACAAAGTCTCCGATTTTCTTGTCTTGAATTCTTTTATTTTCAGTGCAATCTGAAAAAGAATGCGGCATATATATCACATTGAGCATGAATTTAACAAGTGAAAAGTAGTAACGCCATGAAATTCTTAATGAAAAGCATTCCGCGCGGTTTCAAAAGAATAAATGATTTACACAATCGTCAGAGATCAGCTAACGAGCTGTTGACAAAAACCAGACGATTCGAACTACGTTATTGCAACAAAACGGAAAAGGAATAAATTGAAGTATTGTTATAAATATACTCACGAAATGACAGTTATTAGACCGTGCAATGAATAAACTTTTTGCGGAAAATCGGAACAACTTTAGAAATAAAAATTCTAAATAAAAAATGTAAACATCATTGTTTATTAATAACACCCAGCTTAAAATTCTTTTTTTCTATTTTCAGAATTCTTTTTTTTTCTATTTTCAGAATTCTTTTTTTTTTATTTTCAGAATTCTTTTTCTAGTGGAAGGAACAGGCGACTTTGTTTGATATTCTTCTGAGCAGACAGTTGGAAAGAGAGCTGTTACAGTTGTGGATATAACAATCAATTTCGCATGACCAATGGCAGCTGTGCAGAATTCTGACCTAATGTTTTTTCCATTTCATGCAAAACTTAAAACTCAGGTAATAAGTTCAACTAGTTAAGTCCATAATATATTTGACAGATTTATTTCATTTAATTGTTGTTAATTAGTTATACTAATCAGTGATTGCTCATTAATGAAATCAGCATCTTTTTAAATATCAATATTGATTCCTTTAGAGAACTTCGTTATTTAAATTCTAACTAAAATGTACTTTTTTATTCACCTATCATAATTGTTTGCATAATCTGCGATAGATCCAATAATTACACTGATTTTTTTTTTATTTTCTTAGTCAGTTGTTTGGTCTTTATGTTTTATATGCAAAATATCAATACTGTATTACTGACTGTTTTAAATTCTGCTTCAGAATTTAATAATTTTATTAACTTTTTTCAGGGTTTTTAAGTGAAATCCAGTTATTTATATAATAAAATAATTCCACGAGCATTCTTGGTTCTCTGTTAATCTTCTTTTATTTCAAAATGCATTCCAACGAATGTGATGCTTGCCTTATATTAGCATATTTACATTGTAAAAAGTATTCAGAAGCTTATATTTATGTAAGTGTGTATATTATTGTAAGAGGTGCTGTTAATTACAATCATTAATACATGTCCATTAATTAAAAACATTTGATGCATGAAAATACAGTAGAAATCATGCAAATATATTTGAAATTGTATTCGGTTCATCAAAATATGTGTTTCTTAAACAAAATATTCAAGAATCATAGTCTTCCTTCCAATAATCATTTTTTTTAATTTATTTTTTATTTATTTTTGTTTTATTCAGATAAACAAACCGAATTCAGAATCTGAAATTTCCCCATTTGAGAATGACCTACTTTAAAATATTCAGTTTTACTTTTTAGTGTTAAATTAGTCAATTAATTTAAGGCAAATTGCATTTTAAAATTCATTATCTAGAAAGGTTCGAATTTAAATTTTTGAGAGTAGCAAGAAACTTCATAACGTTTTTATTAATGTCAGTTTTATTTTTTAATTGCATTTATTGCTATTTTTGTTACAAATATGTGTTAACATCCAAGTAATAATTTTTTACCATAAATAATATTTTTCATTCTTATATTTGCATGGTTATGCTACTATGCATATTATAATGAGTCCAACAATTCTTATGCTCATAAAAATGACCGAAATCATATATCGTGATAGAGTTGGTTTTGACGAGCCGAATAAATATTTTGTATTTCTGAAAACTGATCAGAATTATCTGTCTTCTCTCTTTTCATAAATATACCTTTGCTTGCTTAAACTCTGAAAATTCGTTTTACAAAGTTTATACTTTAATTTCAGTTTTGAAATTGCCTTGTTTGTTATAAAATTCAAGTACACCTTTTAATTATTACTCTATGTATTGTGTACAATGTGAATACTATTTTCATAAAATACATGGTTTTCAAAAGCATTTTAATGGTTGATAAAAGCTTCTACTGTTATCAGCAAAATTCCAAGAATCAGCAATATTTCTTAAAAGAAACTTGAATTTTTGTTTTTTGCACGCCAACCATTTTCTTCATCTCTATTCTGCTAGAATACCATGTATGCAGAACATTTCCGTGAAACATTGCCTTGATAGAAAACATCTCCATTTCAGCGTCTCTTTTATCTCCATGGCAACCGATTTCATACTTTCTCTCGATTTAGCCCACTTTCAAGGGAGACATTCCAAAGTAACTTAACTTTCGCTGCAAGCATTTCTTAAGATAAGTTGTTTCTGGATTTGACTTTTAAAAGCAGCTGCGGGAATAAATGTATAGTAACCAGAGAGAAATTGTACTGTGCAATTGTGAAAGAATACGAATTGCAGGAATGTTACATTAAAGGAATGGTACAGAAATTTTCTTATTAAATGGAGAGTCTTTCTAAATCCGGAAAATGACAAAACTGTTCGTTTTTTGCGCTGTAAGTTTTCTGTGAGTTTTCTCTCTTTTTCGTAGGTATACTTTTTTATATTTTAATTATTATACAACCAGTCAATTTAAAATATTTATTGAGGTCTTCTTTCATTCAAAAGATTTAAAAAAAGAAAGAAAGAAAAAGTGTCGTGGAAGAATTAAGTTTTGTTTCTTACACATTTATTTCATTGCATAGCTTAGTGATCACATTCCAGAAGCAAAAATTTCCATTGCCCGCATTAGATAATTAAATATCATTGTAGTTCTTTTTTTTGTGTGTGTGTATGTGTGAACACTATAAAATATGAATTTATTATTTTTCTCTAAAAATTTATTAACATCTCGACACTAAATTATTAACAAGAAAAAGAATTTTTTAAAATATATAGTAAAATCATTTGGAATTCTAAATTTCCTAATTAGTTGACTTAAAATTCCGACATATTTGAATTTATGTGCAATGGATATTATTGATTTATTCGCCAAGTAAGAGGTTGCTAAAATTACATCATTTAATCGCAATCGAAAATAAACTTATCATAATTTTCTCTCAAAGTTGTGTAATAAAACAATTTAATTAACTAAAATATTAAATTTAAAAACTGTTTAAAATTGTTAATTATATATATATATCCTTAATCCTTAATCTTAAAGTTTAAAATTTTACCTTTTCAATGATACCAATTTATTTTCTGTGCCATTTTTCCATCAATTTTTATTAATTTTTAAAGTTTACTAACTTTAATTTCGTGCAGACGATTTGGAAATAACGCAAATTTATAGCTACTCCGTTGCTAGACAACGATTAGACTTTGAACTAATTTACTTTTATTTCTGAAAATTTTGCTTATGTTTATAAATATCTATAAAATAAGGTGAAAATTACATAAATCTGTCTGCCTGTCGGTCGCAAGAACTCCTCCTAAACGGTGAACGGTAGCGACATGAAATTTACACACGACATTCTAGAGCATATTTCTAGGTGGTCAAAGGTGCTATTTTTAATTTTCAGAGTTAATTAGTTCTTAAGATATTTAATTAAATAACGAAAATTAGCCGCTTTTAAGCCTAATGCTTAGAAATTTTTTGCCAATAACTTCTGAAATATTTATTAGACAACAATTTTTATGCCATTTTAAAGACCAGAAAATTATCTTCTTAATGCTATTAATTCCATTGCGATGAAATGTTTTCTCTGATTGTTATTAAGGTTTAAAAATATTTTTTAACGTAATTTCTAACAATACTTTTTATTCTTATAGAAATAAATTCAATCCAAATTACTGTTTCGCGCGCGGGGTTTTGCCAGTGTTAATGTTAATATAAGAAAATATTGCTTTCTTTGACCATAAACAACAAAGGAGACTTTACACTTCCGGTTTCCTGTTGTCGTAGCATTTACAGCTTTTAATAAGGTTACACAGTGATCCAATGACGTTAGTGAATTGTTCTCTCGATGTTTTGTTTAATTTTCACAGTGAGGTATTATAGAATATCCATCTGTAGATACGGTAATGGGCATTAACAAGGAGCATCATATCCTGTAGACCTCTTTAACATCTTATAATTTTCAGGGGCGCCTTCCGACAAGCCGAGATTGATAGTCGGTGTGCCAGTATTACTAATACGTAACCTCGATATACCGAGACTGCGCAATGGCACACGGTTACAAATTACACACCTAGGTCCAAACGTCATGAAAGCTACTGTTATGACTGATGTAGGGAGAAGAGAGAGTGTTTTAATTCCACGCCTTCCGATAATACCGAAGGATTTATCATCTCAGTTCGAAAGGTAACAAATCCCTTTAAAAATTCCATTTGCCAAGCTCAGGGCCAGACACTGAAAGTGGCAGGCGTACATTTGGAAAAACCATATTTTTCGCATGGGCAACTAACTATATGTGGCGTGTTCACGTGTGTCCAGCCCACACAGCCTCTGCATTCGTGCAAATGAGGTGATATACAAAAGTGTATTAGCATAGATAAACAATGTACATAACTATATCAGCATACATGTACAGTATACTCCTGTCAGCCGTCCAATTAAGTATTATCAACCGTCAGAACTTTTACTTGCCCTTTTAAAAACGCAACAAAACATTTACATTCGTGAATTAAAAAAAAAATAATTCAAATTCTTCGCGCACGAAGTCGCGGGTAACAGCTAGTAATATAATAAATGCGAAAGTGTGTCTGTCTGTCTTTCTGTTTGTTAAGCTTTCACGACCAAACTACAAAACCGATTTGGATGAAAATTGGAAGAGTTGTAGCTTGAAACCCAAGAACGGATATAGGCTAGCTGAAATCACATTAAATTAATTATTTTTCACTACAGGCTACAATTAAATAATTAAAAAAGCCCATAGACTCAGCGATTCTCGATGAAGATTATTTTATTTTTCAATCAACTGTCACGTGATCCTTCAGGAATGCGAAAACATGTGGAATAAATTATTTTTAAAATCAACTATCACGTGATCCTTTTTTCCGCTGTAACTTCGGAACAAATTGTCCGATCAACATTATTTTTATAGCATCTTAAAGTTCAGAATTTTACCTTTTCACTGATACCAATTTTGTGTCTGTAACATTTTTTCTTCAATTTTCATTAATTTTTTAAAGTTTAATCATTTTTTACGTGCAGACGATTTTGATATAACGCAAATTTAAAGCTGCTCCGTTGCTAGGAAACGGTTAGACTTTGAACTAATTTATCTTTATTTCTGAAATTTTTGCTTATGTTTATAAATATCTATAAAATAAGGCAGAAATTACATGTATTTGTCTGTCTGTCGGTCGGTCACAAGAACTCCTCCTAAACGGTGAACGGTAGCAACATGAAATTTACACGCGACATTCTAGAGCATATTTCTAGGTGAAAGGTGCTATTTTCAACTTTCAGAGTCAATTAGTTCTTAAGATATTTAATTAAGGTATCTGACTACGTGCGGGAACGAATTTTTGAAAAAGCGCTTTAATGTGCAATTTCAGTTCATTTTCTGACTCAATATGATTCAAAACAACCATTAATACCAGTCAGGAAATTTTATGTCACTTGAGATTCAGTAAAATGGGATAATTTAGGTGAAAAAGGGGTAAAATTAGAGCAAAAAGCAAAACACTCTAGCAGAAATTCTAATCCATATATTCAAATTATTTCTCTACACAGCACATTTACAGCTATGGTGAAGGCAATGAACTAGGATCTAAGAAATACTTGCATTTACAGGAAAGTTATGGCCAGTCGAGTATTCTCTTATTCAAAATTTCACGAAATGCATAGGTATAATCAACATTAGGCAGCTCTAAATCAAAAACTATCCATCTCAAAACTATATGTCTAGTTCATTGCCTTTACTACACTTAAGACAACATATATACAAAATTTCAAGGAAATATATAGATAATGTTTTGAGATATCGTGTTTTGCGTAAGTGACTTTTGACGAAATATAAGTTTTCCAGAAAACGCGTTTAAAGTTTTAATTTGTTTTTCATTAAAAATATATTTATTTAACTTCTTTTGAAATTTGAAACATTTGTAGGATATACCTTCTTTATTCAGAATCTTATCACATTTTTTCATTCTGAGAGCCCGTAATTTTTTTCTAGCGTTTTTTGTTCCTGCCAAAGACTGCCTATTAGAAGTGACTATTCTATGGTTATTGAGGTTAAGATATTATTTCAATGTATATGTTGGCAAGAAATTGTTTCCAGTTCATGAAATACTCTTTTAAGACCATAAAATCAATCATTAAACAACAATTAAGCTATCGATGTCCCAAAACGTGAATTTTGTAACTCCACAAATGGGCATTTTGGCAAAAATGTTCATAGTAGCTTGTCGAAACTCAAAATCTTATTCAAACTGACATGACTTGCAGATAAAGTGTGTAATTAATCGAAATAAATAAAAAGCAATTTAATTTATACGTCAGAGTGCGGTGTATTGGGTATAACGAGGGAAAACAGCCAACTTCCGGTTTCGTATTTAGCTACCGTGTTTTATAAAAAATTCTATATCTCCGTTTCTATTCATCGTAAAAATAAAATAAACCCAGATTTAGAAAGCTAAATAAATGGGCTTTAAAGTAAAACCATAAAAAAATTTTGTGAATTTCGACCCAAAACCGTCTTTTAGACGTAGTCAGATACCTTAAATAACTAAAATTAGCCGCTTTTAAGCCTAATGCTTAGATGTTCTTAGCCAATAACTTCTGAAATATTTATTAGACAACAATTATTTTTATGCCATTTTAAAGACCAGAAAATGATCTTTTTAATGCTATTAATTCCATTGCGATTAAATGTTTTCTCTGATTGTTATTAAGGTTTAAAAATATTTTTTAACGTAATTTCTAACAAGACTTTTTATTCTTATAGAAATAAATTCAAGCCAAATTACTGTTTCGCTCGCGGGCTTTTGCCAGTGTTAAAGTTAATATAAAAAAATATTGCTTTCTTTGACCATAAACAACAAAGGAGACTTTACACTTCCGATTTCCTGTTGTCGTAGAATTTACAGCTTTTAATACGGTTACACAGTGATCCAATGATGTTAGTGAATTATTCTCTCGATGTTTTGTTTAATTTTCACAGTGAGATATTACAGAATATCCATCTGTAGATACGGTAATGGGCATTAACAAGGAACATCATATTCTGTGGAGCTGTTCAACATCTTAGAATTGTGAGGGGCACCTTCCGACAAGCCGAGATTGATTGTCGGTGTGCCAGTACTACTAATACGTAACCTCGATATATCGAGTCTCCGCAATGGCACACGGTTACAAATTACACACCTAGGTCCAAACGTCATGAAAGCTACTGTTATGACTGATGTAGGGAGAAGAGAGAGTGTTTTAATTCCACGCCTTCCGATAATACCGAAGGATTTATCATCTCAGTTCGAAAGGTAACAAATCCCTTTAAAAATTCCATTTGCCAGGCTCAGGGCCAGGCACTGAAAGTGGCAGGTATATATTTGGAAAAACCATATTTTTCGCATGGGCAACTATATGTGGCGTGTTCACGTGTGTCCGGCCCACAGAACCTCTACATCCGTGCAAATAACGTGGTATACAAAAGTATATTAGTATAGATAAACAATTTACATAACTATATCAGCATACATGTACTGTACACTCCTGTCAGCCGTCCAATTAAGTATTATCAACCGTCAGAACTTTTACTTTCTCCTTTCAAAATGCAACAAAACATTTACATTCGTGAATTAAAAAAATAATAATTCAAATTCTTCGCGCACGAAGTTGCGGGTAACAGCTAGTATATATATTTATATAATATATATATATATATATATATATATATATATATATATATTATTTTTAAAAAGAACGTTCTTTCGCAAACTAGTTAACTTCTTAGGAAGAATATGAATTAATGGGATAAATATCTTCAAATTTTCGAATACAGATTTTTGAACACCAGAATACAGTTTTTAAAATGATTCTTCGAATTTGTGTAATAAAAAACATTTAATACAGCTTTCTAATGAACAGTTACTTTTATAAAATCTTAGAGCTTCAGACAATACATATATGTACATAAATCTACACCGTTTCTCACCATCACAACCAGAATATATCTACAGAATAAAGGCAACTATAAAAATGCAAATGCTCCATCTGAAAATTCAGACAACAAAATAACCCTTCTTCACCCTTCAGTTGATATATGCTTC
>BGPR01001645.1:155530-233339 GCA_013235015.1 Araneus ventricosus | reverse complement strand
CTGGTGATTCAACCTGTTGTGCTGCCATTCATGAACAGCATTCAAGAAGATGTTCTCCAACAGGATAACGCTCGCCCTCATACCACTGTTGTACCCCAACATGCTCTACAGAGTGTCGACATGTTGCCTTTGCCTGCTAGATTACCAGATCTTTCTCCAATTGAACACGTATGGGACATCATTGGACGACAACTCTAGCGTCATCCACAACCAGCATTAACCGTCCCTGTACTTACCGACCAAGTGCAACAGGCATTGAACTCCATCCCACAAACTGATATCCGGCACCTGTACGACACAATGCATGCATGTTTGCAAGCTTGCATTCAAAATTCTGGCGGTTACATCGGTTATTAATGTACCAGCATTTCACATTTGAAACGGCTCTTCTCGCGCTTACATTAACCTGTGATCTTGAAACTTTAATCAATTCAATATGTTACCTAGACAAATGTATGCCGAAATTTCATTACTCTACAATAATTTTTTCTTGGTGTTGGGACTTTTTTCCGTCAGTGTATATATATTTATTGTATTTTTATAAAGAGTAAAATATCAATTTTAAACTTGTTAAGTTTTCTTTACATTTATTTTCTAATACGAAAAAAGCACAAAACGCTTTTTGAATACCATATCAAAAGCGTTGAAGACATTTATAAAGTTCACTTCTTTGTCTAATAACCAAGTTTTACTTATACAAATGACTGTAGAGTGTACAGGAATTTTGTCAAAACAAAATGCGTTTTTTGTGATCTATTTCCCTTCAATTGCTTTGCTAGGCTAACTGTGTGTTTAAGGGGTCTATTCTGGTACCCCCGGTGGGGTTGGGAGACGTCACTTTTTCCGCACGTTAACAACGAGAAAAGTGACGTCTTCCAACCCCACCGGGGGTACCAGAATAGACCCGTAAATGTTATCTCTATAACTGTATGTTTAACTATTTTGCTAGTTTCAGTTCCGTTTGTATTTGTGCTGTTGTGTGTTGCGTCATTAAAAAGTGTTCTACAAATGCAGATGATCGTTCTTGGGATTTAATAACTAACATGCTCACAAATGCAACATAATTGGCGACGAGAAGGACGGGATACGGATTCATCCCGACAAAACAATCTACTGAACTGTAAGTCTGTTATTTATTCGTTCTGAACTTTCACTTTCGTTTTCGAACTCTGCACTTCATAGCGTTCATAATGTCGACCATTGGGTCAATTGGTGAATTCGATGTTTCTAATCCTATTTTATGGGATAATTATTCAGAACAATTAAAATTTTTCTTGTAGCAAATGAAATAAATAATGCTGAAAAGAAAAGAGCGGTATTATTGGTTGTGCTTGGTATTTTACGTTCATTATTGGCACCAGAATCTCCTTCAACTAAATCATATCAAGATTTAATAAAAGTTTTAAAAGAACATTTCGCACCCACTTCAGAAATTTATCGCAGTTTTCAATTCCATAAACGCTTGCAGTATAATAACGAAACTGTTTCTTCTTACGTGACTGAGTTACGCCAATTGGCGGAAGAGTGCAATTTCGGCGCTACGTTCACAGAACGGTTGCGTGATCAATTAGTTTGCGGCGTTAAGGAAGAAGCATTGCAGAAACGACTGCTCGCTGAATCAACGTTTACTTTCAAAGAAGCATTTTCGAGGGCTGTTGCAGCCGAATCTGCCGCGGGACAAGACAATCATATTCACTCTCAAAAATTCAATTCCGGTAATTCTACCAATGTGATTCGACAGCATAGTAACAATAATAAAAGATATTTTCAGAAGTCGAGTAGCAGTCAGTCTGAAACCGAAAATGCCCAGTCAGCTGATGTTATTTGTTATGGCTGTGGGGGTCATCATGACCGCTCCTCGTGTAAATTTAGAGATGTGACTTGCCTATTTTGTGAAAAAACAAGGACATATTGAGCGTGATTGTAGGACCAAACGCAAAAATGATTCAATGCCTCGTACATTGGTTATGCAAAAAAATTCGTCAACTCATGCTGTGAAAGGCGAATTTGTAAACGAAGCTGGTGCTATCTATAATTTGAGCGACTTGAAGAATTCAAAATGTAAATAAATGAAACGAAACTTTTTCATTCAGTTAGAGGAAGATTAAAGTTTAATGGAACTTGATTCAGGTTCAGATTACAGTATCCTTTCTTCAGACGAACTAGATCGCTTATGGCCAAATAAGAAGCCCAAAATTTCCCCTCTTACATTTCAGTTATGTGACTATCAAAAATCTCCAATATGTATTCGAGGGCAATGTTATGTAAATGTGCGTTATGCTAATTTCAAGGGTAAATTGCGATTATTGATTGCTGAGGGCTCACGTGCAAATCTCTTGGGAATGGAATGATTCGAGCCATTAGGAATAAAGTTAGTAGGCATTTACCGTACTGAAGTTGATATAGAATTTGTTCTTGAAGAATTCAAAAATGTTTTCTCTGAAGATTTAGGAACATATAAAGGTCCAGCAATTTCTTTTCCAATTGATCCTAAATTTCCGCCAATCTCTTTTAAGGCAAGAAATATTCCGCTTGCGATGAGGAAAAATTTGACGTTGCTATCGATAAGCTTTTGGATCAAGGTGTGTTAAGCGCTTATCATACGGACAAAAATACAGTCAACGCAACCACCAACTCAACTGTATCTCCAACTATGATCCCAATTTTGACCGAACTAGGGTTGCCAGCGTTGGGTAAGGAGTTAGTAGCAGTTTTTATTTTCCGACCGTCAGAAATATAAGGGGTCTATTCTAGTACCCCCGTTTGGGTTGGGAGTTGGGGTTGGGTGGGGGGTTTAACGGGGGGAACCCCACCCCAACCGGAGGTACCAGAATAGACCCCTAACTCAATCCTTATATTTGGCGAAAATCTTATTCGTGGTTGTTTGTTGCTGTCGCTTATTTTGATTCTATACATCTTCCAGCGGACACGCCTGCACAAATTTTACGACATATCGTGTTGTTTTACAAAAATAAATACAACTTTTATTTATGTTATCTTTAATTATTAACTTAATTCTAAACAAAGATTTTATAAATAAAAATTGCACTTAAATTTTTAAAAGAACGATATAAATATGTAATACGATGCACAATGCAAGTATCTTTTGAAAAAGCGCTTATCAGCTGGGGAACTACCACTTCATGGGAGCCGCCATCTTTGAGTATGACGTTGTGTGTTATGACAAAAGCAGTCAACAATTCATCTGATTGGTTCAGATACAAGGTTGGGTCAACTCTGTCGCCAGAAATCGACAGGGTTGAGCGTATTTTCCTCAACCCCAACTTCCATTTCAGACGGCAGATTAAATTCAATTCTCAAGTTTTGAGTTGAACGTACGGTTGAGTTGAGGATTGGGTTGGCAAATTTTTGCTCGTGTGATATGGCTTTTAGAACCCATCTCAAACCCAAAGTGAAGCACTCCTATAGTGCCAATAATCAAACTATCTGAAAAAATTCGACTTTGAACTGATTACAAAGTAACAATTAATAAAGCCATGAAAAGCGATCCATATATCATATTTTGGCCAATTTAGCTGATGGAAAATTCTTTGCAAAAATAGATCTAGCTCAGGCTTATTTGCAGATAAGAGTTGATGATGTTTCTGCTGAAGCTCAGACAATTGCAACGCACAGGGGAGCATTCAAAGTAAATCGTTTGCAGTTTGGTGTGAATTTTGCTCCTCGTTTATTTCAAAATTTCTTCGAAGATTTACTGAAAGGAATTCCAGGTGTTTTGCCTTATTTTGATGAAGTCCTTATTTTTGCAGCAACTGAGGAACAATTATGTAAACATTTACGTCTAGTGCTGGAGTGTTTGTCAGAATCGGGAATACGAGCTAATAAGAACAAATGTATATTCAAAACAAAGCTGTAGAATTTTTGGGTTTTGTAATCAATGCTTCAGGAATGCATCCGTCAGCTTCCAAAGTCAGGGCAATTCATGAAACCCCGCATCCTAAGAACAAAACCGAGCTTCAGGCTTTTTTGGGACTACTTAATTTTTACTATAGTTTACTAAATGACAAAGCTACTATAGCTGAGCCTCTTCACCGGTTATTAGAAAAGAATGCAGAATGGAAATGGATTTCTGCCCATGAAAAAGCATTCGTTGATGTAAAGGAGCTGCTTTCTTCAGATAGCGTGTTAGTTTCTTTCAATGAACAACTTCCTCTCATTTTAACATGTGATGCATCGCCATATGGTGTAGGTTATGTTTTGAGTCATCTCATGGAGGATGGCCGTGAAGCTCCAATTGCGTATGCTTCCAGAACATTAACCTCGACAGAGAGGAATTATTCTCAACTAGATAAAGAAGCCCTTA
The DNA here is from genome assembly GCA_013235015.1 of Araneus ventricosus. NCBI lineage: Eukaryota > Metazoa > Arthropoda > Arachnida > Araneae > Araneidae > Araneus > Araneus ventricosus. The sequence goes on along the minus strand of BGPR01001645.1, from coordinate 229,015 downwards.
GCATCATAGCTGGTGTTAAAAAATTTCATTACTTCTTGTACGGGCATGCATTTACTCTAGTTACAGATCATCAACCGCTCCTTGGACTTTTCAACAAAATGAAGCTTGCTCCTGATATACTTTCACCGCGCATGTTGTGTTGGTCTCAGATGCTGAATGCTTATGATTTTACTATTACTCACAGTTCTGGAAAAAAGATATAAAATGCTGATGCTCTGAGTCGTCTTCCTCTAGAGACTCCAGAAGCAGATATCCTTTCACCTCCTGAGGTGTTATTTCTCGAAGAATTGCATAATCCACCAGTAAAAGCAGGTGAAATTTCTCAAGCAAATTTAAGAGACTCCGTGCTATCTCGAGTATTAAATTGGGTTTTAAAAGGATGGTCTGAAAGTGAAAAGAATGTAGAATTTTTTACCTTAAACGTCATGAACTTTCTATTCATAAAAATTGTTTGTTATGAGGAAACCGAGTAGTCATGCCAGAAGTACTACGCGGAAGAGTTTTGGATGAACTCCATATTTCTCATCCAGAAATTGAAAAAATGAAATCACTTGCTCGTTGTTACGTTTGGTGGCCAAAGATTGAAGAAGAGATCGAAAACCAGGTTGGTCTATGTGAACCACGTCAACAAACTAGACATGCTCCACCAAATGCTCCTGTTCATCCGTGGGAGGTTACTACAAAGCCATGGTTAAGGGTACATATTGAATTTGCTGGTCTCTTCCAAGACCAAATGTTTTTCTTGCTTATAGACTCATTTTCAAAATGGTTGGAAGTTAAACGTTTGAGTTCAGCTACTTCTTGTGCTACTATAAGAGTAATGAGAGAAATTTTTGCAACTCATGGTATACCAGATTCAGTGGCATCCTATAATGGTAGCCAGTATACCTCAGAAGAATTTCAGAACTTCCTTTCAATAAATGCAATACGTCATATTCTTGTGGCGCCGTATCATCCATCAAGCAATGGGCAGGCAGAAAGGGTTGCCCAGACAACTAAGGACGAATTAAAGAGAATAATTTCAGGTGACTGGAATCAGCAACTTAACACGAGTTTTTTGCTTACCCAACATATTACCCAGATAGCAATTTTAGTTTGCAGCAAGCTTGCCACAAATTTGTCATGACAAGAGTACAAGTTTGCCACAAATTTGTCATGACAAGAGTGCAAGCTTGCAGTAAGCTTGCAGCAAGTTAAAAAAAGCTCCGAAGTCACCATGAAACGAACTTGTAGCAAACTTGCCGTGCACACTTATTGCAAATTAAAGCAAAAAGAGAGTACGAAACACAACCCGGGATAGAACTCGCGACCTCCCGGTTCCGAAGCGGAGACGCAAACCATTGAGCCAGTCGAACTCTGAGAGAAGAAGATAGATTTCGCTAATACATCGTTCTATTCGATTCGTATACGATTTATTTTTAACTATTTTCTGGATTTCATTAATTTTTTGAGTTGAGAATATGATTTGAAGTCAAAGAGAGAGCGATTTTTGCTAATAACTACGTTTTGCTAGTAAAATAAATTATGAAATTAGAGTTCAAAAGTAATTACTTTAAAATGGGACAAAATGTCTAGTTATTATTGTTCAACAAACACTGACTGTTTTTTAGATTTAATTTTGTTTATAAACGTTAAAATTTCAACATTAAGAAAAAGGCGATATAGTTTTCTTTAAAGTGAGAGTGATATATTTAGTAAAAAGATGGAAAATGTTTCAAAAAATTTTTTTATAAAAAAGTTATCTTTTTCACAAATTATCATTGATTTATTGAATTAATAAAAAAGAATTACGGTCTAGGAGATGCTATTAAAAATCGGATGTTTTTTAAAACAGAGACAAAGATAATTATCTCTTATTGTGCTATCTTTGCAGGAAGCTTGCTTTGCAAAATTGCAGCAAGTTTGATTTGCAAAGAGGTGGCGCTATTTGTCACATCGAACTTGCTACAAGTTCGATTCAAGTTTGACGCGTCAAATTTTGCCGTGACAAGTCAAAATCAAACTTGCTGCAAACTTACGTGCTATCTGGGTACACTATCTGCAGCAACAGGTTTTAGCCCAGCCGAACTTCTAATGAAAGAAGACTCAGAACAGTTCTAGACTTCTTACATCCCGATTTGGTTGAAGATCGAAAAAGAAAAAATGAAGAGTTGCTCTACCAGCGTTTATCAAAGGGTTAGTTAAGATCTTTTTCACCAAATGATGCAGCTTACATCAAAAATCATTCTTCAGGTCAGATTTGGATTCCAGGGACAGTTATTGAAAAAACAGGTCCCCTTTCCTACAAAACTGTAACTCCGGATGGCAAATCGATCCGCTATCACATCGACCAGATGGAAACCGAAAAACTCCATTGATAAGTCCTCAATCTTCCTCAGAAACTCAACTGTTCCTGTGTCCTCTTCAGCGATACCGTCCAGCTCAAACACTCCAGCTGAAATTGAAACTTCTAAGAAGGCTCCTGATGAATCCCATCAAAGCCGACCTCGACAAACCATAAATCGTCCGTCCTATTGAAAGTACTACGTTAGGTAGAGGGGAGGAATGTTGTGATCTGTTTCTCTTCAATTCTTACATTCTAACTGTGTGTTTAACTGTTATCTCTATAGCTATATGTTTAACTGTTTTGCTAGTTTCAGTTCCGTTTGTATTCGTGCTGTTGTGTGTTGCGTCATTAAAAAGTGTTATACAAATACAGATGATCGTTCTTGGAACTTAATAACTAACATGTTCACAAATGCAACAGTTTTCTTTCAGTTAATCCATCATATACTATTGTAAGAAAGATTTCAGTTCACTTTTAATTCTATTCCAAGCAGCCACTAAAAGTGTAGTAGAATAGGATGCCGCTAAGTTATATTTATTCAGCACGTGTTTCATATACAGTATTCAATAAAAACTGCAAATGTAGCAATAAGTAAATGTAGCAATAAATTCTTTTTTCGACTATTTTGTCAGAATCGAAAAAATGAGTGCAAAAAAAAATCAGCCGCTTTATATTTTTAAAAATACCAAGTACATCTTTAATTTTTTCTATGTACATTTAATTTATTTATAAATGAACAGAATTTTGATATCATTCGTAATTAAAAATTTATATTTAATTTAAAGTAATATTTGTTTAATAATACGAATACTGAGCTAATATAAATTTACATGGAATAAAATATTCCTATGGACGAGTTTTCTGGTTTGTTTATTTACATTAAAATCTGAACTTCCGCTTTGAAGTTCCATTGACTTAGGGGTCTATTCTGGTACCCACGGTTGGGTTCCGTTGTTAACTTGCGGAACCCAACCCAACCGGGGATACCAGAATAGACCTCTTAGCATTAAAATGACATAGGTACGGCATTTTAATGTAAATAAACGATACAAAGAACTCGTCCATAAACAGTTTACAAGCGCGCTCATTTATAATTTCAAAGAGAGTCGTTAATCGGTTCTAGTAACTTTTGAATTCGAAGAATGGACCTTATGCATGTGACGTCACATCCTCCGACACTTGACCTACCGGAGGCAGCCATTGATCAGTCTTAAACAGCTGACTCAGAACTGCTTTTATATCTGAGTCGCTTATAGGCCGATCGTTTCGTTTATTCCTCCACAGCTGTTTTTTTTATACTCTCGAACCCAGACGGTGCATAAGGTCCATTGAAGCCGACCATTCACTTCACAGACAAACTGTATATTTTGGAACGCGATATTTTAAAACGGATAAAAATCTATGGAAATAAGCGAAACGACTTGCCGTGGTTGGAATTCCGTCTGACTGAAATCGAAACGAAAAATCAGAGCGACCCTGAAAGAGACTAGCGAAAAGAGCAATGCCTTGAGTAGATTGGAGCCTCGCTTCGAGGGTAGCATAAATTAAAGTCTGCTGGCTGGAGAAAACTGAAGAGTGATTAACAAGCAGCTGTAGAGACGGAAAGAAGATCGCTCCCCCAAATTCGTTCAGAGTTGGCGTCCTTTTAAATACAAGTGAATAGCGTGCCTGTATTTTTCGATTAAAATGGGTGTGGGGGGAAGCCGGGCTTAGGACAAATGGCATGGCTATACTTCAAGTGAATGGCCGGCTTTAGATCGACTTTCTTTCAATGTGAATTCAAAATGATAAAAGCAAACGGTGAAAAATCGTAGTATATTCCAAACACTTTTTGAAATTTTACAAATCAGAAGAACAACCTACAAACTCTAAACTAAATGTAAAATAAAGACTTTTTAACTTGTTTATATCATTCATAAATTTGTGAGACGAAAATTTTTGTAGCTGTAAGCGTTTAATGCGAAAATGACGTTCCTTTTTGATAAAAAAAATTATAAATAAAGAACTAAATCGAATTTTGAAAAAATCACAGAAAGGTGTTCTAGTGGTTCAAAATTGAATGGTGCGTCTTAAAATAGCTCTCGTGTAGCTTTAAAAAAGGACGTTTATGTAACTAAACTAAACACTTCCATTTTTTCTGATACAGTTCCGCATTTTTGATACCAAATTGGCGCATTTTGGCTTGTTTCTTTCCGCACGCATTTAGCACGATACTACACTTGCATACAGAATCCTCATGAGTATTGCGCAGCGAAGTTATTTAGGTTAAGTTCCCGCTCCCGCTGCTACCGAAGCTATAGGTTGTTTTTTAAGATAAAAAATTCGGTCCGGTGTCCACTTGAGATGCATCTCCAGTCTATTGCAACAGCAACCAGTAACCACTAATTAGAAATTTTCATCTCAGCCTTAGCTCCTGATTTGTGTGTATTCCTAATATCGTGTAATGCTTTGGTAGGGCGGGATAAATAAAGTTTTGTGGATAATATTGTGCAAATATTATATAATATTCCTGTGATACTAGGGCATTTGTCTTGCTTCCAAAAAGACATTTATGCTTAAAAACAGATAATTCATTGATCATGAGGACTCGTATTTTCCTTTTGTTTTTTTAGTATCATACTGTTGTTTGTATCATGGTAATCATGGAAACAATTTTAATGAATTCATTAAAAATTGCAATTCGATGCTTCATAATAATATTCTTGTTCTTTATGTATCCTCCTGTATTGATAATCATACATAGAATCCGATTTATATTTTTATGAAAACGAGAACAGTTGTTACCGTGAGTATCTAAATTTGGACACAAAATGGACTCGTAGATAGGGATGTATAATCCACGATTTTTTGAGTAACAAATATTTTTTCTATTGCTATTTTTAAATATCTATTTCAAATAACTGTTATTTCAATCACACTTTTAATTTTCAAAAAGTCTTATTAAGTATAAGTAAAGTGTTCTAAAAATTTAAATAAAAAAATTGTTTCTTTTTAATATACATTCTTTCTACTAATGTTTAGTTCGATTAATGTTAAGTTTTAATGTTTAGTTCTTTATACTATCAACAGATGGCGCCAGCAAACATTTTTTTTTTTTGGATTTTTGTATCAGATGTTGTAACGTGAGTTCACGGGTCACAATCAATAGTAATCAATCACAGAAGTCAGCTTTCGACGTCACAGTCGCAGTTTTTGGTGCGATCGCAGAAGGGAACTTTTATCGTGATTATTCTTTTTCCCGAGAATTACGGCGATTCTGTCAATCAAAGATAAAATCGAATATTTACTCCTTTGAGTGTCCGATGAAGTTTCGAATGGACCTTATGCATTCTTTGGGTTGGAGAGTATAAAAAAACAGCTGTGGAGGAATAAACAAAACGATCGGCCCATAAGCGACTCAGAAATAAAAGCAGTTCTGAGTCAGCTGTTTAAGACTGACCAATGGCTGCCTCCGGCAGGTCACGTGGCGGAGGATGTGACGTCACATGAATAAGGTCCATTACTAAAGCGTTATCATTCGAGAACGCATACCACAACAAGAGGGGTGATTTAAGAAAGACTTCTTAAACCGCGATGGGGGAGGGCTGCGAATAATAGGAGATGAGGTGGTGTAGGGTGTTCTGTGCGGTGAAGCGCGACCTGCTTATCTCTAAGGTTACGGGTTAAGACTCTGTTCTCGCCTGAGAGGGGAGTGGTGATGCCCCCTCCCTGTGTGGAGAAGATAGCTCATACATAAGTGAGAGCTTTTAGAGTAGCTTTGATGGCGCCATTTGTTTACAGTATATAGAATTAAAAACTAAAACCTTGCAAAATTATATTAAAAAGAAATGAAATTAAAATAAAAAAAACACTTTGAGTACATTTTATACAAATGACTGAATCACAGCTTTTTGGCAGTGGTATTCATCACTGGTATTTGTGATATTTTGATATTGCGTAGAAAATAAGGGGTCTATTCTGGTACTCCCGGTTGGGTTGGTAGACGTCATTTTCCCCTTTGTTAACGTGCGGAAAAAGTGACGTCTCCCAACCCAACTGGGGGTACCAGAATATACCCGTAAGAGTTCGTCAAATATTCGTCATCCCTACTCATGGACAAGCAAATTAATTTCCAGCCAAATATTTAATTTTATGGTTGAATAAGGTAAATTTTTACATGGAATAATTTTTATTTTAAATTATTTTGATATTTGCTGTCTTAATTTATTTGGGTTCCAAAAGAGTTTCGAGATATCTATTCTCTTTTGACCACTGTATAAATGAATCATATAATATTACGGAAGAAAAAGTTTACTTTTTGTCACTAGAATATGCAATTGATTTTTTATTAAATGAGATAACTTTCAGCATTTATTTGAATTGTACGCTTGATTAGTTGTTCCTCTTGGATGGATTATGTTACGGGTATCAATGAAAAATAAGATCCGGATAAAATCAGGAAATCACTAATTTTTGAAGTTAAAGTTCCTAGGGCAACGTGGTTTAAGTGCTGGTACAACTTGGGTTGGGAGAGGTTTAGTTTAGAGAAAAAAATTGGCAACTCCTTTCGTCATGGATATTCAATCTGCCATATCAAGGTAAATTATTTACGTTTTAAAAAATAATAAATTGTTGTAATAGTTGGATAAATTTTTAGATTGCTTGTTAGAAATGCCTACGTTGTTAATTAAAAAAGATTTGAAATTTTATAATGAGATGCTGTTTATTTCTATAGTTAGTTTTCGGCATGATTTGCACCTGTGTCATTGGGGATCGGTTCCAACCTGTATCAAAACAAGTGTCTCATTTTTTGAAGTAGTTGATTCCCTGACGAGTTTTGATTGATGCATAAAATATGTTTCTGTTACACAATAATTATGAAAAAATAGAAACTCGACTCCAGAAAAGAGCAGAGTTGATCAATTTGCTTTTCTGAGAATTGGAAACTTTTTAATTTTGTTGTAGCAAGAGTATTTGTTACAAGTTTGTATGTTATTTATTTGACTTAAGAACCACCCCATCTAACATTTTTATCCTTAATTTATCGGAAGAAAAGTCATTTCAAAATATATTTGCATATATACAACTGAAATTGAAAACTGAACTTTGCCTGCTGTGGTTTGATTTTCTAATGTATTTTTGTCAAATATGTTAAAACTATTTTAACGATTTCTTTTTATGCGTGCCCGAAACAGTAAAGGGCCTGAATGGTTTTCATGGAATCATTTATAAATTTTTATTTTCTTTATATTTTTAAATATACTTTCGTTATTGTGGTATTTGGGTTTCATTCATGAGAACTAGTATAAGATAAGTGCTGATAAGTCCCTTTTTAACTTAATCTGCTATGAAAATCTGGTATTTTTTTTAAAAAAAAATCATTTGGTTTATAATAGCTGAATGTGCATAGCGGTCATTATTCTTTAAAAAGAATTTGAGATTCATCATGTTTTAGAAATTCTTATAATTGGAAAGTAAATAATTCTGCTTCAATACTTAAATTTTAGGGGTGTTAGTCGCTCTCTTTATTTACTTTGGTTTTGAATATTAATTCATGTTGTAAATATGAAATGAGTGATCAAACTATTTTTACTATTTAAGCATAATTGTATGGGTTTCATGAAATCTTCTCTGTATTTGTGTTTATTTTAAAGTGAAGGCTTGATGGTATTTAATGTTAAAATTTTCACCTGTTCTTAACATATTAGAATTTTTGCAAAATATGAAACATTATTCCCAAATTGACTGTAAAAATATATTTAAAAATGAGCTCTTTATATTAATTTATTTATAATCTACATTGCAAAAGTGCTATTCTTTACACTGATATACTTTTGTTATTACTGATGAATTCTTTGATGGGAACATTAATGATTGTTTTCCCTTTATTAAATGCCCAATATGTCAAAAAATTTTTAGCTTTAAGAATGAATTACATGATAGTATGACATTAGTTGTGATATGAAAATTCTGATTTAAGGTTTTATTGTTTGTTAAGCTACAGATTTCATAAGTGTTTTAAAGGACTGATATATTTATAAAATAGAATAACTTGACAATTAAAAAAAATCATTATACCATTTTTTTTCTTGTGCAGAGATTTTATTGTAGCGACATCTTGTTGAGTGCTATATATTTAGAAGGATAATTTAATTGCGTATGTTCCGTATGATGTTTACTTGTAGAAGTAGCATCAAGGCCAAATACCATCTTTTTCCACTTCTTTCACATTTGTTTGTTGTAAGAAAGTAAATTTCTACATTAAAAAGGACATATTTTTTATCGCATATTAATTGATCTGAACTAAAAATATTTTTAGTTTAGAAAAGTATTTTCGAAATATCTAAAAATATTTTGAAAATACTTTTCTAAGAAACCTTAAACGTTAGTTTAAGGATATATAAAATATTTTACTTCTGACTGTATAGTGAATGCTTGAATAAAGAAGTATTTTTTAAAACCATAATTGCTAGTTGTAAAAAAAATGAAAAACGCTTAATTATATTGCTCTTGACTATTATATTTTTCATTTGTTACATGTTTTCAATACGACCCTTGATCAAACTAATACTCGATAAAAAGCATAAAATCGGAACTCCACCATAATTAGTAGCATGCAAGCATGGGTTTGATGGATGGAAAGGTGTTAATTCATGTGTTATCACAGTTGCATGAGAAATGTGATTGTACATGTCATCGTAATCTAACTGCACATTATCGTAAGCTGTGCTGTGATGTTTTCTTTTTTTTCCTTTTGTAAGATGTGAATTGGATTCCAAAATGAAGTCAGTGTGGTATATACTTGATATGTATTATGCGAGCCTGAATTGACTCCATTATGGTCCATTTATGTCGGTTTGGGTCGTTATAAAGTATTTGTGTGGTTGGATACATTTATATGTATGTAGTAAATGTTTCTTGAAAAATTCTTTTGAAACCAGCAAGATAGTTAAAATAATGAAATTCAAGAATTTGTGAAATAAAATTTGATTTAAAATTGGTTTATTAATACAAATATAAGAAAGATATGATGCATATGATTTATTATTAAAGTAACATTTTACTGCCAACTTACTGAAGATAAATTGCTAAGAATGCTGTTGAAAGTAAGACTTATACTTAATTTGAAATTTTATTTCCTTTGATTCAGTCTCAGTTAGGGAATATTATTAAAATTAAAATGTTAAATTAGATACTGCTTTTAATTTCAGTGTTTTCTTTGTAATGAGAAATAATTGTATTAAAATCAAGTATTTTTTGTTATCAGTTGATGTTTTCATTATATATTATTGATACAAATTATGGAATTGTAACGACTGTTTATATGATGAGTGTAAAATGAAAATCATTTGTAAAGTTTAGTGATAACAAAATGAAACTGAATTTTATCTAGTCAGTGAAAGAACTATGAAAAAAATTATAAGAGTAAATGTAATTACATTCCATTCTCCCACCCACAAACTCGGTAAAATTATAGCTGATGATATTTTAATACTTTAATAAAAATGCATGGATGAATGGATTTTGTACAATAGCTTGATATTTTCATATGGGGTGGGAGAAATTGATAACATTTCTTTCTTTCTGCTTTATTCTCTCAGCTAACCTTCTGTAATAGCTGCAGAAGGTTAGCTGGCTGATAATAACTTATTTAATTTTTATATAATAATGCACCATGAAAAGTCTTATTACACATCCAGCTGACCACTTGAGGCCTTTTATATTCTACTCAGTCCTTTATTCTGTTTGCTTATTGAGAATAAATTGAAAAAATGTTTAGTTCTTTGAGTCTATACACCATTATTCATACTTAGATGAGAGTCTTCTGTTATTTCATCACTTTCTAATCTCAATTTTCAAACTTATTTGCAAGATCTTTTGAGTTTTGAAGTAAAAAGCCAAATAAAAATTCCAAATTTTCAGAATTTTTAACATGTTAAATATAACCAAGTATAAAAAAAATTCTAAATTCTATCATTTCCATTTTTAAGAATGTATTTTAATATCACTAACTTCTAACAGTGGTATTAATTCTCTGTTCATTAATAAACAAAAATGTATTGATGAATACATTTCTGTTTTAGAAATTTTACTATCTGAAAGTTATTAAAGTTTTTTGAGTAATTAAAACATGAGTAGGTTTTTGGTGTTTATTTTTTTTGTAATGTTTTAGTTGGATGTACCACATTAGAATGCTTTTAAGCCAACTACTATGCATTGTGATTCTATTCATATCTTAAATCCAGTTTTATTCAATTCGTACCCTTTGCTTCATGAACCCCTGTAGTTTTCAATTATTCAGTGGACTAGTGTATTTAAATCATCATTATTAGCATTATCTTCATCACAGATTTTTCCTAATCAATAAAAATACATTTAACAATTTTACTTGAAAGATGATCAGCAGTTGCAGACTTTATTATTTTGACTTTGTTTCTCATGTCTGTGATTGTTTGTTAGGGTCAGGTGGGGTAAAATGGGTAGAAAATACCCTACTTTTATCTTTTCACTTAAAAAGCATTGTCAAAATATTACTTTTTAAAACCTTTTTTTGTTTTTTTCTATACATTACACATCTTAAGAGTAAAATTAAGAAAGCTTCATTAGTAATTTGATATATATGTAATAATCTCACTTAATTTTATTTCAAATTCTAATATTATATATGGGTCATTCCATGTCAAGTGATCCAGAGCTGGTTGCTTGACCATTTTATAATCAAATGATTTTTTGTATGTTGTTTCCTACATAATTAGAGAGTCCAAAAAGACTAATTTTAATTTTTTATCTTTTTCTGAATTCCGATGGCAGCCATTTTTGTTTTACAAAACGTGCTAATTTTTGCGTTTGTAGGGGTTTGCGTTAACTTATATTAAGGTAAGTGCTCCAGTAGTGGGCCACGTACCAGTAGTGGGCCACTTGAATTTTTAAGTTGAAAAACAAGAAATTCCAACATTCCAATGAAAGAAGAGATATGCCTCTGGTAGGCTGAAACCCTTATCAACTAAATACCAAAGGCACAGCTTTTATTTCCTGTTTAGTTAGGAGCTAGAAAGTTTGTTGCTGAAGTTGGTCTCTGAGAGAAGAAATTTTAGCTTATTCTTAGTGATTTCCTTAAGAGGCAACTCTTTATTCAACTATTTTTTAGCATACATTCTATTTGTTTTTAAAATGAATTGTTATTGATATTATTTGATTATATAATGAATGTATTATAAACTATCTTTAAATGAAATAATATTGATAATTTATGGATAGTGAAGGGTGGCCCACTTTTGGATCAATGTTTTACTAAATGCTCCAGTAGTGGGCCTAGGAAGGCCAGTACTGGAGCACATGCTTTCTCTCAAAATAGACTGTTTTGTGATGTTTAATAAGAAGGTTATATCTTGTAAAGTCTTTTTATTTAATTAGATTTGCTTTATTTTTATCAGAACCAGTAGTGGGCCACATGGCCCACTTCTGATACACTAATGGTCCACTACTGGTACACTAATGGAACATTCTGACCAATTACTTAAATAATAAATATTTTATAGTACTGTTGAGGAAAAGACTGATATTCAAGAATTAGTTGGGCTCTGTAACGAGGCAGACAATAATAACTATCGCATTGCTGGACCATCGAAAAATATTCCATCACCATTTAAAAGGGCTCTTTTCTGGCTGCAGAGGGAAGATGATGACAAAGATTTATTCAACATAAAATATCAAGATTTAATATCCATAATGCCCCAAACAGAACTTAAAATGAAAGATCGATAATTAGCATATACCTTTAATAAAAAAATTGGCTGTTAGAGAAAAAATGTAAATCTCATGTGACTAGAATCTATAAATAAAAGATTTCACCTATATCAAGCCATTTTTATTGCATGTTTTATAGTGTATAATGTTAATATATTGTTATTATTACTACATATAATGCTTTTATTCTTTTTTCTTTGGCACAATTGACAAATCTGGGTGGCCCACTTTTGGTATGTCCACTACTGGTACATCAAAAGTTTGCTATGCCCACTTCTGGTGCATAGGAGTGTTCTAAGTTTTTAATTTTTTAAAAATTATATTACAATTATTTTGATATTTCAGGTGATTATTATTTTAGATAAAAGTTTGAACAACCATAAAAAAATGGAGATTAGCGAAACTTCTCAAAAGTTTAGATGATAATTGAGGAAATACTCTTAAGTGGCCCACTACTGGAGCGTTTACCTTACTCGGAACTGGTGAACCTGAGGTTGATGAAACAAAAAGCGGTTTATTCATGAAGATACAGCCTTTATTATCTCCACCACACATTTAAGGAAAATCGTATCTCAAATAGCAAAAACCAGCTTAGAAGTTTGACTTTAAAAATGACAAATTTTCAATTTTTGAAGGCATACAATTCCCAAAAGGATTCTATTCTCCATATTGCTTTTTTGGGGATGTGTAGCTACCTTAATGTACTGTATTTACAAAAAATTTCAACCCTGAGATTTGCTTCTTTTAAGAGCTACGGGCTTTCGAAATCCGTTAATTTAAAAATAAATCCAAATTTTGACACCTTGTATCTTTGTTGGGGCAAAGTTTAAAAATCTGAAATTTTTACAAATAAACCCTCTATAGTGTATTATATTGCTGTAAAAATTTCATGTTTGATATATATCTACAAGTCAAGTTAGAGGACTTTAAAAATCCCATAAAAAACGTATTTTTTGCCAAAAATCACGGAGCATAAATTTGACTAAGTACTATTTTTATCATTAATAAATTATAATATGATATAACTACTATTACCTATTACATATAAACTTACTTTTTTCACATGAAGTAGCTTGTGCACACTTTAAATGTATAATGAAATTGAAAAATTTGAATATGTTTCATGGTCACTTAGGGTCCACAGTATAATTGAGGCTTTTCTATTCACTTATTTTATAACACAGTTTTTACTATGGTTACCATTGTTAAAACACTGTAAAACGTCAGATTAAAGTATCGATATATTATTTACAACTAACACATCACAAAAGTATGAATATACTATACATGTGAGTCAAGTGTATTGTTCTACCTTGATTTGTATTTATAAAGAAGTTTTGATATTTCTTCACTTAGTTTTGGGGAAATCCTATGTGTCCTTCCAGTAGTTGTTCTAGTTCTAAGGCACTTAGTTTCTTTAAAACATTGTTCATAGGCACCCAAGTCTGGTCTTTCCCCTTTTTCTTAAAAGCTGCCCTTGGACTGGCAGGGATGATAAAATGTTACAAGCACATCTTTATTTGTAGCACTAATGTCTTACACCTCTGCCAGCCACCATTGACCATCACATACACATGCAATAGAATCTCTTGTGTGAAGTGTTATTTGTACAGCTTTTGTAGTAGAATGAATTTCATATTCTGTAGCTTGTGAAGTAATGAAGCACTAGTTTTCAAATCAGTCAAGGAGTTTATTGTTATGATGTGAAATGATTTCTTCATCTTTTATGTAAGTGAAGGTAATTCCTTTTAAATGTTCGTGACAAAATTCAAACATTTCTGCTGGTGTCAATATTTGGTTAGTGCACGGTCGCTGGAGACTTGCTTTGGTTTGTTGAAGTCTATCTATCACAAAAGTTTATGAACAGGTTTGAACATCCACACATTTTGTTGAATAAGTATATTAGGCCTACAGCATTTGAAGAGATTATCTTATAAATAGAAACATGACATAATATAATGTTATAACTTAACAGAATAAATATGAAGTAAAATTAATACACCAAATGGTGCATTAATTGAAAATATAAATGCCATAAGAATTAATTTGAATTGTAATTTTAATTACAAATATTACTTGATGTCATATTATAATTTATTGATGATAGAGAAGCATCAATTATACTGTGGACCTTAAAGTGATCATGAAACATTCAAATTTTTCAACTTCATTATACATTTAAAGTGTGCACAAGCTACTTCATGTAAAAAAAGTAAGTTTATATGTAATAGGAAATAGTAGTTATATCATATTATAATTTATTAATGATAAAAATAGTACTTAGTCAAATTTATTCCCCATCTTTTTTGGCAAAAAATACGTTTCTTATGGGATTTTTAAAGTCCTCTAACTTGACTTGTAGATAAATATCAAACATGAAATTTTTACAGCAATATAATACACTATAGAGGGTTTATCTGTAAAAATTTCAGATTTTTAAACTTTGCCCCAGCAAAGATATAAGGTGTCAAAATTTGGATTTTTTTGAAATTTTTGGATTTTGAAAGCCCGTAGCTCTTAAAAGAAGCAAATCTCAGGGTTGAAATTTTATGTAAATACAGTACATTAAGGTAGCTACACATCCCCAAAAAAGTAATATGGAGAATAGAATCCTTTTGGGAATTGTATGCCTTCAAAAATTGAAAATTTGTCATTTTTAAAGTCAAACTTCTAAGCTGATTTTTGCTATTTCGGATACAATTTTCCTTAAATGTGTGCTGGAGATAATAAAGGCTGTATCTTCCTGAATAAGCCGCTTTTTGTTTCATCAACCTCGGGTTCACCAGTTCCGAGTAATATAAGTTAACGCAAAGCCCTACAAACGCAAAAATTAGCACATTTTGTAAAACAAAAATGGCTGCCATCGGAATTCAGAAAAAGATAAAAAATTAAAATTAGTCTTTTTGGACTCTCTAATTATGTAGGAATCAACTTACAAAAAATCATTTGATTATAAAATGGTCAAGCAACCAATTATTTTTTTTCTGGATCACTTGACATGGAATGACCTATATTTTAAAATCTTAATGTATTCCAAAACACTTTTCTAAAACTCCAGTTTCGTTCTTTTCCCGCGCTGGAGGTATATTAAAGCTCTCGTTTTGGCATATTTATTACTAAAAGAATATTTTAATCGCTTTCACGTGCTCACTGAAAATAATGTCACGTCTCCTTGGCGCTAGACTTTCCCCCCTAAAACTCTTACGTAATTTATTAAAAATACCCAATATTCCCTTCACTTTGATCACGTGTCAATATGTTATTCCCTTATCTGAGAGAATACAGGGATTTTTCTGTTCACTTTTACTTGTAGCCTAAACGGAGATGCATGTATACCCACCACTCTCCTGTATTTTACTTAAATAGTTTGATAATAAAATAAGAAGTAGTTATTTGCTCGGCCTGTTTATTTCAATGTCTACAACCGCGAAAATCATTTTATATATGTGTGCTGGGAGATAGTTTTTAACCATATTTTTTGTTTATACCCATTTTACCCCACCCAGGTGAAAATGGGTATGTAAATCTGATACAGTAGCAAATGTTAAAAAAATAAATTGTTGCAGTACAGTGATATAATAACAGTAAAAGTCAGATTTAAAAAAAGATTTTTATTAATTTATTTAAAAAGACTCAAATTATGCAGTAAATTTGGCAAAAAATAAAATAGGATTTTTTACTCCAACATATAATTTTGTATATCTGTTATTCATCATAAAAATTAATGACCTCTGCTATTAAATTATGTCTCATCCAAAATTTTTATTATTTGATCATCTTTGAGATAAGTTGAGTCATCTACATCCAGGAGAATGAAAGTTGCCCATCTTAAATTTTTGAAATATTTCATTTTTTTAGGTATCTCCTTCAACAGCCGTAATTTTGCCAATGAATTCTGGCTTGCTTTTTTCTCTCAAATATAATGCTTTTACCCAGGCACCTGCAGTTAGACTTTGTCTCACAGCTGTATTTTCAGTAATATTTCCATATACTTCTGCAAGACAATTATGTTGCTATTTTCTCTTTCAGTTTTCAGCCTTTCTATTACATCTTCACTTGTTCTGCACACATTTGCATTTTTGCTTTGAATTATTCGTGTATGCAGTTGTAAAATTTGGAGCTTTTGGTGATATTGCTGACAATTTTGCACATTTCAAATCTTTGTATATTGAAGAAATTGTGCTTTGTGATCTACACTCTTGAGGTGGAGACAAAAGAAGGTTCTGAGAACTTGAAGGTATATCAGAAAAAACAGAAACATCTGGTTGCAAACTTTCAGCATCTGCCGAAGAAAGTGTTATTTTGTGTGGAATTGCTTTTAGGTTTTTTACTGTGCACTTTAAATCCCTCTGATAACCACATCTTACTATAAATTTTAAGATTAAACAATGGGGAACTTCATCATTTTTTATTTTTATTTTTCTAATTGATTAAAAGTGCTTCAAAATAAACAGTAACATTTAAAAAAAAAATTAGGCAGTTTTGTTTTTTTATATTCGCAATCAAAGTTCACCTCTCGGAAGACGCTGGAAAAACGATCCATTTTGGCGCGAAGCGGGTCTGACGTCGCATGTGCCCAAACAAGGGAGAGCTCCCATTCGTTCGCTATAGAGATTTTGCTTTTTTTTTCTATATTTTCTGTCTACCACTTGAGATAAAATAATGTTGGAAAGATACAAGTGTTGTATTGTTCCTAAATGTGTTAATACAATTGTAACGGCACCCAATGAGTAATTTATCTATATTATGTTTATTAAAATTGTATATCACGAAGCACCATAAAAAACACAAGGTTCGTTCGCTCCTTGAAAACTATTTTCATTTTCAAGCATTATGGAAACTCCTTGAATTTGGGTTTTACTCCTTATAAACTCCTTGATTTTCAATTTTTAACATTTCTTTTATTAAATGTATACTACGTTTCGCGGATAAAAAGGATTCTAAATCGCCGCCGTATCAATTACCCAGTATTTTGCGTTGCTCTCTCCACGATTTGATGTTCATCTCCTAGCAGTATTCAAAATTTAATAATTGGTTTTAAGTGCCACTCAGTAATAACTAATAACCAAAACAAATAAAATGGTACAAATTGAGAATGTTATTTCTCTTGGATTATTTTGAAAAATTAGCTGTTTTTCTTTAAATTGTAACGTATGGTTTGTTGTAAAGGACTTATATTGTGATGGTGGAGTTAATAGACACTATTAATCAATTTTAGTTAAATTAGTTTTATTAAACAAGAAATTTTATTAATTATATTTTTTCGTATATTATTTTATAAGCAATGAAAATGTCAAAAAACAGTTTCTAATATCTAAATCCATGTCTCTCTTTGCATCTCTTTATTTTAAAAAATGGATGTGTACTACATAAGGTGCATAGTGAGGCATGGAAATTATTTAAGAATTTAAATTCTAAAAAAAAAAAAATTAATGGAAATAGTTTTTTATTTCAAACCTGGTAAATCATGATATGTAATGAACTATTTGAACTTTTGGGGTAGTTGTATAATTTTATAAAAGATTGTGTGTCTAAGTGGCACCACACTACTTTCATATAAATAGATTTAACATAGTATTCTTGGATAAATTAGCTTAGTAGGGTCAGGTGGGGTAAAGTGGTTATACATGAATTAAATTGCTATAACTTTGTAATGAATATTGGTATGAAAGTAATTTTTTTTATTTTAGATTTTAACAGTTAAGAACTAAGTTTAACATTCATAATTATACTAATTGCAACACTTTAGTAGAAGAAAACACCCATTTTGTTTATTTATATAGCAGTTTGAAGTTGGAATACCTGATTTAACTTCTCTTACTTTTTGTTTAATTAAGTTTTCATTTGATTGACTGTGCAGAAAACTTTGTATAGATCTCAAGAATACTTCCTCATTAACAGATAAGCTGATTTAATTGTACATACTATTTTATAGTAATTTCAGTAAGATGGGATAAAGTGGTCATAGGGATAGGCTTAACATACATCACTGTTTTAAAATTAGTTAAGCTTAATTTCTTAGACAGATATTAGTTAAATATTAATTTAAGATATACTACAGATTGTAATTAAGGATATGAAACTGGATAACCCCAATTTTTGTGTCAAAATCATCACATAATGCATATATGAAATCAGCCAATTGCAAAAAAAGGATGTACTTTTTAGTGCATCAGCAAATGATTTCATGCTACATTTTATTATTTACAAAGGAGCTCATTTATATGAGCAACAGACTAAAGGTATTGTTAAATAGACTAAAGGTAATGGCTTTATGCAATTTTCTGTAGATTTCCCAAAACCTATGCCTTTAATTTATGATGGGCACAAAGTTACATGACTTTTGGAACAGTAAAAGAGGCCATGCATAATTGCACTATGATTTTGTGCTCATGATGTGATACATGATGTGATACATGAGTCATGTTCTCATGTCCAGCCATTAGATGTTGGAGTATTTTCCCCTTTAATAAAAGCTTGGAAAGAGATCTTTAAAAAAATTAGTCCAGGAACATTGATTGCAAAATACTTTAATAAGTGTTTTCCCATTTAAATTAAAAAAAAAAAAAATTCTAGACTGTCTTCTTCCAGAAAATGCAATGAATGATTTTATAGGCCATGGACTGTTTCTATTAAGAAGCATATTATAATATTTGAAACAGATGTTCAACCTACCATAGTTGAGTCTGTACTGTGAATTTGAATGGAAATTCAGAACCAGGGCCATCTCGTACAGATAGTTTAAATCTAGAAAATGGTGAAATTTCAGGTATAGCGGTACATAGTTCTGCCTTTAAAAGATTTGAGATGAGCTGTATTTACAACTCTATAACCATCTGTTTCAGCTATACATAAAGCGACCATATAGGATTCGAGAGGGAAAAAAAACCCACAAAAGCAATAATGAAGGTTTGATTGAAGAAATAGTAAAAAAAACTACAAAAGAAAGTTGCAAGAAAACAGTTAAAACACGCAAAGAACAAATGTAATAAAAAGCAGAAAATGTCTTTTATTCAGTCAAGTTAATCCACAATTACAGATAATCATTTAACACGGTATTTCTACGGGATTTTTGTAAAATATGAAGGGTGGGAATCAATCAAAGAGCTTATTGGACAGGTTTTTGATAAAATAAGAGATTTGTTGTTAATAAAATATTTGAACTTCAGACTATTGCACCTTTCC
Source organism: Araneus ventricosus (assembly GCA_013235015.1). Lineage (NCBI taxonomy): Eukaryota > Metazoa > Arthropoda > Arachnida > Araneae > Araneidae > Araneus > Araneus ventricosus. The sequence goes on along the minus strand of BGPR01001645.1, from coordinate 209,778 downwards.
TGAAAATCATGACATTGTTGGAATGGAAGAGTCACACATCCTTAAAATTCTTGATTAGACAACTTTTGATTATAGGTTATTAAAAATGTATAATTTGATCAAATAAACTGATTTTCTTTTAAAGTTGAAACTATATTGAGTTTTATTAAATATTAAAAAAAACTCTGCTTACTTACAATACATTTTTATGCTTATTTTTTAAATTATGACCACTTTACCCCACATGCTACTCACTTTACCCCACCCCATGGAGTAAAGGTGGTCATAAAAACATGACAAAAAAGTGTCATAAAATTGTTTAAATCAATTATTTTTTTCCAAAATTTTAATGCAATGTGTTCTTCAATAATATAATGTACAATAACAACCAAAAAAAATGTGAAGTATTTTAACTAATTCTTATATCTATAATCCACCTAAGTTGAAAAATGTGGATTTTATGACCACTTTACCCCACCTGACCCTAAAAACTTATGAAAGAAATAAATATAACCACATCTATTTGAGTTATTAGCAATGTTTAAAATATTCTTAATATAATTTTTGTGTACTTTAAAAAGGGGAACCCTTTTTCATGCGTAAATATTGACTCCTTGAAAATTTTGAAAATACCCCTTGAAAACTCCTTAAATACTCCTTGATTTTTAATTTAAAAAATCAGTAAGAACCCTGAAACAGCTTTGAACTCTATCCGTTTTGCTTTAAATATAAGTGTAAGGTGATATTTTAATTATCAATTGTAAAGCAAATAGTTAAATTTAATTAGTTTTTTCCCTTCTATTTGATTACATGGAATTTATATTTTAACCCTTTGAGGGAGGTGGCACAGAAGCTGTTCCAACTTCTTTAAGATTAATAACAAAAAAAAAAAAAAAAAACTTGCTCTTGTAATATTGCTGCTCATATTATTTCAATGGATATTCAAATGTTTCTTATATATATTTTTAAAATTATAATACCATTCAAAATTAATTAGAATATCTTAAGTATAAGTTTAAATTCATGATTTTTTTGATGATGAAAATAGTTTTCATTTGTAGTGCAAGAAAATAATTCACAGAATTTTTGGTGTGAAATAAATAATTTAGGTTCAAAGAGTCTATTCAAATCAAAATCAGTCTTCAAAAAGTCAATTTACTTATCAATTATTACAATTGAAAAAAAAAGATATATATTTATCTCGCCGCACATCTAGGGTTTGTCGATTTGTATATGGTAGCCTTTAAATTCCTAGATTAGTCACATTCGGTCGAGTTTGAATATAATTATAAATAATATAGTTACCTTTATATAAGTTATTTTTACCAGATTTTTTTATAATTACTATTGACTAATTTCTTAAAATTAATACTTGTACGTAGGAAATAATTTATATTCTTCATAGCAAAGTAATATAAAACTATATTAAATAAAATTAATTTTTCAAAGGCACATGTGTATTTAAAAAAAATACTTTACCTAAATTTATTTTGTGTGGAACTTCTGAAATAAGTATATTCCTGGTATTTTTTTTTTTTTTTTTTTTGATTTGGTGGATTTTTTTTTTTTATGCATGAAATTTCACCAATCATACAAAATCGGGTTATTAGCTTTTCATTCTTTCTAGTGCAACAGAAATTGCGGCTTCTCTTCATAATGTGCTAAGGCCCCTCTTAATTTATTGCTGCCTAACGGGTAGCTTTGAAAATATACCCGTTTTTCCTAAGGCGAAATCTATTGTGATATAGTATAGAACTTTGTTCCGGTTACTGAATGCATACAAGGGAAGGTATGAACAGCTTTTCTTGTGAGATAATTTAGGAGCCGGCATTTTGTGTCCAGTTTCTTTGCCATCATTGTAGAATCAGTCCTTGGCTAATTATCCGATTTACCTTGTTCAAAACCAATATCCATTATGAAATTAAACGTTGAATAAGGGTCATTCCATGTGTAGACACCCAATGAGTGTAGCTCCATAGTAACAGATTAAAAAAAAAAATTACCACTAAACTTATGATGGTGAACCTTCATATATCAATTTGTAAAACATTTTGTCCATTATTTGCCGAGATATGGATATTTGAAAAACAGTCATTTTTAGCAAATTTCGGCCATTTTGGATTTGGCACTACTGTGAAAAATTGCAATAACTTGAGAAATAATGGTTCAAATTCAACAATTTTGGTACCAATTTGAAGCTATTTATATGAGGAATATAAATCCAGTGTTTAAATAAAATTAACTATATGTTTTACTATATTTTTGTATGGAAAATGAAAAAAATCATCTTCAGAATTTAGCCAAATTTAATGGGCTGTAAAAAAAATGGCCCATCGTATTTTTTTCTGAAACTTGGTAGAAACACTAATCAATATGTGTCCTTTAAGTTTATAAAAAATTAGGAAGGTAATATTTCTTAACAACTAAAAAAAATTTTTTTTTTTTAACCCAGCATGAAACTTCTTGTTGCTGCAATATGCTAGTAAATCGCTTTCTAAAAAATAAGTTATCATTCTCATATTTCATAATCTTAGTTTTAAATATTAAAAAAACATTTACTGTACTCAAAAAATATATTTATAGCAATTATTTCATAAATTGCACTATCTACAACTAGCTCTAAATGATGCAATTTGCCATATAATTTCTTGTGTTGTATCTTCGTTTATTTCTGTTTCAAGTGAAAACAATTGTGATGAATTCAATATTAAATTAACATTTTTTTTACATAAGAAGTGAAAAAATACCCTCAGATTATAACCAGCTTTAATGAACTGTTAAGAAATTGACAAATAGTTCTTTTAAGCTTATAAGGAACAATAATTTGCATGTTTTAAATCTAAAAAAAATATAGGAATGGTAAATATTTCTTCAAATATATACCTACCCCCTACCATGAATAGACGACACCCTGGATGCTTTGAATGGAAGTCAATGGTTTACGACACTGGATTTGAAAAGTGGATACTGGCAAGTTGAGATCCGACTGGAAGATAGAGAGAAGACAGCCTTCACCACCGGACAAGGACTTTGGCAATTCAAGGTAATGCCTTTCGGACTTGGCAACGCCCCAGCAACATTTGAAAGACTGATGGAGACAGTATTACGTGGACTATCATCTGTAGCCTGCTTAGTGTATCTAGATGACATTATAATAGTTGGGTGAACCTTTTGAAGAACATCTAAATAATATTCGTAAAGTATTCCAGAGGCTACAAAAAGCCAACCTAAAGTTAAGTCCCAAGAAATGCAGGTTTTTCCAAAAGGAGGTTACTTACCTCGGACACGTTATTTCAGCAGAAGGAGTTAAAACCGATCCAGAGAAAATTAAGGCAGTAGTTGATTGGCCTTGTCCAGAGACGGTACACGATCTCCGAAGTTTCCTTGGACTGTGCACCTATTGTCGTTTTGTGAAAAATTTCTCCACAATAGCAAGACCTCTACATAAATTTACTGAAGCTAAATTAAATTTTAATTGGACAGAAGAATGGGAGAAATCTTTCAATAGTTTAAAGCAGGCTTTGACATCTTCTCCTATTTTGACCTACCCCTGGACTGACAAAGATTTCATTTTGGATACGGATGCTAGTAATGAAGGAATAGGAGCCGTGCTGTCTCAGAACATTGGAAACGAGGAACGTGTCATCGCTTACTTCAGCAAGAGTTTGGGCAAGCCAGAAAGAAATTGTGTCACACCTAAAGAATTACTGGCCATTGTTAAATCTATAGAGTATTTCCATCACTACCTGTATGGACGGAAATTTCTTCTGCGAACTGATCATGCTTCCTTAAGATGGCTTTTGAATTTTAAGGAACCTGAAGGACAGATAGCTCGTTGGATCCAAAGACTTCAAGAGTATGATTTCAAAATCCAGCATCGCAAAGGGACCTCTCACAGAAATGCAGATGCCCTCTCCCGAAGACCTTGTAAAGAAAGCTGCAAACATTGCACGAATGCCGAGAAAAAGTTCGGAATTCAGATGGATATTTCTGTGAAAGTTTTAACAACGACATCTGTAGATCCCTGGACTTCATGTGAGATTCAAAAGTTGCAGCTAGAAGATCCTAATATTAAACTGATGTTGGAGAAGAAACTAAATTCGGCTAATTGACCATCTTGGCAAGAAATCGCTCCAGAGAGTCCTGCAATGAAACGATACTGGGCTCTTTGGGACTCCTTACATCTCAAGGACGGTGTTCTATACCATAGGCGAGAGAGTGATAATGGAAGCTCCTGTTGATGGCAACTAATTCTCCCAAAGAGTAGAATTCCAGAAGTTCTGCGAGAGACTCATGACTGCGCAAGTGGAGGACATTTTGGAGTCATGAAAACTTTAAGCAAAACACGAGAGCGATTTTATTGGGATCGACTTCATGCCGACGTTGAAAAATGGTGTAGAGAATGCCACGCTTGCAGAGCCCGAAAAGGACCTAAAACAAGGACTAAAGGTCGCTTGCAACGCTATAATGTGGGAGCACCATTCGAAAGAATGCTTTGGATATCCTAGGACCTTTTCCAGTAACAACAACAGGCAATCGATATGTCCTAGTATTGATGGACTATTTTACCAAGTGGCCTGAAGCAATTCCCATTCCAGACTAGGAAGCCTCGACGGTAGCTGAAGAACTCGTACGAAGCTGGATTTCGCATTATGGTGTGCCTATGATATTGCATTCGGATCAAGGTACAAATTTTAATTCTGCCCTCTTTACTGAGCTTTGCAAACTTTTAGGAATTCTGAAAACCCGAATGACCGCGTTGCATCCCGAGTCCGATGGCATGGTCGAGAGATTTAATCGAACAATTTTAAATCATTTGTCTTTATTTGTTTCGAGGAACCAGACAGATTGGGATACACATTTGCCACTCTTTCTCTTGGCTTATAGGAGCGCAGAACATGAGGTTACCGGGTTAACTCCAGCGGAAATGCTTTTCGGTCGAACACTACGATTGCCCTGTGATATTCTATTTGGACGACCGAGTGAAATGCCTTCCTTGCCGAATGGATACGTGAAAAATTTGGAGGTACGTTTGGAAAGCGTGCATGCGTTTACCAGAGAACGAACTAAACTGGCCAGCGAACGAATGAAAACTCGTTATGACTCCAGAGCAACAAACCACCATTTTAAGGAGGGAGATCTAGTCTGGATGTATAACCCGAAGCGACGGAGAGGCCCGAGTCCCAAGTTACAAAAGAACTGGGAAGGACCATTTACTGTTGTCAAGAAACTGTACGATGTTGTCTATAGAGTACAGAGGTCGCCCAATGCCAGGCCAAGTCATTCATATAAATCGTCTAGCTCCATACAGGGCCACTGATCATAGTTCTAAGTAATGAGACTGCTGGGACGTGCAGTCTTTGAAGAGGGGAGCAATGTTACAAAGCTATAAAGTTGTTTCCCTGAGGTGCTAATCTTGGCGACTAAGGAAATTTTCTAGAAGGACCTTGAACATTCAACCTATTTCTACTGGTTTCATGAACTTTCTGGAGATTACGTCGCTTCCTACATAATGAAGTCACTTCCTGTTGAAAAGTATAAAGGCAAGCTCTCAAGCCAAGAAGAGTCAGTTGGAATTTGATCAGCAAGCAAGCTGGTGAGCTAACAAGAAACCTTTGAGCGCTGTGTTGAGATTTATTAGTAGTCTCTGTTGTGAATTTTTACTAGTGCTGTGTTAATACTTGTGCTACGTTTCTTTGCTTGGAATATTTGTAAAATAAAGAGCTTTATTTTTTTAATCCTGCTTATTGGACTGCATTCACGTACACCCACAAGACAATTTCATTACAATACCAATTTTTTAACTTATTTTTTGTTTTGAAATCTAAATTTTAATTAAAAATGAATAATTTTTTAATTTTATTTCTGTTTCATTGATATTTCTGGGCTTTATAATATTTTTGCTGATTTTTTTTAAAAATTTGTTTTAAAAACCTATAACTTTTAAATTGTATTTACAAATAAATATAATTTTAATTTTATTCAAGTTTCATTAATATTCTAGGCTTATAATCATTTTTTCATTGAACTTTTTTGTTTTAAATCTGAATTTTACTTAAACACAGATAACTTAAAAATTTTATTTGATTCTTTAAATTTAATTGCAAATAAAAACATTTCGAATTTTGAGTTTCCATGATGTACTTGGCTACTAATAATTTTTTCCATGAATTTTTTTTGTTTTAAATCTGCATTTTACTTAAAAGTGAATAACTTTTAAATTTTATTTGAGAATTTAAATTTACTCACAAATAAATTTTGAACTTTGGTTAGGTTTCATTGATATTCCTGGCCTTATAATAATTTTTTCCCTGAAATTCTAGAACGTTTATACTGTTTGATGTTGAAAGATTTCTACAGAACTTAAATTTGAATTTTTGCGAAAGTTAATAATTGTAATATTTTTTGGTTCTCGTCAATATGTTAATATTTTTACTGTGAAACTTATTGGAGATATCTTGGACCCTAATTTTGATGTTGTTTACAACCCATTCGTTTTTTCCCCCTCCCCCTGTAAAATTTTTAAATTGTCAGAAACCGCCTTTTAAAGTCGAGCAGTTCATGTGCTAACATATTTATTGTGCTTATTGATTCATCTTGCAAATAATCGCTAATGTAAAATTTCATATTGATATAAAATTTTATATTTAAACTTTTTTAAGAACTTCAAAATAAAAGTTTTAGTTGAAAACTGTCAACATCATCAATTATTACATCTTTAAATCGATTTGATTTGCTATCCACATTACTTTCCCCCACATCATCTTCAATGTCTTTTTTTCAGAAAAGTAGCTATATCGTTGAATAAAAAATCCCATATTTTTTAGCACCATCAACTTGCTTTAGTTCTTGATCGATTTCCAATTTTATTTCTAACTTTTTTCCAAATTCCAATGTTTTACACCTCACCACCCTAGATTCAAGGTTTTAACACTTCAAAATCAAATTTCAAGGAACAAGTGGTCAGTCTGAAGTGCTAAATGCAAATGAACAGGTTAGTGGACATTCAGAGTCGGAAGAAACAAATATTCGCCCACATTCTAATCGCTACCCCTTTCCCTTCAGATCTCCCTGCTACATCAAGCTCTGGTTTATTAAAAAAAATTTGGGATTGTACTGCACAATCTTTCTAAAGAGGTAAAATTATTGTTATAGACAGATACGTCTAAAAAGTGATTATCGTTGTAGTCGGGTTCAAAATACATCGAATAAATAGTAATTTTGCCGGGACCAAAAAAAATATCATCATAGGCAGGTTTATCATTATTGATAGTTTCATTAAACATGGCTTTCACTGTAATTTGATAGATTTTTACTTTTGCAAATTTTGGCAGTTACTATAAAATGCATATGTGTGTATTGAAACCTTCTCAAGAGGTTCTGTAAAAACTGAGTGAATTATAATGAAATTTGCAGAATTTGAATGCATCTTGCTTCATTTTCATAATGAAGAAATTCTTATATAATAATTAGTTTGTTATATATTAATTAGTTTTAGAAAATTTTTAAATCCAATCAACATTTTAAAGAAATATAAATTTCATCCTAGGGATGGGAAAAACCTACTGGTTTTAATTGAGAACCAGTTTTTTTTTTTTGTTTCGGTTAATCAGTTTTTTTGTTTTGGTTAATTGATTATTTTTTTAGACTCCAATAACCGGGTAAAAAAACATGTATCGGAAGATAGGCTGAAATAATCTAAAATTGTCATAGTCAAACTTTCATAATTCGATGAGTTTTAGTCCCAGAAGAGTGGGATATTTTGTTTAAAATTTTAGTGTGCCAAAAATATTTATGTAAATATGATAAATAGAACCAAGGGAGAATAAAGAAAAAAAAAAAAAAACATAGTTATAAAAATAAAAATTTAGACATAGTTATTTTTTAGCATTATACTTATTGACTCAAACAACTTAAAATACGATTATTTACATCTATATTATCTAATTTCTTCATATATTAAACTGGATTCGACAGATAACTCAATATGTTTCACAGATATTTATTTTCGCATCATATTAACATAAATATGGACATAAAACACATCACGAATAAGAATACAGACAAACTGTTGATTGAACACATTTACAGAATTCTGGAAGAACATTAAAAAAAAGTTTAAAAGCAAATGATTAAAGATTTATATAAGGAACACCATATTCTGAACTGTCTCGGCCTATACTTTCTCGTTGCTTGTTGTTGTTCCTGTCTGTCATTGTGTCGCAATCTTTAGTACGGAAGTATTATAGCAAGTGCGGTGGAAGTGAAGAGTAATGCACCATTTGCTTGAAAATTTCTTTTGGGAGCAGAAAAAATTTGCACGTTGAATTTTTCATTTATAGCCAAAAAATATTTTTCTTTAGTTGGAAGTTCTGTGGCTTCTGAAAGATTAGTATCATCGTTGAATAATGTTTCTGATGAGAGGTGCCCATTCACGGATCAACACATCGCTGAAAGAGTCTTTATGAACAGTTAAGTATCGGCCTATGAATTGATTTCCTGTAAAAACAATATTAATTAAAAAATGTTGTCTACAAATGGCGTTTGTTTTTTATCCCCCCCCCCCCCGAAAACCGGTTATTTCAAAAACAGTTTATTTTTGCAATAACTGCCATCCCTATTTCATCCCCCTCTCACATCTGCCTATAAATTTATATGAAATTTGTCAACACAGTAAAAATTTACTAACAGACAAAATTGCTTTAGCGTCTTAAAAATTGTATTCTCCATGGATTAAGTGAAAAAAGTTTAAATATTCTCTACTAAAGAACCCCATTGAAAATTTAAATCAAAAGTAATGCATTTATTATCATTAAAGATAAAGAGTGTAAATCTTAATAAATGGCGTGCTTTAATTAGAAGTATTAATATTATTATATTATTTGTAAATTGATATTGATTTGTATATATTTGATTTATAATATTGATATTATTTGTAAAACAGGTGAATTTCTTTACCAATGTTGTCTTGCACATTCAGGTCTTCTGAAAATTTATTGCATAGTTTTGAATAGTTTATGGAATTTCAAACTTGTCAGAATTTGAGTTTTTCATTCAGTTTTTCATACATTTGCTGAAGGTACTTGAATAAATCTTAAGAAACAAAAAGTTAATGATTATAATTTTAAGAATTTAGCCTAGAAAGTTGAACATTGAGTTTGTGAAGCCAATAATTATTTGCCTTTAAAATGCACTACTTAAAAATAAATCAAATTACGTATATTTTGAAATATTAAATTAATCAAATTAGACAGAACTGTTGAGATTTGATAAGAATATATATCACATTGATCAGAACTTTTAAATTATGATATCACTTAGTTACATGTTCTTCCCACTGTCAAGACCGGATAAAGAAATAGGGAAAGTAGCAAGGCCTCAAGTTTTTTGTTTATTATTTTCTGTGTAATTTATTTAATTTTGTGTTTTCATTTGATTTGCAAGAGCCATGTACTTCAACTTATTCAAATTAAATGAAGTATTGCTTAAATTTCACATCATGATTCTCAGGATTTTTTCATGTTTTAAATTCGCTTAAAGAATTGTTCACTTACTATCTCTGTGAATACAAAGTAGCGACTTATTTAACTAGAGAAAGCAATTCAAAACTACAGACCGTTTTTATTTTTGTCTTCGAATCAAACCAAACCAAAATAAATTCGAACTAAAGTCTATATTAATAATAACTTAAAGGGACCAGAAAAAATTCTAATTATCGACAAATTCAAATTAAAAGCATTTGAGTTAGCAAATTCCACTGCAGTAGAATGTAGATAATTAGAGGATACAAAACTATGTAAAATTTCTGTTTATGTTTTCAAAAAAGATTTTTTTACTTCTGGTATCTTAGAAAACAATTTTCTCCAGATATTAAAACATTGTAACTCCACTTTTTCAATAATTTAAATGTCAGTTTTTAAGATAATGTTGCTAATTTTTTTCATGCAATAAAACGAATTATTCATTTTTAAAAAAATTATGTGCTCTTGTATAACTTGTTTCATGTTTATAAGGATTGAATTTTTAAATCAATTTTTCATCCACTTTCTGATGTGACAAAGTTCTGAAATTCTGTACATTTATAACAATACAATATTTTAATATTTTTAGAGCTTAAATTATCAGTTAATCTCTTAATTTTATTTAGTTTTGATTCAATTATAATATTGTAATCTAGTAGTGAACTTGAGAAAAACTGACAAGATTCCATAATAATTATAATAATCAATTACGAAATTTATTGGAAACTAAAAAGTAGTTAGTAATAAAAATTAAAGTTTTTAAAGATCATACTTTTATTATTGTAATCAAATGTAGAAAATAGTTTTTTTAGTATAAAATCTGGAGATCAAAGCAAAAATCATAAAATCATGAGGCACTGTAAACAATGCAATAAGGAAATTAAGCCAAAATGAATATCAAATGAAATAATATAAAATATATTATGAATGTGATTAAAATACCAATTTATTTATAGAATTTTATCACCTCTCCTGCTTTTATGATTTTTCCTTTGATCTCATGATTTTTGCCAATAAATAAATAAATAAACCTACATTTTAGTACACCAATAAAAATGTGCTTTTTAAAAACTTTTTATTATTCATTTATTTGTAAAAGATATCTGTATTTTTAACTAGAGGGGTTCAGCCTCCTGCCCTCCCAGTCTGTCTATTGCCGTTCAACCCATTCTGGTAACTGCTGCTTTGTGTTGTTGAACTCGGCTGTCTAAACTAAAAACCTTTTTATAATAAAGAGAAGGTCATGAGATTGATACAACCTTTTGATATTATTCATAGATGTTTCATGTTTCCATCTATGGCCGAGAAACGAAAATCTTTTTATAATTAGATTTTAACTTATAATTTTAAAAGGATAAAATTTAGAACACATATTTGCTGGATTTAAGATATGGTGGTATATTGCTCTTCTTAAAAACATAGAAGATTTGTGGCTTATATTTTTAGTGTAGATATCTGAAATCATCAAAGGATTTTTCTATTTTTATCCTTTATAAGTAAAACTTGTGTGAAACCCTGCTAGAAAGTACATGGTCTGTTTTTGGCTTTGATGTCAATTAAATCTTATTTTTACTAGAAAGTTATAAAAAATTTCATACAGTATATAACAGGTGTAGTATGTAATATGAAGGAATAACTGATAGTATTATTTACAAATTCAGTGTTTGATGCTAAAATGTAAATTTTTTGGGAGGTGAGGGGGAGATTTCAGTTGCTAAGCATTTTTTTCTCAAATTAATTTGTTTTACTACGCAAGGTTTTGCTAGGTACAGTCAAAATGTTGAAATCAGTTTCAGTTATATTTGTTTTATGTTCATCGATCTTTTGCTGGATTAAAACTTCTGAATGAAAAGGATTAGAATTAAAAACATTTTCTGTTTCCATATATAGGAATAAATATCTTTGCCAAGCTGCAAGCAGGGCTACCCGAGGTAACTTTATGAACCAGGCAAGCAAACAGTATCCCCCCCATCCCTCAACCAACATATTTTTTTTTAATTCTATAATTTCTGGATTCTAAATGTCAAACAAACTTTTACTTAGAAATATGCATGTCTTGCGTGCAAATATGACATAATCATATCATGCTGATAATTTCTAATCATCGGATATATTTAAGATTATATAGTAGTCTTATTTAAAAAAATAATATATTCAACAAAGTTATTGAAAAAATATGACTTTATATTAACACTGTATTATAAATTTTGTTCAAAGATTCACTTTTCTTGTCTTTTTATATGCAAAATCTTTCATTATATCCTCAATTTCAGTGTTCTGCAAAAAGTTCCATTCAGTTGGTATGATTGCTAAGTCAACTAGTCACACTTGGGACTTGGTGGATCATAGATAAGTTCTAATAAGTTTCAGTTTAGAAAAACTTCTTTTTCCAGCACCAAAAGATACTATCAGAGTCAGAAAAATCTTCAGTACCACTGATCTTGAAGCTGAGCATTCCAAGTTGAGATTGCTCCTCTACACCATTCCAGTTTTCAGCCCATCCATTTATAGGTGTCATTCATGGAGTCTCCATGCCAAATACACAACCAGTCACTCCAATCCCCTAGGGCTACTGCACCTACTCCTCCTCCCGCTTTCAAAATGGGACCCCCTGCCCCACTTTTGGGAGAGAACCTCGTTCCTCCCCATGGTCGCATTTCAGTTTTATGACCCAACACTCCAAATGGATAATGGGCAAAGATGAAAATCCAAACTTTTCAACCACACTATGCCTAATTCTTATCATATTTTTGCTTTGATGACAGGTTTTGGAGTGAAGCGACCGAAATTGCATGGAGTGGTCTCATTGTAAATGTCCAGCTTTACCGGTAGAGTGAGAAAATTCCTCAGGACCACTGGTCTTAAGGATTTTAGTCAGGATTTAAGGGAAAGGGACACCAGTATAAAAGGGAAATTTGCCATTTTCCCTTATCTCTTATGTCTATTAAACCATTTTTCTTTCACTCTTCTGCTTTGGCACCACAGGCAGTGGGCCGCCCCTGCTTTTGAAGATCTCATGCCTTATGTTAGTGTGATGATGAAGTTTGAAAAATGAAATGGTAGCTTTAGTGTCATAATTTTATTGTACTTCAAAATTTACATTCATAATAGTCCATAATTTCAAAATGGAACATTAATCTAACAAATCAAAGCAAATCCATACTTAAATACACTGGTATTAAGTTTGAATACCAGACAAAATAGCTAAAAAAATGAGTAGATTGTAGTTGTATTTGTTTGATGGGAAGCTATTGACATATTCAGATATATTATGCAACTTTTAAAATTCTTACAGGTTGAATGCTTACACCAACATGCCAACTCCAATGAGGCTTCGAGACTTAATTCGGCAGATACGTGCCGCTCGAACTGCTGCTGATGAGCGAGCTGTTGTGCAGAAAGAGTGTGCATACATTCGCTCTTTGTTCCGAGAAGAGGATAATACATGGAGATGTAGAAATGTTGCAAAATTATTGTACATACACATGCTTGGATATCAAGCACATTTTGGACAGGTGAGTGTTTATATCCCCTTTAAGACCAGAAATATTTTCATCTTGAATTAAATTTTTTAGTTTATAGATAGTCTTAGATCTTACTAGTACTGTAAAAAATAATTGTAAAAATTTAGCACCTCGCTCAAATGCAGGAGCACGCCCATACAATCGTGTGGGTTTGGCATTTTCTGTGTAAACAGGAACCCATACGATTGTTTGGGTTAGGCGTAATCTATGTAAGCATCACACAATTTTTTTTTATCTTTTCTTTTTTTCTTGTGTAAGTGTTCCCTCTTTCTAAACATTTTAATAATATGAGATATATGTATAAACTTTTAATAAAAAAGAAGACAAATAGATTTTTTTTAACCGCTTCCCTTACACATTTTTTTGAAAAAAATTGCAAAAAATCATCACATTTTTTTATTTTATTATTAAATACAAGGCAACGAAACAAAACAAAATATGTTGGTTTTAAGTTGAATTTTTAATTTTTTACAGGTGTAAAAGCATTTAGTTATAATATTAGTTTACTATCCCGAGTTATCTCAGGCAAGTGAAAAAAAGTTAAATATTAGTCTTTGTATGATAGTTTTTGAAACAAGGGACAACACAAAGTGATACCTGACATTCTGTACACTGGTTTCTGGTCTCTTTTCTTACTGGTTTACTTCTGGAATCTCTTTTACGGGAGCATAGAGTACACTGTCTCGTTGGATTTGATTTTTTTTTCAGTTGCAGGAATAACATCTGGAAAATGCCTTGATGTTAACCTGACTAATCACTATCTGAAAAATCATCGCTTTCGCTATCTTGCATCATCACCATTATTTTACTTTTTTTCAAAGCAACTATCCTTCGTTAGACATTACTAATCCACAAGTTGACGTATACAATAGGGAAATATGTGACCAGTCCCGCCAAAAGAACCGCGAAACCAATAAAACTTGGAAAACTGCCAATGAAAGCTGAATATTTCCTTTCATTTCCTCCAGGCCGAGTAAAACCATGATAAAACAAATCGTACTCGCAAATTCTGCTTCGCCCGAGTATTCTCAGGATAATAATTAACTGCAATATATACGAACCTGAGATAACTCGGGATAAGCAGGCAAGCGGTTAAATGCTTAAGCACAAAAAAGTTACTTTGAAAAAAACTGCTTGTTTCTGTATAGTGAAAGTTGAAGCTTAAATACCAGCGTCTTCTCGGAATGTCCATTCAATTTACTTTCGCTTATTCTTTAGAAATTTACCCATATTTCCTTGGTTGATATATCTTGTGTATGGATTCCAGATACTGAATGTATTCAAGGAGGGACCTCGCAGCATTTTGTAAGATAATTTAAAACTGGTGGAGTTTCCAGATGTACTTTTCGCTGAACTTCGTGTAAATTTAGCTTGTACCTAGTTTCTTTGTTGGAACTGAATAGTATGCAATCTATATATATTTTGTGTCCATAATTGTGATTTTTTTTTTATGAGCTCAAATCTGCCAAACATAAATAGATTCTAATTTTATATTACATATTTTAGTTGGTTCATTTTGTTACATTCAGAAGTTCAGCAACATTTTGTCAACACTGGTTTAGCTAATTTATAGAAATGTTAGTTTTGTGTTAAGTCTCATTCTTATGTTTTTATAGTATTTGTGATAAAAATTTGAAGAAAATCTATTTGGCAGTTCGCATTTAAATGCATCAGCTGTGCAAAATGCTGAAGCTTTCTCTTTCTTGAAATTGAAAAGCATCCATTGAATGGTCAAACCCTGAGCCTATAGACTCTGTGTTTAGTGCCTTACTGACCAAGCTAAAGGGGCTTATCACTGGTAGTGTTTCTACTTTTTGTTCAACACCAAATACAGATTCACCATCGGATTTGGATTTCTATAATGTACAATTTTTTTTATGTTACACTTTTATTTATATAGATGCTTCAGATTATTTGTTTGAAAAATTTGAAAAAAAAAAAAAAAAAAAAAACAATTTGATTAATTTGGGTTTCTATAGCATTCATACTATTTTAAGCGTTTCACTTTTATTACATTATTGTTTAGCCTTCTATGTCCATCAACAGAAGAACTTGAATTGCTCATGTGCTATGGAAACACAGTTTTTAATTAATATAAAATTAAGTATGTAATTGATTGTCATGAAACTTTCACTAAAACCTTCCTTAAGCTTTATAGTATTTGTGAGCAAAATTTAAAGAAAATCTAACTAGGGTTGTTTGGATTTCTGTAACATAAAAAAAAAAAAAACTGGTGTTTCAGTTTTATTTATATAGATTGCTAAATTCATGATAACCTGGCCTAATCATTTGTGAATGTGATTTACTTGGAAATTTTTGAAATACTACTTAATTTAATGAATACATGTGTTGACAGCCCTCTGAAGACAATTTTCTTTTAAAGTAATTAGATTGAACAAAAATCAAATGGTGTTCATTCATTTCTATTAATATGTATAACATTTATCATCTGGTATAGAATGTAAGAATTTGACTTAATAAAAGGCTTTGGGGAGCTGAAGGAAAGAAGTTGAATTTTGCAATTCGTTTTGCCTTTTGCAAAATTGAGATTTCTGATTTAATGAGCTGCTGTTGAGTACTATTCAACAATTTAAAATACAATCTTTTACCTATATATAATTTTAAATGGTCATAGGACTTCATCTGTTTATTTACTACTTTATTCATATTCAGTGAATTATTTTAAGAATCGGTTATCTTGTATTATGTATACTGTAGCTAAATACTTACTAAAAGCATTTTTCTTTATAATAAAAGTAAAGTGTGCTATCTGTTGCAAGAAAGCACTTCTTAGGTAGTTAATTAACAGATTTACTCTCGGGGACATGCTATGACATAATGGTGTGGTCAGCTAATAATTGCTTATGCACTTGCACATCGTAATTTTTATAAGTCTGTGTTTCAAAATTTAAAGCAGTTTCTGATGAACTTCAACCTACTGTAGTAAGGAATTTGCCAATAAAACTAGTGCCAAATTGCTTGTTAAATTATCTAAATCTTACCATTAAAAGGCGAGCGAGTAAGCAATACTGTTGCATCCTTTTTTTAACACTAGAAAGATGGTGTTTTCCCGTATACTTAAAAAGACTAGAGTGGTCATTTTGACTGTTCTATTTTAATAACCAAAAACAACATTTTTTTTTTCAAGATTTCTTTGCTAAAACCTGTTCTTTAATATATTTTGTTTTTAATTTTTACATTTTCTTAAAATTAATTTCCCACTTGTCACTTTTTTTCATTTTATAATATTATTTTTTTATGTTCAAGAAAATACAATATATATGTAATCTATTATTAATAAAATGCAAAATAAAGCACTCTATGCAAAGGAAATTATTTTGAACTACACAAAATCTTTTAAATCTATATTACACATGTTAAATACCTTAAAAATATAAATATTGCAAATAGATTTACTTATATTACTCTTTTTTTACATGTTAGCTCTTGATTTTTCTCATTTAGCTTTTGACACCTTCTGTCTGAAGTATTTGCATGCTGAGAATCGATGTTTATAGATGAATTTTCTTTGTTTTCAGTTTCTGAGGAGACATTGTTTTGTGCAATTTCTGTAAAATATCCGTCCGATGAAGTTGGTTCACGTTCATTACTGGGAATATATACATCTTGTGATAAATCAGATTTTTCTTCAGAATCGGAATTGTGAAACATTTGTAGTATTTCTTTTTCGACAGCATTTTTTTACCAATGTTTCTTCCCGACATCATGAGAGAAAATAAATGACCCAACAGACGAAGAACATCCAAAGAAATGAATATCTGTCATTTCAATTAAGTAGATGCTTCAAGCACAAAAAGAATTGGTGAAAATTGCAATTTTCAGCCCCCATCTCATTTATATTCCTTCTCATCAAATCATTGTCACAAAACAAAACATTAAAAGAGTAGTAAGACAACAGAGTAGAAAAAACAAAAAATAGAGTAGAAAAAGCAACATAGGGTATGTTGTTTGTTCAGTGGTCAAAATGACCGCAGTCAGTCTTTCTAGGTATAAACTTTTTTATAGTGTCGATAATAATGAGCAAAAACAAATAATTTTTGTTTCACATGTTCTTTATGATTAATTAGGAAAAGTCAGTGAAAGGAATAAGAAATCAAAGAGGAAAGAAATGTGAGCGTCTGAAATTCATTTGCGGTCAAAATGACCGTTGCTCATTTGTCTAGTGTTAAACAGTCACAAAAAAATTGTCTTTTTATTTTTAAATAAAAAGTATAATTCTATTTTTGATTTCCAGCTAGAGTG
Organism: Araneus ventricosus; assembly: GCA_013235015.1. Classification (NCBI taxonomy): domain Eukaryota; kingdom Metazoa; phylum Arthropoda; class Arachnida; order Araneae; family Araneidae; genus Araneus; species Araneus ventricosus. Next base: position 192,491 of record BGPR01001645.1, on the reverse strand, counting down.
TTTAAAACTTATTGCTTCGCCAAGGTTTACAGACAAAAGAATTGGATATTTAGGATCTATGTTACTACTAGATGAGAGACAAGATGTCCATCTACTCATTACGAATTCCCTTAAAAAGTGAGTTTTATTGTATGTCGATTCTTTTATTTTAATTCTAATCTTTCATTTTGTACTTTGTTATTGAATTTTTTTCATCACTGTAAAATATTCAAACAGTGAACACAACTTGGAGTTTAAGTCGTGACATTTTTATAGTTAGATTAACTACGTATGGGGATTTCTCATATAATTAAGTTGAGATTGTTCCAAATTTACAATATATTTTATGTTAAAATAATTTTCTGAGAAAAATTCATTTTCATTTTTCAGCCTTCAGAGAGAGTTATATTGTACTAAGATTAGAAAAATTTTAAAATTATCTTGCTGCTATTTAAAATTTTTTTTTTAGTATTAATGCAATAATTGATTATTTCTTAAGCATTTTGAATCTGATCAATTCCATTTATTTATCATTTATAGCGACTTGAACAGCCAAACTCAGTTTGTCATTGGTTTAGCACTATGTACTCTTGGTGTGATATGTTCTCCTGAAATGAGTCGAGATTTAGCTGGTGAAGTAGAAAAATTACTCAAAACATCTAATGCTTATGTGAGAAAAAAGGTAAGCAGTAGTTTTATCTTCTAACTTGCCACTTAATAAAAAGCTATTTGAAGCTATCTCCTGGATCTAAGCAGCTTTTCTTAATGTGAATTCTAGAAAATTTTATTAAATGGTATTCCATTCAGCAATCAAATTTTTTAAAAATTTAACAACATATAAAAATTGAACAATGTTAGTAATGATGGATTTTGCCTTAAAATTATTTCTATTTGAAGAAATAAAGTTGGAACATTTTTCGTAAGAAAACAAATACAATATGCAACAACAACAAAGAAAAGATTTAAACTTGTGCACTATTTTTATGGTTGGTTGTTTTATATTTTTTTCTGAAGAATTTATTGATTATTTCCAGTTTAGAATAATATATAGTAGAGTTAGTTTGTAATTCAATGTATGGTGTATTTTCTTATTCGTTTCGACTTATTCCTGTTATCTTTTATTGAATAACTGAATTTAATGTTTGTTTTGAAATTTACTTTTAAAAAACGTTTATTAGATTTTTCAGAATTTTTATGAAAATAATTTAGCATCTTCAATGTTATAAGTATTATAATCATATCATATAGAGATTTGCCCTGACTATAGGCAATGAGTATTCTTTCAGGTTTTTTAAAGGAACCTCACAAATTTTTGAGGTTTATTACAGTTTAAATTTTACTAATTCTGTGTCTTAAAGTTTTCTGTTTGCGACTTCTACTTTAAGGAAACATCAAAAGTTAGGGTGGGATCTGTCTTATGAAAATCAAAACAAGCGGGAAACATTTCTTGTAGAGCATTGCTATGTTCCTCTTAGTAAATATACTGTAGAGGTTTTTTTACTTTTAAAAGTAATTCTATTAACTAAGTACAGTAGGTGATTGTTTAACAAACTGCTTGGACTGCAAACATGTTGGTCATCAAAAACTTTTGCAAAAGATTTTTATGTTCAGATAACAAACACAAGAAGAAGCAATGCTTGGTGTAAGGTTTGTAAAATTGCATCTTACTGAGATAAGCAGACGAAAATGGTATTCTAAAACAATACCAGCAGTAGCATTCAACTCATGAGGTGAACAAATGAGGAATACATATTATGGTCAATTATCCACATTGACCATAACAGTTGCATGCATTTTATTTAAGTATTTGTAGTTGATTAACCACTTAATTGTTTAGTTTTTACTATCTTGATATTCACCTAATGTTCTATAGAGCATTTATCTAAGGACTTTTTGGGTTGTTTATTATTATAAGGTCTATGAATTATTTAATTTTATCTTATTAGCTTCAAGGTATAATAATTTATTGCATAGGCAAAACAGTGAAGTAGCTAAATAATTGCTGTTGTGTTCTCCATTTTTCAGAAAAAAAAGACTGCAGTTTATATATTTTATAGTTGCTTAAGTTTCACTGAAAGGAGTAGGCATGTTGGCTACAAGTTGTAGTTGCATTATTATATATTTTAGCCTTTGTGCTTACTTTTTCTCTTGAATAATAAGCATGAATACTTTATCACATTTAGGTTTTGGAACTTTTTACAATTGACAATGAAAGTGCATCTAATTATTTAATGTTAAACTTTTATGATTATCATCAGATTTTGTATGATTTTTTTCTTATTCTAAAAGGTACTAAATCTTTATCTTTTGTTTATTTTTTGATTTTGAAACAATAAATAAACAACAGCAGCAACAAAACATGAACTAAATTATCTGTTCTTTCAGGCTGCTCTTTGTGCTTTTCGAATCATAAAGAAAGTTCCAGAATTGATGGAAATGTTTATTCCTGCCACAAGATCTCTTCTTACAGAAAAGAATCATGGTAATTTTTCAATTCTGCCATCAAATATATTTTAAAATCTGTTCGATTAATTTTTTTAGAAGACTAATGCCTTTTATTGAATCGTGTTTGTCAGAAGATGTAGAGAAAATATTTTGAAAGATTTTCTAAAAGTCTTATCAGCTACACTCTACAGTAATTTTCAAAGAGTAGTGCAATTTCCTTACCAGATTTCTTTCTAATACAAATGTACCTCTGTTTATATCTTTTTTAAAATTTATAACTAAGAATTGTTCCTCATTACATACTCATAATTTTTTTGAACAACCGTTTTTAGCTATTCTGCATAAATGCTGTATATTTATTTTCCAGGCTCTGGAATGTTGATTAGAGTGTAGTATCGAGTGTTTTGAAAGCTAATACATGTATAAATTTATTATTTTGTTTAAGGCATAATTCTGTTTATAATGTGAAATGCTTTGTAATAATTTTCATTTCAATAACAAGAATCTTAAGAGTCAGTCATATGGATATTTTGTAAGTACTTAAGATTTTTTAATATTGCTCTAGTCTTTATAGATTCCAAAGGAATTGAATTGCTTGGAAACACCTAAATGAATTTCATTGCAATGATTATCTGCTTTGGATATTTAATGTATTGTTAATTTGAAGTTATCTGTATAGTGCCACATACTGCTGCAATTGTGTGCAACTTGCCGAATCACTATGATATTCCCCAATATCTCTCCTTGCTCAAAAGCATACTTATTTTGAATGATGATCATGTGATCCCCCTAACCTATTAACTTTCAGACATTTTCAGTATATCTGTACTTTACTTCCCATTCAGCTTTAGAAGAATGCTTGTTATAGAGATTGTCACGGGTTAAATGGACATTCAAGTGAGGCTTATATGGCAATTGCACATTAAACTGATCCTAGTATCAATTAGAATAGTGCCTTTCATTGTTCATTATTGAAAATGTTTGCTTGGAAGTCTTTTTCATCTTATGTTCTTGATTTTTATGTACATGTTTTTAAATCATTAACCAAATAAATTATTTATTTGATCATTAAATTCCAAAAGTATTTATTACAAGTATAAAAATATATTTCTTAACATTTCTAAGGTGTTCTCATTACTGCTGTTGTACTTATAACTGAAATGTGTGAGAAAAGTCCAGATGCATTACATCATTTTAAAAAGGTATGGAATTCAGTATTTTGATGTTGCATAATTTTTATAATGTATATGGGCCATTCTCCTATTATGCACAGGACATTTGCAGACTTTTGAAGTATGTAAAAATAGTAAAGATGTACATTCATTTTGTTTTGCAATTGAATTCAAAATCAGGACTGGTTCTCAAATTTCAGGTAGAAAACAAAACAATAATTGCAGTTTAAATACTTAAAAAAATATTTAATATGCTCGTTATGCACAGGACTCGGGGAAAAAAATTAATTTCCACCTTGACTTCTATATGTCATAAACTCTGTGAATTTAGAACTTGTATATTCCCATTATATTTTTTTCCTAACGGCTAAATAGTACTTCTATCCAATTATGCTACATTTTTGCCAACTATATTATAAAATAAAATTTATTTAATTTGTGTTATGCACGTGACATGTCTGAATTTTACTCCATCTCAGCAGTAGGAATTCAAAAATTATGATGGTAATTATATTTCTAATAAAATAAAACTACTATAATACAATTTCGAGAATTCCAGACTGATAAAAATTCTCCTGAATCAAGAGTCTTACAGTTGGATTTTACCATGAACTATAGTTGCTCATACCAGGATGAAGTCCAGAGTGCACTTTTGACCCGAAAAAGCATAACCCTATTTACAGTTGCAGTAGTTGTACATGGAAAATGCAATACTTAATATGTTCTGACATATGTGAGAAAGAAAAAAATGCCTGTGAGAGCTTTCATTGAAAAAATTATGAAGAAATTCAGCCAAATGCAAAGGAAAAAATTTTTTTGAAGAGATAATATGGACAGATGGCTCTTCATCCGAGTTTAAAAATAGATACATGATCTTGCTGCTACAAGACATTAGCATAAAATTCAAAACTTTCCACTGGAAATATTTTGCAATGGCCCACGGAAAAGGTGTGATGCATGTAATTGGTGGTAAGGCAAAATGCTGTCATATCAAAAAAGTCACCTGCCCCAATTGTACAGTCAGCAGAAGATTTTGCAAATGTTGTGAAAAAAGCTATGCCATCTACAACAGTTGTTATTTTTAGATAAAGATATAAATAGAGATAACAGTGTGTGGGTTAAAGCAAAAGCAATAACGGGCATTTCAAAAATGCACAGAATTAAATGTTCACTTTCTTCTGGTTTAGAATTTTGTACAAATGCTATAACACCAATAAAACAAAATGTTGATACCATGCCAGTTGACACCAAAAATATTTCTACAGAAAATTGGGTTGTGGTGAAGTACGATGAAAGTTTATATGCTGGAGAAGTTACACAAGTTTTAGGTAATGATATTGAAGTTTCTGCCATTTGAAAGTCTGGAAAATTTTGGAAATGGCCTAAATAAGAAGATAAAGTGTTCAACATGAGTGAAGCCATTAAAGAAATTCAGCCACCTACAGTTATAAATGCTCATGGAGTTTTTGACTTTCCCGATTTTTAGAAAAATCTATTATGCACAGGACATCAAAACTAGTGCTAATATTTCATTTAATATTAAACTTGCAGAAATTTTCTTTACAGTATAAATTGGTACTAAGAAAAACAAAGTAAATTTATAACAGTTTCTGTTTTGCCATAAAAATAAAAAAAGATAATATTTTTGCGTTATGCACAGGACATCCAATTTTTGTTCAAATAAATCGCCCTTTTTTGAAACATTTTATAGTGATATTTTATTTTTTTTCTCTCATTACTGAATAAGAAAATTATGTATATATATTTTTTTGAAAAAAAGAAATTGAAATGCAACAAAATTTTTCCAATTAAGGAAAAACATGTAAATATGTTGATTGTAATGAGAAAAATTTTAATGCTGACTTTCAAGAATTGTTTCCATTTTAAAAAATTTAGTTAAAACAAATATTTTATCTCATTTCCTAAGGTTTAACTTATATACTTTAATATTGCATAAATAAAAAACATATACAAGTAAAAAAAAAATTGTAGTTCAGAGGGTTTACAGTGGAGAATGGCCCATACATTTTTTTGTATGATAAACACTTGTTTATTCAAATACCTATTCCATTTTACATATTTTCATACACAAATAAACATACTCATTTTCTTGTGTGATTTAAATTGTTTTATATTAAGTGTAAAGAATTGTTAATTAAAAATTATGAATCATTGCAGAAAACCGTAAATAGTTATTAATATAAAAAATCAAATACTTTTTTAAAAGTGATTGGTTTCATGATATCATTCAATTCTATTGCTATGTTTATTCATTAAAGTTAAAAATTATTCATTCCTAAGTTCTGTTTTTATTTGAATATCAAATAAATTACCATATTGTTTGTTTGTCTTATCAAATAATGCAATATTTTAATCATTCTACCATTCAATTAAAGGTAACAAGCAGTCACTTTAAAAATTATGTAAGATATAGGAAGAAGAATTTGAGAAATCTTTCACAGATAAAAGAGGGAAAAAAACCCAAAATGTAACAATTTCCCTCTTCTGGAATGAAGATTGCGATAATAATTTTATGCTTTGAGCTCAATAAACTCTTTATCTTTGGATATATACCTGTGTACACTAATTTTTTTAAAGATTTCACTAATTTATAATACTTGCAGTGAAGCACTTGCACCAGTTGTTTATATATGACAAAAACAAATCCATAAATAGTGCTTGTTATTTGTATATATTTAATGCAAATTTTTTAGGGAGTTCTTGTTTGAAAAAATAATTTTAAAATGGTGCCTTTCTTTTGTTTATCACTCTCAATAATATTTGAGATTGGAGACCAATAGAAATTATTTTTAAGGAAATTGGTGTTTTTAAACTTTGCTAAATATTTATTACTTTTGCATAAACCCACAGTTCAGACTTAATACTGTGCTTAGTCACTCAGTAACATTTTCTGTTAAAAAATGAGAAATTTTGCTGCAATCGCTAAGAAGTTACTTATGTTAATAGAAAAATCTGACCAGTCGGTAAATTAAGATTGAACAAAGTTTGCTAGAGAAGATGCTTAAGATAAGTTTGTCAATCAGAAAGAAAACATCATCTGAAAATTTCAGGTATTAACCATTTGCAAACAGGTACAGTGTATATTGCGCACCAGTGGGAATGTAATGATAAGCCGAATAAACACTATTGCAGTTGGAAGGCTCGTCACCCCTCTGACCTTTTTAACATTCCTCTTATTTGCTCTGATAGTTCTATCGACCTTGAAGCAGTCGGTTCGGTTCGATTGTTCATGCAAGTGCATGAAACACTTTCCATAAGCTAACCTGACTATGAAGAAATGGCTGGAAATCGTCCCTCGAGAGCAATATCAACTGTTGAAAGAAGTGAGCAAGGAAAGATCAGCTGAGGACGAATCTGATGCATCAGATCTCAATGAAGTAACTGAATACAGCAACTATGAAACTAATTCTGAAATTGATGTGGAGGACAATCCAATTCATGAAGAGGATAACAACTGGACACAAATGTGTATCGTCTATCCATTCATCCTCCATTCTTATTATACCATAAAAAATAAAGTTATGCATAGTAAATAAGCATAGAGTTGGAAAAAATGGGATGGCACATAAAGTGCACCATCCTTATTTGAGTGTTAATAGTACTTTTAAAACAAAAGAAATAGTAAGTGACTGGTTTTGTTGACAGAGATTTGTATGTCATTACTAAGTTAAAAGTTAACCTGCATTTAAAATAGATTTTAGTCAGGTTATTAATATATTAAAAACTTATTTGAAAGATCATTTTCCAAAAAGAAATTGTCTTTGCGAAATGGAAATCATTTTGGTTCTGTGGTGTAAAAGTTTTGTTTTAAATCTTAATAAATTTACTATTTTCAAATCAACCAAGGGGACTAAGAATTTCTCTGTCATGACAGATACAAGAAACTGCTGAGCTATTTTGATTTTTTTAATTAAAACCTCAAACTGTAAAAAAAAAGTAGAAACTGAATTTAATTTTTTATTCCTGGAACTGTTGGAAAGTATTTGTGAAATTGTAATTATATTAGTAATTTTTCAGCATATATAAATGTTAACTGTAATACATACATGTTTATTCTTTTAGTTGGTTTCAAACTTAGTGCGGGTCCTTAAGAATCTGATAATGTCAGGATATTCTCCTGAACATGATGTGTGTGGTGTCAGCGATCCATTTTTGCAGGTAAGGTAATTTATTTTGTTATATTTTGCATTAATATCATAATTTGAAAAAATTCTAACATTTTCATCCTTTCAAGGTGAAAATTTTAAGGTTGCTGCGATTACTAGGCAAAAATGACCCTGATGCAAGTGAAATCATGAATGATATTCTTGCTCAAGTAAGTGTTAAATTAATTAATTTTTTTTTTCTAAGGGAGGACACACGGACAATTTTATTATATTTTCAAATTGTATCGTAACATAAAGCAGATGATTTTCCCTTTTGTAATCTTTCCATGCCATTTATCTCTTAGAGTCCCATGTCCCCTCTATGTTTAAAAAGTAATTATAAATTGGAATATAATCCCAGTATTCTTGTAATTCATTCAGTAAAGATTTTCAGTTCTTGATTAAATGGTTATAGGGTTGAATTTTGATTCTTCTGGACATTCAACAAATGTGCATTTAATCTACAAAAGCCTAAATGTCTATTCATTAGCATATATTGCTAGTTTGTTGTCTAAATAGTAATCAATTAGTGCTCAAAATACTATATCTAGCTAAGTACTCAAAATTTAATTCACTCTTATGTGCAGTGTGTTTGTTATCTGCTTGTATAATAAATTATCAAATTTTTTCTGAGTTTTTTGTGAGAGAAATAAATGGTTGAAAAATGATTGAAATAGTACAGTACTCAAATAGTATTAGTTTACGAGCTAAATATTTTGACAAAGACTTGAAACATTAAGAGTAGATGGTTCAGGAAGCAAAAGAACAATTGTTAGAGGAATAAAGGGTTAGTTTTTAGGTTATGTTTAATGTTAAGTTCAGTTTTTATTTTTATCAGGATGTTAAGTATGTCTGATTTTATTGTAATTTAGCAAATGGAAATATTTTGTAGTTTTTTCCCCCTCAGTTTTCACATGCAGTACATACAAAAGCAGAAAATGTAGCTGCTTCAGAAATTAAATTTTTTTAAACTGATGGATTTAAATCTGTTTAATTTATATTTATCAGTTAACTCTTGTGTCTTACCTCTTCTACATAACATAGTTCAAAATTCTGATTGTTTAAAAAAGTACAATATTATGTTAAAAATTAAATCTATTAGCTGTTGTTTTTTTTAAACGTAAGTTTAAGGCTGAAATGAACAATTTGCTGATGTTTAATAAGAATACAGTATATGAAGAATGATGGAAAAAATTCACGCCTTGCATACAGTGCCTTCCCAAACTCTTAAGAAATTGTTATTGCATCCTTTTTTTTTCCAATTTGCGCCTTACTAAATTCTATTTATTCACAAACTCATTTGCATAAATTTTTTCGAATTAATATTATTAAAGAGCAGTTTAAATTTGAACAGTAAGATTAGTGTAATTGATAATGCAATTTTCCTATTGGATTATGCCAGGGTCAGTTTATGATATCTGACATCAAACAATGAAACTTACATGAGTTATTAACGCATCGTGTGTGGTATTAGAATTGGATGTAGGCTAAAAAAAGAAAAACCATAACTGTGCTACCTCAAGATAATCTATATACCATAAAAGAAAAAGTGAACATATTCTGCAGTTGTCTATTAACATGTCCAAGTACGCAAGTTAAATTTTTAAATTAAAATTTTAATGTTGGGTAATTCAAAAAAAACCCCCATTCTTACATTTCTTGCTTCCAAAGTGTTAATAATGTTAGGCCAAACTAAAAAGCATACAGGCTTTATAATAAAATGTATGTTAGTACATAAAAAATTATAATACCAGGCAGTTGGTTTATCATTATTAATTTCAATGGATTTTAAATTTGTTTTCTTAGTGAACTTGTTTTTGTTCAATACTTTTGTCTCCTAAAATTTGTAATGTGAAAAATCAATGTGCAAAAACCTTTGTGTTGTCTTACTATGCATTTTTGTTTATCTATATTCTTTAGTGTGAAGTTTAATGAGAACATATTCAGTGAAATATCTTGAGTTTTTCAGCTGAATTTTAAAATTACGATTGTTAAAAAAAACAATATAATTTTCCCAATGAAGTAATATTTCTGCTTAGAGTGGTTTACTTACTACTAGTTTGAAGGATTATTTCTTGTACTTCACGCTGGCTTGGAAGATAACCATATAACTTCTATATAGTTTTATCTCATAAAAATAAGCAAAAACTTAATTATCTAGATGATAATTTGAAAACTTGTTTGAATTCATTGATGTTTGATTCAATTATTCATGCATATTGTAATTATGGAACATTCTTATGATTGTTGTTTTGGATCGCATGCTCTAATGTAAATACAGAATGTATATTTCTTTAATGGTATAAGGTTAGTAAATATGCTCACCATTTAAATGTTTTTATCTTTGATTATATTTTTGGTTAATATATTTTAGTGAACTAGAGTATTTTAAACTAGTTTTCTGTTGAATGCTGCTGTCACCATGTTGTCACAGCCAATCAAAGTTTTGTAATTGCTACAAGAAATCATGTGATTTATTAGTTATTGATCAGACAAATGCAATTTTATGTGTTTGAAGATCGAATGAAATAGTGTTAAAGTAGTATTGGCTCTCATACTCCTATTAAAATTAGGATTGACAGCTGTACATGTCTTTTCTTTCATTAGCTGATTTTATCATTGTTTTGATTATCATGAAGATTGTTTTTCAAGTTATTTGTGTCAGAATAACTGCTAACTTTGATACAAAAGGAAAATAAGATATTTGTAATTTCTTGTTTTTAAATAAGTATATTTCATTTTTATTTCTGAAGTTTGTTGCATTTGAAAAGTGTATTATTTTAATTGTGTAATTTAATGAATAACAAGTTAAGTATTTTAAATTTTCTTTCTCTTTAAAGGTTGCAACAAATACAGAAACTAGTAAAAATGTAGGAAATGCAATACTCTACGAAACAGTTCTTTCCATAATGGATATTAAATCAGAAAGTGGCCTCAGAGTAAGTAATATTTCTAGATTTAAAGTAAATTTATAGATTATTTTTACATAGTTAAAATTTTTCTTCTAATTACATTGTTTTTTTTAATGCTTTTTAGGTCCTTGGTGTAAATATACTGGGAAGGTTTTTATTGAACACAGACAAAAATATTAGGTGAGTGTTTATTGTAAGTAACTTATTAGCTTTAAATTTTTTATATCTTGTTTGTTATTTATATATATTTTTAAAAGGTTCATATTGTAACAAAAGTATATGCAATTATTTCATTTATTATGTGGGGGTGCATTTTTTATATTTTTTTAGTTTTTATTTCTGAAATCAAAATTATATGCATGTCATATATGTTTTATTTTAACAGATATGTTGCCCTAAACACATTATTATGTACTGTACAAGCTGATTATAATGCAGTACAGCGTCATCGGAGTACAATTGTAGAATGTTTAAAGGATCCAGATGTGTCGATTAGAAAGTAAGTTATAATTTTGGAAACACCATCTATGTATTCATTTTATTGAAATTCACGATATTATTAAATTCTGATAATTCTCCATTACATTACAAAATTGATTCAAATTTTTAAAGTGTTGGAAAAATAAATTATGAATGGTTGTAAACAAACAAACGAAAAAAACCCTAGATAAATTTCTTTTACATTCTGGACATTGTTTGACAGCTTTTGAAATTAAGTAGTTTGTATCTATCATAACCCCATGAAGCTTCAAATATTAAACGTATTGGGAAAAATTGAAACACCGTTCATGACATTTTTGGAAGTATGAAAAAATTAAGTATTGATTAAATGCTGTTTTATCAAATAATACCTACCAGTATTAAATGTTACTACTTGTCATATCATGACTTTCTGAAGTTCTTTGCGTATTATTAACTTGTGATAATCTTTACTTGTCTGCTTTTTATTTAGGAGAGCTATGGAACTTTGCTTTGCGCTTGTTAATGCAAGTAACATAAGGTCCATGACGAAAGAACTCCTGATATTTTTAGAGAAAGCTGATCCTGAATTCAAATCGCAGTGTTCTTCAAATCTGTTTATATCTGCTGAAATGTAAGTAATCCTAAAAATTTTTAAAAAATGTAATAATTCAAAACCCACATTAAAAGCAAATATCTCTGCTCGTATATAAATTTGTCTGTGGTTTCAAGTAGTTTTCCGAAATATTTACCTCTTCAAAATTTTATGAGCAGTTGATCTTTTGTTCATTAGAGGTTCAGTAGTGACTTGTTGATTTATTAAGTACATGGCTATAACAGCAGTCTTTTCTAAAATATATTTATATTCTAATCACATCAATGACCTTGAAGAACGTATATGGTACATCTAGCTCTAAACAATGTCATACAAAACAAATGATGAATGGCACAGGTGTGTTACTGTTTCTCTGCTGTCATCTTGTGCTTTTAAATTTCCTTTTATTTAAATTTTCAAGTAAATGAACTTGATATCTTCTGAAAATTTATAGCCAGTTATTGCTAGTTGGATTTCCCCCCCACTTTAGTTTATTATCTGCAGAAACAGTTTTTCTAATGTCTTACGATGGTATTTACCATTTTAAAAAGTTGTACTTTAAAACTCATAATGCTTCATTTAGCATGTAGATAAAATTATGTTTCATTTATAAGCATGTGATGCATTCCATGAAATTACAAGTACATGCAATATATCTTTGTTTGGGTCTGCTCTGCTTGAATTTATCTTCAAAGTAGCTGTGAAGTATGGACTAAAACGTATAACACAGACTGATGAAAATGTGATAATGTTTTTATATATGAGAAAGTGGATGTTAAAGCAAGATAAATAATTATTGATTTATCTTTCCACTTCTAGGTATGCACCATCAAAGCGCTGGCATATTGATACGATGATAAAAGTATTAACCTTAGTAAGTAGGAAATGTCTTTTAAATGTTATCAGGCTTATTATAACTTGCACTGATTGACAAAATCTAATTCATTTTTTCTTTATATTTTATGTGTAGTTTATACTTAATGCTTCATTTTTAGGTTTTTTTAAAAAAAATTCTTGTTAAAACCATTTTAGCTGTGAAATATGGTTTCTTACTATCCATTAACCTATTTCTGCACACTTATAGTTCTATGGAAAGTGGACAACTATAGCCATTGTGTGCAGTAATGGGTTAACGGGCAAAAGTGTAAATATCTCAAAACATAGCAAAAATAGTTTCTTCTAATTACTTTAATGCTCTAGAAAAGAAGCTGCCCTTCCCTATGCACTTTGTTTCATTTTTGTGCATTTAATTCTTAGTAGTAGTCGGTACAATTAACAGTAGTCAAAATATCTTAAAATTAAAGATTACAGTAAAAGCTTAACTAACCGGCATGCTCGGGAAACACCGATTTCCGGATACCTGATAAATTCGGATAATTGAGCGCGATAGGAAAAATGGGGGAGATTGTAGCCTTTTTTTTTTACCGATTCTATCCCTTAACCTTTTTTGGGGGGTTGTCAATTTCATTTTTAGGTCTCGTTTTTTCAGCGAAAGGTGAACTTTTTTTTCTTTGGTTCTCACTTTTGCTTTTGAACCCCTCCCCCCATAAAACAAGTCTGTGTACGTCACTGTACTGTATATCGCTTTTTTTTCCCCCTTCTATGCCCCTCCGTGCGGAGCGGATGTTGCATTCCAGAAATAAATTGCCCGCATGAATGAAACAGTGTGGGCGTGTTAAATTCTGGCACTCTGATGTAAAATTTTTAGAAAAACTCATTTTCTAATTTTTCTGGTTAGTTGAGCTTTCTGGATACTTGAATGCCGGATAATCGAGAATTTACTGTACTTTTATTTGATGAATAATAATATTTTCTGCTGATGATTTTCTTGAGTTATTGACTCTGTATTATATTAATTATATATGTGGTCTTCAAATAATATGTGAAAATTTTTATACTTTGGTAGGCAGGAAATTATGTTATAGATGATGTAGTTGGAAACCTTATTCAACTTATATCGGAGTCATCGTCACTCCATACTTACACTGTTCAGCAGTTATGGAAACAATTAACTGGTGATCTTGCTACAAAACAGCCATTAGTACAAGTTGCTGCTTGGTGCATAGGTGAATTTGGTGATCTCCTGAATTCTTCAGAAGGGCAAGATGCATCTCCTGTAAACGTATGTTGCCATTTTTAATAATTTCCAAAGGACAGTAGAGTTGTGTGTTGAGTATTAACAGTAGATTCCACCCCTTCCAATTCTTTATTGGTGATAATAATTCCATCCTTTACACAACAATCTCTTTGTTTGAAAATTATCCTTGATTAAATATGCCAGGATGAATTTAAAGTGTTTACTTCTTTAGTTTGATTAAATTTAACTGTAAGCATAATCATAACCTTTTTTTAGTTTAAGGGAAAATAATCCATATAATTTATTGGCCATTAAGAAAAAACATTTAAATTATTTTGTAACGTGTATTACAATTATGTTTGTAACTTTTCTCAAACTTTAAAGAAGAATTTCGCCTTTCTGCATAGTCTTAAAAAGCAACTTCGGATGAAGTTCGTACTTTCATTTTATCTAATAATCCATGTGCTTATATGTATATGCCTTCTAATGTAACCTTACTACATTCTGTAGTGACTTATGGAAAATCTGAAAAACCATGTCTTCTTTAATTACCAGTACCACTTTGTCCTTATTAAGTATAAATATTCTAGTTTTGAGTGAATTTATCTGTACATCAAAGCACACTCATTCTCAGTAATGACAGAATACCGCCTCATGTCCCTGTTCCTGCAACCATTACAGTTGTTGTACCAGTTGGGTGGACATGGGACAGTTATCAACTTATCAAAATTAAAAAGCTAAATCGTTCGCCGCCCGGGTCACAAGAATGGGAATTTTGCATGATACCACTGCACCAGCTGTGCTTCCGGTAATGACAGGAAGTATAACACATATCATGAAATAAGTTTGTCGGGCATGGCTTAAAAGAAAATTAAAGGATAGAACTGTTAACTAAGTGTGCTGCTGTTGTACAGTTCATATTTCAGAATGTGCCGTAATAGATTACTAAAAATTTAATTTTGATTAGATATTGTCTTTCATATTAGCCCTCATGTGTCTAAAATGGAAATTCAATAAGTTTTCTTTCTCTTTTGTTTTAATAAGTACTTTTTCCACAATGTGCTACCCTCATGGTCTTTTTGTTGTTATTAATGTTGAGATTCTAATTAATGAGAGAAAAATTGTCAATTAATTGACAATTCTAGAATGACGATAAAATATATGCTGTTGTTTATTGTGTGTTAAGAAAATTCTCTTAATTTTAGTGACATTTCACATGCAAGTTACTTTATCATTAACCCTTTTGGGACGACGCGCCTTCATCAAAGACCTTCTTACAAGATGGAGCGGAGGACAAAGGAATTGTCCCACAGGAGTCTACGGGGGTTTTGAGTCGCTAAGCCTAACTTCAGAAAAAAATCACAAAGTTTTAAGTCCTAACATTGTAATTTATGGTACCCTTTTAGATTATTACTTAAGCTGTGATATACTTTAAAATTAGCATTAAATACTCATTTTCCTTTTAATTTATATGAACATATATATAAAAAAGTTGCTTACCTTGAGAAATAATTTTCGAAAGCACTATTCTAATTCTTCTGAAATTTTAATAGGCAAAATACATAAATAAACTTTAAGATTAATAAAAAAAATACCACAAAGACTATTAAGAAGAAGAAGTAGCAAAATTTTTAAATGAAAACCGAGTGTGGAAAACCTCGAAGCAGGGAGGAACACAAAGAAATCGCTAGAAATATCATTTTCTAACTCTTTAGAAAATGAATCATCACTCTCATCTATGTCACTAATTGGTTCATTTATATTCTTCCTCTCATAAATAATCTTTTCTTGCCATAATAAACTGGAGTCGAGGCTGTCCAAAAGAAAAAGCAAATTATGCAATATATAAATATTCGAAAGCATCGCAGTGTGTAACTGGGTTGACGGTAAAACCCAAAAGGAACCCCATATGGTAGTGAAAATAAATAAATAAAAGTATTCGGAGAAATAAAGAAACGCAAACCACGTGGAGAGTGAAACATCCCAGCTCTGTTTGTTTATATTATGTTTTAGCTCCTCCCCTGCAACAGCTGATGAGAAAATACAACCTCCAGGCAGAATGTGAATGAACTGAAGGTCAAGCTCCGATAATTATGTTCAGTTCAAAATAAATGGACACAGGGTGCCATCTAGTGGTCTTTAAAAATTGTTTCAGCTCAAAATGCATAACTCGACCATGGGCGTGATGCATATATGCATCACCTGGCCATGGGCGACGATCCTAAGCAATGCATCGCCCGTCCCGAAAGGTTTAATATATCAATGCTTTTAAACATTTACTTGTTTCCTTGACAGTAATGCACAGTTTGAAATTTCACAGGTTACTCCTGATGAAATATTAGACCTTTTCGAGAAGGTGACTGTAAATATTCATATGACACTCACAACAAAAGAATACTCAGTTACTGCTCTGATGAAACTTAGTGTTCGCTTTCCAGATCTAGCACCGTAAGTAGCTCAGTTTTCTACTTTGATATTATATATTTAATTTTGTAGTATGAAATTTTACTAATTTATTATTTTTTTTTGCATGTAGGCGCATTAAAAGATTTTTAGATATTTTTGGGACAAATGTTAATGTTGAATTACAACAACGAGCAATAGAATTTTCTTCATTATTCCGAAAATTCAATCATTTAAGGTATGTGTCATGCTTTTTCCTTCTCCGTCTTTGTAAAAAATATACTTTAATGAAGACATTGTTATATGAGCTTTCTTGCTATGATTTATTAATTACTGTAGTTTGTCTATAAATGTATTTTCAGTTTTAAACTTGGTTGTCTTCTCGTAAATTTTTAACCCTCTGGTCGGAGTATTGGTCATTATGAATGCATGTATATGTTAAGTAAATAAGTATTCAAAAGATGTTCCTTTTAGAGCATTAATAATCTATTACATTCTTACTTTGTTGTATTGATAATTATATATCACTTAATTGCCTCTGTTGCCAATTTAAGTGTGCAATGCATGTTTAAAATATTTCCCCTATTTTTGTGAAGCAGCAATGTTTCAGTTCAGCTACTAAAAATTTCTGTTATTACATATTTCAGGCATTTAATTTCTGAAGAAATGAATCTATATAAATTAAGTTATTATTCACAAATAATGAAGACTGTTTTTTTATCCATAATAATTTGGATTTTTTTATTATTTAATGCAATGCTATGCTGGATAGAAATGACTTTTTATTTTATTCTTTGGAAACATTATTTTAAATGTCCTTGAAATTATTCCAAATAATTTGTAATCTATGTTTTGTAACTCTGAATTTTTTAGTAAAATAATTCGTATTAAATTCTTTAATTTTTGTTCAAGCTTAGATTAAATTGGAAATTTTCCAGTTTTCTACTTCTTATACAGAATGTCCCTACAAAAGGTCGTCTACAAACTTTCAAGGCCAGGCATACAAAAACAAGTCATTTTTACTTTCTCTTATATGAAGTATACAAAGAGAAAGTATTATAATCGTCAAAAAATTCAAACTCAAGATTTTGACGAATTTCCACGTTTTAGACTTCCCTGATTCCGAAAAACACAATTTTGGAATTATGTGTGTCTGTGAACACGATAACTTGAAAACTATTAGAGCTACAGGGATGAAATTTGGTATGTGGTCTTTAAACATAATTTGTAGGTTTCTATCAAATTTTGGACAAAATCCGTCAACGGGAAGTCTGTGTGCCTGTATGTCTGAAGTCATGTGAACACTATAACTCAAAAACCTGAATAGCTAGATGGATAAAATTTGGTACACAGTTTTATCGTCATGAATGTAGGTCTGTATAAAATTTTGGGCCAAATCCGTCAAAGGGTTGACTGTCTGTCGGTCTGTATAATTTACTATTGAAACCAATCCTTTATCTCCATGCGCATGCATACTGGAAGCAATCTTCTGTGCACGCGAAAGGAGTGAATTACGTCAGTTTGTCCTTGAGACGGCAAGAGTGAAACCTAGCAGTGTGCGATAGATGCGTTTTAATCGGTACGCATCTCTTTGAATTGGATTCTTTACCTAGATATTTTTCTATCACTATAATGAAAAACCTTCTGATAGTCATTGGATTCTGGATAACAGTAGGTTCGAATTTTTTTAGCCACGCGGGGGAAAGAGAAACGGCATCTTGTTTGGGGAAGTGTACAAGAAAGTTTAGGAGAGAGCACTCCCTCTGGTTATAATAAAACATCTAGCGGCGATATAAACAGTGACTGTTATAGGGAGCTCTTTGTCAGTGAATTAAAAAAAGAAAAGGATATACCAGATAAAGTGTACAACACAGAATTGTATGAATAATATTCTAAGTCATACGCTGCTTGACTGTCATAATGGCAAGTAGGAAGCAGTATCAACTGTAAACCTTTGGAAAAACTTAAAGTAAGCATTCAAAGGCAGGGCCAGCCGGAGGGGGGTGCAAACGGTGCAACAGCACTAGGCCCCGTGTTTTCTAAAGGTGCCATGCAGCTGACTGATTTTGCAAATTAATGTTTTTTTTTATTTTAATCCTAATATACATATGTGAAGATTAAAGTAAAAAATAATAAGAAAAAGTACAAATATATCGTACATGTGCAATATCTGCACATTCCAAGATGTCAGAAAGATAATTATGAAGCAGAGGGGAACCTATAGACGGTGGATTTTTTGTCAGCGTCGAATTAAGAACAAAATGAATTAAACCGAGGGTCGCAGCTTCAGCAGGATCAACAAAGAGTTGAAAACTAAATATTGATATTAATGATCCTGGTAATTGGCCCAAAATTATAAATGATAAATTTAAAACAGTCATCATACAAAATGGTGTGACATAAGTAAACAAACTACAATTTTCCGAATGATAAAAATAGCACAAGAACGAAGATGGGATGGTTTCTCTCCACAAAATACAAAGATGCCACTCTTCAAATACTACTTCTTTGTGTTTAACTGGATTTCAAGTTTGCAATTTCAAAGTCATGAAAGATCAGAAAATTATTTACAAGCTGTACATAAATTGTTACAATTTAAAAAGAATTTCATACTTGGAAACTGTATGACAGAGAACATAAAAAATAAAAACGAAACACTGTGTAAAATGTGTTTATGAATGAATAGTGGCTTCAATTTTATATTTATCAGACATAATTTGGCATGGTATTCAAGGGACGTAGTGATGTTTTATATAAACCATACAAAGGTAATTTCTTAAATCTAATAGAATTAATTACTTGCAAGATTTCACCCAATCATGAAATAACATTTTGATTGTTGTGTGAAATGAGCATCGCATTCCTATTTATTTCATAGAATACAAGACGAACTGATTACTGCTTTGGCTAAAAAAGTTAGAAAGTAAATAATATATTTAAATAAAAAAGATAGTATTTCACAGTTTTATTAGATTGTACTCCAGAGCCATCGAGAGCAATTAAATGTTAATTTAAGATATGTTAATGTAGTTGACTCTGTAAGTAATATGAGTACACAAGAATGGTTTATTTTTTTAGTGGTAAAAGACTGACAGGGAAAAGGGTTATCTGTATAAATTGAAAGCCTATCAGAAGAAGAGGAATTATATTTGGGGAACTGTGTGGTCAGTGGTACTATAATTAGGGTTACCATAGTCCGGATTTCAAGCTCATGTCGGGACTTGTATTTGGATTTATGCCAATGAATGCGGCGAGAAAAATTCGGTTGTAATAGAAAGCATTTTCTCAAAAGCCAACATCATTCCACCAATGAAAGAAAATTCATTGTTTACATCCATTGTTGATGAAAAGGTGGATGAGTCTCCATATCTGTGCACCAATTAAAATTTTTGGCAGTTTTGTCTTAATTCTGTTTTTCATTAATGCAATTTTGAATTACCAAACATTAATAAAAATTGTATATTCTTTGCATTCTAACTTCTTAAATTTTTTCCCCACAAACTCTGTGCTAGTGGTTATGAAAGAGGATTGTCGGCAGGCAGCTTTTAGAATTTTATACTATACTTTGGCCTATCCCCCGACGTGTCCGGATTTCAACCAAAAAGTTATGGTAACCCTAACTATAACGGATCAAATGTGAGAGGTTTTACATAAAGGTTTGCAAAAGCGCTCATCTTGCAAAGAATTCCAAAGCACTATATACTCTACAGAAGATATAGTTTATATGCTCTACAGAAAAGACATAGTTTGAATTTTGTATTTAGAGACATTTCCAAACCATCTTCTTTGCAAATTCATACATTAGGGGATAATGGCCTTTGTTGCTAAAAATCCCGTCTCATCACATCTCAATCAATTTGCAAATTCATTTTTTGTGTCTTAAGAAAGCTTATATAGTATTTTTGCAAATTATGTAATGTGCTGGGATGTATTAAAAAAGCTTCTCGCATATCTTACCTCAAAACCACTGTCAGAAACGACGCAGGAATGTCGCTTCACAATTTTTTCTAGCTTTGAATTTTTTTAAGCAATAAACTATTGACATAAAAAAAAAAGAATCCTTAATCCAACCAATCAAAAATAAACTAATAATTTCAAAATTCTTATTAAGTTTAGTTATTTGATATTACATACTGAAAGAAGTAAATATTGCTGGTAAGTAATTGGTACCGAAGTAAGTAAATATAGCTGGTCAAATGCTACTCATTTTATTTATTTTTTTTTGAATACCAGATGTTTCAAAATTCTAATATAGATGATATTGGTTTGCAAATTCACATTTAAAAGGCCTTTTAAAATTTTTTGAAATGTAACATGCATCGGGATTCATATCTTCTTTTAATAACTGCAAAAGAAATAGTGGAAGAATTAGTTAAAAGTGACATCTGAATGTAAAAATAAAAGAACTTGATGTTAAAAAAAAAACAAAAAAACAGGAAATGTTCATATATATCATCTTTCTAAGAATATTTCCAAATTCAATATTTTCTAGTCATAATCTATAATGATATTTTTTCTTCTAAGAAAAAAATTTGAAATTTATCACGGATATGAGACATCATAGGAATTTTTATGTAATTAGGATAATATATTTACAAACTGTCTGAAAACACAGAGGCGTAACTGCGAGTTTGCAAGACAAAATGGATTACATCGATTTATTTAATGAAATCAAAATGTGCCATCAAGTTTTGCATAACAGGATAAAACAATATTATAATATTTATTTAAAAATTAATTTATCTGAACTGTATTCAAGTTGTGTGTGTGACTATTCTGAAAATATATTGACCTTATCAATGACCATCATATCTGCCGACAAATCTTTGTCCTTATTCCAAATAATATTTTTTTAAATGATTTTGAATCATTTTTATAAAATTAACATTTTAATTACCTTCAAAATCATTCAATAAATCAAATAATTTAATTATTTATCATTTTAATGTATTTCTTAAGTCCTTAATATACCAATTTGTGCAGTGTAATAAGTAGGAAAATGCGATAAATTATTATTTTGTTTTACAAAATTAGTTTCAAGGCCTAGCAAATCAACTTTGCACCAGGCCACGCTTTTGTTCGGGCCGGCCCTGTTCAGAGGACTTTCTGTTGGAACTGCTGCACGTTTCCCATGTTGTTATTCATGCATCTGTATTGTTGTACCATTGTAAATTTATATTTCATTAAACCTGAGTTGTATGCTTTATCTTGTACATCCATTTCTTTTATTTAATTTTCTGACAAAAAAAAAAACCCTAACTGGTCGTCCTTATGGTTTGCTACTCCATGTTTTATCGTAAAAATGAATTGTTTCTGTATGCCTGATCTAATCTTCAAGTTTGTAAACAATTTTTGGATGCACTCTGTATAGCTTTTTCTATTGTATAGCACTAGCCTTATCAATTTTCTGAAAGTTATTGTACCATTTCTTTCTCTTAACAGGAGGTAGAATATGAGAAACTCATTATCATTTCTAGAATAGGAATTTACCAATTTGTTTCCACATCAAAATATTTTATATATGTGAATGTTAATAAGTTTGAATGCTATTTTAAGAAATTGCTGAATGAGTTCACTTTAATATGCAGAAGCATTTAATATCCATAACTTTTCCTGAACAACTCCATAAATTGTCTGACAGTTATAGAAGTGACTACTGTATACTGTGAGACACCTTTACTTATTTGTATTCCTGCATTGTGATCACTAGCCACCTTTTTTCTGTAGAAATTCATTTAGCTTTAAATAAGATTATAAAATTTCATAATTTTTAATTAGGAAATTATTTTCTTTCATAATACTGGTTGAGTAATAAATGGTTGGTAAATACATGAAATTTGGTCAATATGTAACCCAAGTATTCCATCTTCAGCAAATTTACTTCAAAATAGGTCTCCTCCCCCCCTATTACTCTGTAAAAAATATGAAGATGATTTAAAATATGCTGTTGTCCCACATAAAATTGTCATTTTTTAAGCTTAATTGTAATTTATGCTGCCTGCTTTCATAAACATTGTGTTACCCTTTATTAAAACATTAGTCTCTAAAATCGATACGCTTTATTAAAATTTATTGTAGTGAATGTTTAATTTCAGCAAAGTAGATTTTAACCATTGATATTAGCAATGTTTGTCACCAATGCAGATAATAATCCTCGCTACAACATGAAATTATTTATTTGCCGTACTCCTCTTTGTTTGTTGAAATGTGAATAGTAAAATATGTTCTTCTCGCTTCCAGAGTACCTAATGTTTTATTCCTTTACTAGCCGCCTTCGGTGACCAGCTTGTTCGCTGGGAATATGATTTCAATCGAGTCTTGTATCATTTTATATTCATGGTTCTCTTAACAAAGGAATTTTAAACTTCAGATTGTGGTAGACATTTAATCCATGTTCTATTAGTGACCTTGGACTTCTTCTGTTCATTGTCCACATAAATGTTCCTAATGGAGTCAAATAACTGACCATGTCATGTAACATCTAATTCCATGTTGTCAGCACTATCTTCACTTTCTTATTCCTCTTGTAAAATATGCATTTGATTTCAACATTAAAATGACGTGGCACATTTTATTGCCAGTGGCATGTTAGCTGGATTAAAACATGCTCAGAAAAGAATGAAAACGTAGCAAACATAACCATTCAGCTTAATGGATATATTTCTTAATGTAAGCAATGCAATATCTCTGAGACCTTGGCTTACAGATTTCACAAAAATCTTGATGAAATAAAATATGAAAGCAAAATGTATCGGGATCCTATCTCAGATTACAACAATGAAAGATAAATAGGCATTTAAATATTTATTTAAACAATGAAAATGGTTTGAGTTATGTTGCAACAATGAAAAGTATTGTAAATTATGCCAAAAATATTTTTAAAAATTTAATAATATTAGAGAAAAAACTGTATGTCAACTTAATTCGTATCATTCAAAAGGTAATTTTTTGCGCTTTCGGATAGTGTAAAAATGATTTTTGTACTGTAATATTTTCGAAAGTTATTAAGGAAAAACGCAGATATTTCGATTAATTTTTAATTAATTTAAATTCTAATTAAAATTTCAAATAAAGGGCTCTGAGGTGCACATTCCCACCCTCCAAAGTATGTTTGTGCTAAATTTCATAGCTCTAAGTCCTGCCGTCTGCCCCGTAGATGACCGACACACACACATTCTCCTTTATTATTAGTAGAGATTCAATCAGTGTCTCTATAAGTCGGGACTTTTATGTTATAATTTTTTTTTAAAGTTTTGAAATCTCGTTTCCTTTATAAAACAAGATTCAGTTTTGTGCTTACTTGTATGTAATAGTTTTATATCGTGTTAACTGACACCATTCTAACTGTAAAAGAGTGATAGCTTTTGTTATTTGATATGTTGCTCATTTTATGACTTACCTTTATTGATGTTGAGTTTTAAAACTGTTTGTGATGTTTTTGTCATGAAAAATCCAAGATTTATTTCTATGCACCTTCTTCATTATCGTTTTTGTCTTGCAGATATTTTATAGTCGGCTATGATATTTGATGAATATAGTTGTTAATTAATAGAAAAATAAATCAACCTAGGAATGTATTTTAATCCAAGAGAAATAAAATTGTTTTAGTAAACAAGTTCAAAATTTTAAGTTGCTTCAGTTTTTTGTGCGTAAATTTTATAATATGATATTCTTAAATTTTTAAAAGACTTGCAATAATTTATTTTTCAAAACCCGAATAACTCAGGTTAGATTCTTGAAAAAGAATTTACCTTTTCAATGAGTGAAATGAAATCAGTAGTACCATAGTATATTTTCAACTTTGTAAGCCTTTTGCGGAAAAGAAAAGATCCACATTTATTTTCTGAACCGATGATCACTGTGCTAGTTGCAAGAAAGGAATGAAAGAAGGAATAGAAGTGAATTTTTTGAAGGTCTGTAAAAGTTTTAAATTTTTTGATGTGGATGTCTCCTAATATTTTAATTTAGAATCCTTGCCATATCCGATTTTAAGAATAGGGCCATAATGGTGTGGTGGGGGTGGTAAGATCTCGGTTTCAAAATTGGAAGATTGCAGGTTTGAATCTCAGTTCCACTGAAGATCTGACATTTATGTGGGACCTGTGAATGTTAAATCTTTCATTCAGAGGTCAAACATCTGCATGTTAGTGTGCCCTAGAAGTTTGCAGAGTGATGTAACAGTCGGGTGTCTGTCATCCGACCACAATTCAAAATTATGAGGCCTATCCCAAAATAGCCCTCATGTAGCTTCAAAATGGTGGGATGTTAATCTAAATAAACTTAACCTTAACTCATTGTAAAATTAAAAAAAATTATATATTAATTTGTTTTGGTTTCAAATTCTTGTTCTAAACGGGATATTTTTAGTATTTATGGTGTTTCTTTTTCCTGCATTTATTAATTCTTAATAATCAGCTACATTTTTCTCTTTTTTTAAGGCCTAGTCTTTTAGAGCGTATGCCAGCAATGGAGAATAAAAGTTCTAGAGAAACTGTAGTGCAAAATGGAGAAGTTGGGGAAGATGAGTTAAATACTGTAAAAGATGACAGGGAAAATAAAAATATAGAGGATTCAGTAAGTTTGAATTGAATATATATATATATATATATTATGCTTCCTACATTTTGCTCATTTTTGTAAAATTGTTCCTGTGTGGATTTCTAGTATTTCTTATCTGGTGTGTTATTTTCTGTATTTATATGGTTTATAAGTAAAAGTTTTGGGTATAATCACCGTATCATTATGATTTTTTTTTTATAAAGAAATAAACCAAAGGATTTAATCTTGTAGACTAGATCAATTGATAACTTCTGTCATACAATAGTTACCTGCAGTAAGATTTATAATGGTCATGTGCGTAAGTAACCTTTTGTGTTACCAGTTTTCTTGTATTTTATATTCATTCATTTTCATAATGAGTATTAAAAATAAACATCACCAGTACATTTGCTTTTAGCTGACAAACACACTTATATTTGGGAAATAAGTTTAAAACGTATAATTTATACAGAATATTGAATACCCATAAAAACCTAAAATCACTTTTAATTGTGGTAATGCTTTTTAAGAAATTTAAGGGTTGTAGGATTATACATTTTGGAGGTAAATTTGTCTTGCAAATAGAGCAGCTAAATTTGTGAAAGACGATTTTAATTCTTGGTAAATACCTTGTCTTTTACGACAGTTTTCTAATTGCACATAAATGTGCAGGATAATCTAGAGTACCTTTGCATGAAATGTGATCCAGAAAATATCATAGTTACTGTTTTGAAAAGTCAAATTGAATGTCGAAAAAGGTAACAAATCATGCTATGTGGAACTTCCCATGTTTCATGAAATAAAAGCTGCTTGATTTAATTAATTTAATAAGAAAGGTGCAATCAAAATTAACCTCAGGATGCATTTTTGTTTATAATTTCTTTCAGAAGGCTTCTAACCATTATAAGTAAAATTAATTGATTATTTATTGACTAATTTAACAAACTAACAAAAACGTACAATTAATATTTTGAAAGCTCCTAACTTTCCATGCAGAAATTTCAAATCCAATCAGCTTTCATAACAGTAAAGCTTGGAAGAGTTCCTTTTGAAATGTACTAAAACGAATTTACTACATACTCTCATACATATTAGTGCAAAACTTAATTACATACTCAAAATAGATTCTGCATGGATGATGTGTAATAAAAACTAACATATTTTGCAACGTCTTGAGTAGTGCTCCTTATATGGGTTAATACTCTGGCTGTGGTGGCATTGGGCTAAGTATTCATCTGTTCCTGGGAAGGAGAAAAGTCTATTTGCTTAATGACTGTATTTAGCATACCAGCAAGTCTTTTCATCTGTAATATTACTTACAAATCAAAAAATGAAACTTGTCTATTAGAAAATTTAGGACCGATTTCAATTTAAAGTGTTTACAGAAAATGTTATTCATATAGTTACAGTGTAAGATAGCTAGAAAAAATGATGCAACTTTTTTAGCATTTAGTAAAGTGCTTATTATTTTAAACCCAATCATATATCACAATTTTTTTTAACAAGTCTTAGCTGTGGCCTAGTATACATGTGAAAATATAGGTGGTGAACTGTGTAAACACTTTTTGAATATTGGTAGCAGAATTCGTGTAAGATTGAATATTTCAAATATCCCACTAACATATCTAGCAAGAATATACAAAACGCATGTTTTTAAAAACTATAATGAGTTTAAGTTGATTATTCTCTATGAACTACGAAAATCGTACTGAAAAGCTCTGCAGTTGCATTTGAAAATATGAAATTTTTGTTTCCTGCATGAATTTTTATGCATTCTTTACATGAGATTTTGTGTGATTATTGGTTCATTCATAACTGCTGTTCATGTTGCTTTTAGAGTGTACTTCTGGACCTCCTTTCTAGTACATCTGAAACTAATTTTCAACCTGAGGTATCGCATACAGAGGAAAAATCTACTTCAGGAGAACCTGACTTACTTGATCTCCTTGGTGGTTTGGAACTCAATACTCAAAATCAAAGTATTAATATTTTAGTATATCTAATTACCATTTTACTATTATTTGAGTACACTTTTATGCTGAAGTATAATATTTGTAAGTTATTATTGATATTAATTGGAATTCACAAGATTTTTTATTTCAAAGAATAATCTTCATAAATAACTGATTTTTAAAAATGCTTTGATTTGAAGATTACTACTTTGTAAAAAAAAAAAAAAATGAAAGATATCATGTCAAGCTGATATTTATACAACTAAGATACCAAAGAAAATATCTAAAATAAGCTGAGTTCTTTGAGTATTTTTGTGAAATTACAAAAGATACTGAATTGAGATCAAGTCTTCTCTTTGCTTTTCACAATTATTTTGCTCTTAAAAGTAGTTTTCTTTTTAAAAAATGTAATGTGATTTATTTAGATATAATTCATAAACTTCACCACACACACACACATATATATATATATTACATTGATTTAGATTTACAGTTTAATTTTGTATTAGTTGTGTTAAGTCCAAGTATTTCTATTAAAAGTTCAAGTGCAGGATCATTCTACTTGTATTTCAGCTTTTACCTGTGTAGACCAATGGAGTGTCTTGTTACAAATATAGAATTCATCCAGAAACAATTCATCTTTTTCTTCAAGAATCCCAGAGATTTCCCTCATTTTAGATTTCTGGCATTCCTAATAAAATAACGGTTCTTAAGAAACATTAGATTTTTCACTTTTTACATTTATTTTGTTGGAAATTGGTGTTTATAATTTTCAGATATATTTGTTATCACTACTGTCCTAATTATCAAACATACTTTTCTATTGGGGAAAGATTTTTTTAATGTTAAATAACAGTATTTAAGTTTCGAGTAACTTACAGAAGTTCTAAAATTGTGATGTATTTTTAAATTGTAACTCTTTTGCAGGTACTTTGCCTCCTTCTACTCAAAATATACTTCTGGAAAGATATTTGACGTCTCAACCTGAACCAGAAGGTATCAATTTTAATATTTGTTAAATAATACATACACATAAAAAAAAAACACTTAGAAATGCTTGTTCTAGCAAAAGCAGTAAAGAAAATCCTAAAACAATAAGTATTGGGCTGATCATTTCTTAATGAATTTCTGAAATATTCATGTATTTTACCAGTTTTCATGCCTTTTTTTTAGGCATTCCACCTATTACAGCTTTTGAGAAGAATGGCCTAAGAATAGTTTTCGAATTTGAAAAGCCTCCTGATAATCCTGAGATGATTATTATTAATCTTGTTGCTACAAATCTTTCCTTATCGCCAATAAATGATTTCCTATTACAAGCTGCAGTTCCAAAGGTAATTTGCTTTTTGAGAATGAGATTAAGTAGATAAATTATGTTTTGAATGAATTATGCAACTATTAAATGTTGAAAATGACTTTCCTCACCTCCTCTATATTTAGCTAAATTCAAAGCTTTTAATTGCTTGCAAATATGAAAAAGCTTTTGATTTGTTATCTCCCCCCTCCTATTAACAAATGGAATATCTAACATTTTCTTTGTTGGATAAACTGCACCACACATATATATATACACTTATATGCCTAAAAAAGTATCCTGACACTCTAGTAGATTTTCGCAGCATTTTTAGAATTCTCTGAAATGGTTTAGAACGACTGACTTCGACATGTAAAGAATATAATAACCTAAGATTTGTTACTAAGAAGATCCGGGTCCTGAGGGTTAGGGGATCGTCACAAACTGATGAAGACACAAAAAAGTGTTTGGCCCAACTCGCTTCAATACTGATAACAACAATAAGGAAATTTCTGAGAAATAGTGGTAATGTTTAATGCATAATATCAGAATTTTGTAAACTCAGCTCAAATATTTGGGGAAGATATAGCATTTTCTTAAAAATCTCAAATTTTCCCACCTGTTTTTTGTTTATAATATGCACAATTTTCTGTTATAATATACCAAACTACAGTAGTGATACAATATGTTAGAGACGTGTAAAATTTGAAAAGAATTGTTGAATATTACAGGAATTATGAGCATTTTTAGTGTATCGTTTTTTACCGCGATGCTAAACATAGTGAATTTTTCTTTCACAACTTTAAAGCCAGATATAGTAGGGCAACTTATATAAAAAAAAATTCAGTTCAATATCATTAGTATTAAGAAAGATATCACAAGCATAACGAGTAGAAATTAGCCCCTGTCAAGAGACGCTAAAAGATGAGGGGTTGTACACAAATTGATATTTTTTTTAACTTGTAATCTTTAAATAGTATTGAATTGTATAGTGGTTAGAACGCAGCATACACCCATGAACACATCTAATATTCAACGAATAAAAAAAAAATATATTTGTAGAATTATTAAAACATTTTGCTATGCTGGAAATTAATTAGATAAAAATCGCTTCAGCCTATAAAATAAATATATATTTGAAAAATATCGCCGTAAAATTGTAATATTACATACACATGTAACTTGTTAATAATAATCATGTGTAAATAATATAATTAAAGTAATGTGTTCTTTTATTATTTATAGTGCCTAATTAGCTGGAATTAAGTTATGCATGAATTGATAAGTGCACTTGATAGCGTAGATTCTCTAACCACTATACAATCTGCTAATATAACTATAAAGATACAAGTTAAAAAATATCAATTTGTGTACAACCCCCATCTTTTTTAGCCGCCTCTTCGGAGCAGGGCTAAATTTCTGCTCGCTAGGTCGCTGACATCTTCTGAATACTAATGATATTGAACTGAATTATATAAGTTGCCCTATATATCTGGCTTTTAAAGTTGTGAAAGAAAATTGCATCTGTTTCGCTGCATATGAAAACATTATTATTTACTAAAAAATGCCTATAAATTCCCAATATTCAACAATTCTTTCCAAATTTTACAACGCGACGCCTCTAACATATTGTCATCTTTTCTGTAAGTCTATTATAATGTGAAAATTATAATATGTTATAAGCAAAAACAGGTGGGAAAAAATTGAGATTAAGAAAACCTTATATATCTTCCCAAATATTTGAGCTGAGTTTACAAAATTCCTGTAAATATTATGTACATTAAAAGACATTATTTCTGAAAATTTCATATTGTTATCAGTATCGAAGGGTGTGGCCAAACATCTTGTCTTCATTAGTTTGTAGACGGGTCCTCTGAATTTGCCCCTTTAGACCCAATCTTCAGCTGTAAAATGCGGGATATTATCTATTCTTTACATGTCCGAAGTGTAAAGTCAGTCAGTTAAACCATCTCGGAGGAAATTTGTAAAACATGAAAATCTGCAAGTGTCCTGATACTTTTGGGCAGCTATAGTGTATATATATATATTACATTGATTTAGATTTACAGTTTAATTTTGTATTAGTTGTGTTTAAGTCCATATTTCATTAAAGTTCAAGGGTGCAGATCATTCTCTACTTGTATTTCAGCTTTCCCTGTGTAGACTAATGGAGTGGTCTTGTTGGCCAATATAGAATTCATCCAGAAACAATTCTATCTTCTTCAGAATCCCAGAGATTTCCTCATTTTAGATTTCTGGCATTCCTAATAAAATAACGTCTCCCTAAGAAACATTAGATTTTCACTCTTTATTATTTTGCTGAAATTGGCGTTTATATTTCGATGTATTTTCATATCACTTACCGTCCTACTATAATATATCAAACATACCTCTCTTTCTCTATTGGGAGATATTTTAATGCAAATAACAGTATTTAAAGTTTCGTAGAACTTAGAAGTTAAAATTGTGATGGCCTTTAAATTAACTTTGCCAGGTACTTGCTCCTTACTCAAAAAATATACTTCTGGAAAGATATTTGAGTTCCTCAACCTGAACTGAAGGTATAATTTCTATTATGTTAATACATACACATATATAACATAAAAAAACACTTAGAAATGCTTTGTTCTATAAAAACAGTAAAGAAAATCCTAACAACACTAAGTAATAGTTGATCAATTTTTTAATGAATTTGAAATATTCATGTATTTTACCAGTCCTTTCAGCTTTTTTTTTGGCATTCCTATTACAGCTTTGAGAAGAATGGCCTAAGAATAGTTTTCAATTTGAAAAGCTCCTGATAATCCTGAGATGATTATTATTAATCTGTTGCTACAAATCTTTCCTTATCGCCAATAAATGATTCCTATTACAAGCTGCAGTTCCAAAGGTAATTTGCTTGAGAATGAGATTAAGTAGATAAATTATGTTTTGAATGAATTATGCAACTATTAAATGTTGAAAATGACTTTCCTCACCTCTCTTATATTTAGAGCTAAATCTTAAAGCTTTAATTACTTGCAAATATGGAAAAGCTTTGATTTTATTATCTCCTCCTATTAACAAATGGAATATCTAACATTTTTTTGTTCTTCTATTTAGTTTTAGTAGATACAAAACTTTCTTCCCTGCTTGAAAAGATTAAAAAATTGCTCAAAATGGACATGATGTTGTAGTAATATTGTCACGTGAGACACAGGTGACAGAGCATTAATTGAGCAGACGTGGAAGTATAGAAAATGTCAATTTATTAGAAATCCAACACTGGTGTTTCTGATCTAGCTGATCTCATTCCAATTCCCTCTCAACTGGAGAGCCACAACTTATATACAGTAATAGAACACTTCTATATTCAAATTAATTAAATTTACATAAATTGAGCATTCTGAAATAGCATAAATGAGTGTCAACCAAAGAAAGAAAAACCCAGTCCGCAACCAGCTGGGATCAACCAAGGACCACAGATCCGAAGTCAGTTTTCCTACCTCTCAGCCACATAATGAACGAGAGATGGGGAAAATGTGCATTATTCCCTTAAAAGAGACATCGCCCCATGTCAAACGAAGTTCCATCCATGTTCTGGATCTGCATTATGGGGCCTTGTAGGAAGTGGTCTTCAGAAGAGTCGAGGAAGCTGCTCATCGTATTTTAGAATCATAGACAATGTCTGGTGCAGCTTCTTACTGTGAGTGTCGTTTAGTCATCAGTTAGGACTTGTTCTTGTTCCAGGGTCAATAGTAATTCTTTTTTCATATGGAGGACATGGACAACTCTTTCGCCACGTGGGGATGGCTCTAGTTCCTCATCAAATAGGTGATCGTCAGATAGTCGCTGTACAACCGTGCTGTATAAAATAACGCTTAGCAGTTTCTCTCGATAGCCAACTTTCTTTCTGGGGTAAAACCCAAACAAGACCTCCAGGATTGTAGCTGACATCACGGGTTTAGAATCATGTGTCTTTATCCCTTGTTTGCTTCTAATGTCCTGATTCGTATAAGCTGTCTTGATTCTTCGTTTGAGTCGCTTGACATACCATTTTCTTAATCGTACTGTGCAATGAACAGTGTCGAAGAGGTGTTTCAGCTTCGACGAGAAGATAGAAGGGTGTGAAACTCAGTCTCCCTGCTTCGCTGCATTGTAGCCAAAGTGATCAAAAGGGAGAATGTCATCCCAGTTCTTTGTTCTACCCCGCAAGGTCGAAAAGCTGTCTGCTAACGCTTGATAAACGCGCTAACTAAGTTAAGCCGCTTTGGGGTGATATCTCCGTAGTCATCCTGTGCCTGGAGTTACACACAAGTGAGCATCTCGCCACCAGCTTGGATTGGAAAACTTTGCCACGCATCATACTATAATCACTGAGGTACGTCGGGCTCAACACCATTTCTCCATCATAAATATGTTTGCCACTCCTGAGCTCCGCACTGTGGTGTGTAGAGCTTTTGTCACTGCAAACCAAACGAAGGTAATCTGTGTATTACAACACCATTATTCCTCTCCTAAGACTTAGGAAACCTCTCCCAGAAGATCTATGCCAACGCTGAAAGGGTACGTGCTTGGGGTGGAATCGGGTATGGAGACCGGAGGTTTCTGTGGAACTGACTTTTCTTGACATTCTTCAGTGAACAACGAGGCGTGACGCGCTTCTATAGAGTCCTTGGCCAAAGAATCGCATTGAATCTGTCAAGCTCTGAAACCATGCTCGCAGTCGAGGCCATGGAAATGTTGCAAATTTCAGAGATGATATACTGGGATAATAGAGAACCATTTCTTTCCAGACGATCCAAAATTTTTCAGCACTCCATCCATCAGGGAAGTTCTTACCACCGGCTCCCGCTTCTATGAGCAATCAATCATTTTAGAGTGCTCGATCTTTTCTTGATCTCGACGGCATATCTAGAAAAGGCTGCTAGAGCATCAACTTCTCTCGGGGCACTGCCTTTGTCTCTCCAAGGACTTTGACAGACTGTCGGCATTCCATTGTGCTTCTTGCCACTCTTATAAGGAATTTCCAAAAGTTATACTCTTGTAGCATTAAGGCCCACCATAGCAAGTCTTTCCTCCGTGCCGGATCTTTAAGTCCCAGTGAGCTCAGCAGAGGGAGTGATGGTCAGACAATGACTTTAAAAGAATCTTCCATGAGATTATGGGTGAAACTGTAATGAGCCCTACACGCAGCAAGGCCATTCCGCTCAGTAGGAGTAATTTTTTCTCTTTGTTGAGAGGCTTTTGCATATGCACCACTCTTTCTTTTTCCTTCATTATCTGACTAAAACCGCCCCTAGTCTTAGTGACTGGCGCACTGGTCTGTTTCAGAGAGCCTTTCATCAAATAATCTGGTATAGGGTCGAAATAAGAGCTGTCTCTAAGTTTTCGAAGATTTTGTTTGTCCAAACCCAGGCAAATTTTGAATAGCCTTTTAGAAGTTCTTGGAGAGGTTGGGCTCGTGTAACAAAAAATTTAACCAGACGGGTAGTAGAGCATAAAACCTAGAACGTCTTTTACATCATGGACATTCTTGGGAACAGGGTTCTTCACCGCCTTCATTTTCAGGACCAGTTTATGCCATCTTCTGACACAATATGCCCCAGAATGGTTATTCGTCGGACACCAAAAGCATTTTTTTTGGTATTTAAACGAAATCGCTTCTGGATACATTGCAGGACAATTTGCTAGAAGAAGTCTCAAGGTTTGGGAAAAATAACAATATCGCTCAAGATACCAGTAGGCATTGTCCACTTTAGGTGGCCAACAAATTGTCCATCATCTCAAACGAGGTAGCGCATACAGTCCAAAAGGCATAACGTTAAATTTAAGCCTTCGGAGTGATGAATGCCATCTTCTCGGTCTGCTGCTGCTGACTTCAATTCCAGACTGAGGACAGATCCATGGAGGAGAAGAACTTGATCCTTGCATACAATCAGATATATATCACGCGAGGGAGAGGTACATCTTTTTTTAGTAACTTGTTAAGCCGCCTGTAGTCCATACACAAAATCGCCAACTATCTTTCAGGGCATGAAAGACTTTGCTTTTAAGCGAAATCCGCTTTTGAATGTCTTTCAGGCTGTTTTGAGATTAGCAAAACTTCAGAAATCGAGACGTAAATGTGGGGTGGGGTGGGAAATCTGTGTTCGAGTCCCAAATGAACGCCATTTTTTTCTCCCTATCTGAAACAGAGATGCATTCTCTGTTTACTGACCGAGTTATCACCTCAAGTGATTTAAGCGAAATAGAAGGCGAACTTCTCCAGATAGCTGAATGACGATCTCTACGAAGTAGGCACACGCCTTGCTGTTGAAATCGACGCGGCAGAGTTGCTATCGCCATGTTGAATCATGCTGAATGCTAACGTTGTATGCAAAGAACTCTACTACTATCATTTACGTTGTTTGATCACACGTGTGATGCTGTATATTTTGAATGTCTGCTCACAATTGTAAGAGATCAGCTGAGAGTGTGACTGAGAACCAAAATGGTGATTAACTTAAAGCGATGAATGATAAAGTTCTGCTCCCTGATGCGATCATAAAATAAATTTAAATTCGAAAGTGGTTGAATAACTAAGGAAAATTAAACTGCCGGCTAGTAACGAGCTTAACGGAAGAGATAGCAGTAAAGTAGGGAGATTCGATCAAGAAGATCAAATAAGTGAAACTGTAAATTGCCGCTTTGCTCTTGATACCATTTATAACCAAGCATTCTAAGATAGATTATTTTCATTTATGTCCAATGCTTTTAAAGAAAGTATTGCAATTAAACAATTCTTTAAGTTGGCTGAACTGAAACATTATTCAAAAAATTAGTAGTATACATGCATGAAGGTGTATGTTGGAATTTTGAACAACAGATCATAAACCTAAAATTATTAACAAGAAATCATTTCCATATTTAAATACAGAATACAACAGCCGTTCTAGAAAATTAAATAAATTTCTTCTATATGTATTTTTAAGGACATCTTGTGCCTATGCTTGATATAATTACTTGTAGGTGAATTTTGATTGCGAGAGTTCAGCTTCTTTTGAACATTTGCACTTTCACATCTGATCTTCTTCCTGCACTCAAGACCAGAGGGGACTGATGGACTCTCAGAAGGTTGTATAATATGCCTCTAACATTTTCTCCACTTCATCATTGAATGGTGCGACGCTTCTGTTGGGGACACACGCCTTCCTTGCTCAACGATGGTGATCTCCGTATTAATTGGATGTTTCAGTGACTTGTGAGACTCAGTTTCCTTCTGCTTTAAAGGCTCCTGAATACCTTGAAACACTGCTAGAAGTCTTCGCCTCATTATTAGGTCAAATGCAATCATCTGCAAGAATCATTGCATTGCTTTCGGGCAAATCTTAGTAAAACGAGACGCCTGAAATATACTGCTATTTTGTCGGATAGAATGGTTCTGCTGCTATAACACACATACCTTGGGACAACTTTGCTGTTGACTGCCGTTGAGACCCATATATTTCTTTTTCGCATCTCCAAAGTGACAAGATTTTAAGAAATTTTCTTTCTTGTAAGCTAACAACGGTTTAGATCCATTTATAATCATGTCCACCGACTCACGGATTCTGTACTGAAATCTCACATTATGGAGAGGAAAAAGTCTGTCATAGCTACAGGCTAGAGGCTTTGGCAAACCTCCTTCTCCGGGCAGTCTAAAGTCAAGAGTAGTTGCTGACCGCAGCCTCAGAAAGCTCTGATGCCTGAGAAGTTCCATCCCAAGATAATAGTCATAGCTGCATTCCGCACACGACAAACTCAAACGGATGTATTTGGCCACTTATTTCAATCTGAGGGTACATCCCTTTCGCAATACATTCTCTGCGTTAATTTTAAAAACAGTGGAGTTATGAAGGGGAACATTACTTTTTGGAATGGTGACAAAGTTTCTGGGTCATCACAGACGATTGAAGCCCCAGAATCCACAAGGGCTTTTACCAGTAAGTTGTTAAGTAACGCCCAATCGATTTCAAGAGCAGCTCAAGATCGCTTGGTCTAAGGACCTCTTCTCTATCAAACAAGCTGAACAAGAACTCAAGAGCCGCAGCCCAGAAAACCGGAGAGAGGATCCCATATCTCAAGTGTTCTAGAACTCGTCAAAGTTATCCCAGTAAGTCTGCAACGCTTTGTTGCCGCCTGCTTGGGGTGATATCTGTAGTCATCCTGTGCCTGAGTTCACTGTTTATCTCCACCACCAGCTTGGATTGGAAAACTTTATTTTATATTTATTTTATTTCTATATTTAGTAAATTCAAAGCTTTTAATTGCTTGCAAATCTGAAAAAGCTTGATTTGTTATCTTCCCTCCTATTAACAAATGAATATCTAACATTTTCTTTTGTTGATTATATAGTTTTTAGTAGATACAAAACTTTCTTCCCCTTGCTTGAAAAGATTAAAAAATTGCTCAAAAATGGACATGAGTGTTGTAGTAATATTTTGTAAATATTTTAAAACTATTTTATTTCATGTTTTTGCATGTTCAGAATAGAATAAATGTGTGCAAGTATTGAAATTACAAATGATATGTGGTTTTAAATTTAACACTAATTGAAATTGTAGAAACTTAAATGAAGATGAGTGGCTTGTTGTTCTACCATTTTTCTCTGATTTTTTAATCTAACTCCCAGTACAAAGATATGCAATATTGTATGATATTGAACAATATCCTTAATATTGGACAACATGTTGTGCTACCTGGGAAATAGACTGATCTTTGTATTGTAAACTGAGTGACCAGTTTATCTTTTCTACTTTTAGGTATGTCAACTTCAGCTACTTCCACCGTCAAATAACTATATACCTGCCAATAATTTGGGTAAAATACAACAAACGCTCAAAATTTTAAATCCTAGTAAGGTCAGTATCATTGTCTTGTGAAAAATTTTTGTTTGATTTATTTTTAATTAAAATATGCATGACTGAATATCAATTTAAAATCTTTTACAGAGTCAACTGAGAATGAAA
>BGPR01001645.1:88566-155505 GCA_013235015.1 Araneus ventricosus | reverse complement strand
TGTTGAATTACTAGTTTTTAGTAGATACAAAACTTTCTTCCCTGCTTGAAAAGATTAAAAAATTGCTCAAAAATGGACATGAGTGTTGTAGTAATATTGTCACGTGAGACACAGGCAGACGCATTAATTGAGCAGACGTGGAAGTATAGAAAATGTCAATTTATTAGAAATCCAACACTGGTGCTTGATCTAGCTGCGATCGATCTCATTCAACCCTCTCAACTGGAGAGCCACAACTTATATACAGTAATAGAACACTTTAAACCCTATATTCAAATTAATCAAATTTACATAAATTGAGCATTCTGAAATAGCATAAAAGTGCCGTCCAAAGAAAAACTCAGTCCGCAACCAGCTGGGATCAACCAAGGACCACAGATCCGGGTCAGATTTCCTACCTCTCAGCCACATAATGAACGAGAGAGGAAAATGTGCATTATTCCCTTAAAAGAGACATCACCCCATGTCAAACAGAGTTCCTCCGTTCTGGATCATGTTATGGGGCCTTGTAGGAAGTGGTTTCTTCAGAAGAGTCGTGGGAAGCTGCTCTCATCGTATTTTAGAATCGAGACAATGTCTGGTGCAGCTTTACTGTGAGTGTCGTTTAGTCATCAGTTAGGACTTGTTCTTGTTCCACTGGTCATAGTAATTTCTTTCATAGGGAGGACATTGGACAACTCTTTCGCTTCACGTGGGGATGGCTCTAGTTCCTCATCAAATAGGTGATTCAGATAGTCGCTGTACAACCTCGTGGGGCCAAAATAACGCTTAGCAGTTTCCTCCAGGCCAATCTTTCTTTATGTAAAACCCAAACAAGATTCTCCAGGATTGTAAGATACATCACGGGTTTAGAATCATCGTCTTTATCCCTTTGTAGCTTCTAATGTCCTGATTCATAAGCTGTCTTGATTCTTCGTTTGAGTCTGCTTGACATACCATGCTAATCGTACTGAACGAAGTATATCGAACTAAGGATATCTTATGTTTCTAATGGCAAAAATTTTTTAGAACAAGCAGAAGTTAATAATATACCGCAAGCAGTATATATGTAAATGTACTGGTAAGTATATTGACCTACAGATTTTTATTTCTGTAACATTAATTCACAATCATTCACATAAGCAGGTTATAAAAGGGTTTTCATTTGATGTTAATGAAATATATTTATATTTTTTGTATTTTGGGTTGTTTATTTTTTATATATAGTAAATAGAATTGATCATTCATTCATATTATGAGTTTTGAAGTTAAATCAGCTTGTTTCAAGGTTAATTCCATTCATATGGTGTGGAAAATCAAAATCACTCAGTAAATTTGATCTTACTTTGCAATCTGAAAATAACTTTTATTAGAATTTGTTCCAAACTGTAAATTACAATAAAAAAATTAACTTATTCCTTTTAACCCCTGTCCTGTTTTCTTAATTTATATATAAAGACTAATGCAATACTTTTTCAAATGCATTATTTTTAATTACTGCTAAAAATCTTTGAATTTTTGCTGCTCATTTATTATTTTTTTCAGTACACCAGCTGGTTTGCTGGGAATATTGGTTGTTTTTAATTTCAATTAAATCTTTGGTGCATAACTTGATATTCCTGGTCCCGTCAAAAAAGTATTTTTAAACATAAAATTGTGATAGAGATTTAAGCCTTGTGATTTTAGTTGCCTTGCACTTGTTCCAATTGCTGTGTACACAAAACTCCCTAATTGAGTCAAATAACATGACATCATATTTGCTTGAAAATGTAATTGTCTGCATCATTTAATATCTAATAGCATGTTGTCATACATGGTGCTCAAATTCACTTTCTTATTTATCATATAAAATGCACATTTGATTCCAGCATTAAAATTGTGCAGTGCATTTTACTTGTATTATATGAACTTGACAAACAGCATTTTAGCTGGATTGAAAGATTCTGAAAAGAAAATTAAAGAACAGAAAATATAATCATTCAGCATATCAAGTACAGTCTGACCTCTATTTAACGAAGTCGCTAAATCCCGAAAAAAAGTTCGTTATATGGAAAATTCGTTAAATAGAGATTCACCTTTTAAAATACTTTAAACTACACAAAGCATATTTTAAATCCATAAACACTAAATACAGTGGAGTCTCCCTATAACGAAATCGTTTGGTTCCAATTGAAAAATTCGTTATAGAGAAAATTTTGTTATACGGAGATTAGATTTTTGCAGTTATTTAAAGTCAATGTTCCAAACTTTTCAATAGGTGCGATAAGTTCAAATGTATTTAATTATGATTTTCAATTAAAAATGAAGTAATATATGTTATAAATTTGTTAAAATTATGCCAATTTTTATTGTATAAATAAAATGCTCAAAATTGAAGAGAATTTAGAGAATGATATGTACTAGTATGTACTTACGTTTATTTTACTTGAAAAATTCCGTTATTTTACATTGCTTTGCATTTCGTGATGTTCAATTTTCAGAAAAATTTTCACATTTTAAGAGTGAGTGGTTCCAGAAACATGCACGTGTGAGCAAATTGGTTGCACAGAAACTATCAACTTTCTTCAAAAATGACAAAAATCGAGAAGATAAACCTCTGAAAAAATTCGTTATAGGGAGACAACCACTTCGTTATATGGAGAATATTTTGAATGTTATTTAACATTCCGATTAAAAATTTCGTTATAGGGAGAAATTCGTTGTAGAGAGACTCTACTGTATTATTAAAAAAGTAATTAATCACACCTTTATTTTGTAAATTAATATCTATTTGTTTTATATATTTTACCCATCAAAAAGAAATCTACAAGGAAAACAAGAATAAAACAAAACATTGTCCGGGAATACACTGTATTTTCAATTTAAAAAAATAATTTTATATTGAAATTAATGAATTTTAGCATTTCATCATGCGAAGGTTTGTTGATTTCTGCATCATGATAATTTCCATCTTCATCATCTTCGTCTTCATCACAACTGATTACTGTATTGTTTTTATTTTTCACACTGCCCACTTCAAAACTGCCTCATCCACATCTTCATAGACACATGCTTTTAAATGTTTTGAACAAGAATTCTATGAATCATAATTTTGTATCTCATCATGATTTTTTTATTATGGTTGATAAGCTGTTTGGAGGAGTACCAAATTTTAAAGCAATATCCTTTTCTTCACGCCTTTATCCACCTCATGAAGAATTAAATTTTTTTCTTTGATGCTCAAGCACTTTCGATTTGACATTTTCCAGCTTCAAGGTCATTGATCACCATAAAATTTGTTAAAAGAAAAAAAAAGTTTGGAAAATTTTGAAGAATAGGGAGAAAAACCAGCGAGAGTGGTCTCCCCTAAACTTTCTCGTATACTTCCCAAAAAGGTGTCATTTTCCCTCTAACTAGGGTTGCCATACGCCCCGTATACTATTTGTCCCGTTTGCTTCCTAAACTCTGAGTCATTATAATTTTAAAATGACCTGCGCCCATTTTTATGATTATGTGTAAAAGGAAAATGATAACAATTAAAAAAATTGCGTAAGTTCTCAATTTTTAAGCGCGCTGAGGTATCGCAACTTTATTTAAAGTTTTTGAGAACGAAATCTTAGTACAAATAACACGCAAGATTTCACCATACCTTCCATCTGGAGAATGTCAGTCGGGTTCAGGGGGTTGCCATAATTTCCGAAGCGCGTCCGAAGCTACAATTTCCTTCGTAGACCGCCAAGCTCAAAAACCAACTATACTGATTCTCGCCGACACACAGTTGCAATGTGCGTTTTGAACTAAATATGCAATTTGAACACCTGTTTTTTAACCGATTTGAACGAAATTTGGGCACAGATCTATAATTAATGTTAGCATACATGATACCAAGTTTTATTTATCTAAGTCAAAGGGCTTATGAGATATAATTTTTACAAGTATGCGATTATGCAGACCAACAGACAATCAGCCCGTTGACGGATTTGGCCCAAAATTTTATACGGACCTACATTCATGACGATAAAACTGTGTACCAAATTTTATCCATCTAGCTATTCAAGTTTTTGAGTTATAGTGTTCGCATGACTTCGGACATACAGACAGACAGACTTCCCGTGGACGGATTTTGTCCAAAATTTGGTAGAAACCTACAAATTATGTGTAAAGACCACATACCAAATTTCATCCCCGTAGCTCTAATAGTTTTTGAGTTATCGTGTTAACAGACGGACAAACACACACAGACAGACATAATTCCAAAATTGTGTTTTTCGGACTCAGGGAGGTCTAAAACGTGTAGATTCGTCAAAATCTCGAGTTCGAATTTTTTGACGATTACAATACTTTCTCTTTGTATACTTCGTATACGAGAAAGTAAAAATATTGGATCACAAGAAAAAGTTCGTTAAATAGAGAATGCACTTCGCTATTTGGAGGTTATTTTACGAAGAAATTCTTAATATGTTCTTGGTTCCAAGAAAAACTTCGTAAAATAGAGGTTCGTTAAATAGAGGTCCGACTGTATATTACTTAAAGAGCTCTTGATAGATTCAACAAAAAGTTGAAATAAAATAAAGTGAAAATTCACTATGATATTGTCAAAGAATATGAAAAAAATCTTTATTTGTTTGCTTTCAGCAGTGAAAGGAAAACATGCAATTAAATTATTTGTAGAAACAATGAAAATGGTTTAAATTTTTCATTGCTATAAATAATGCATGAAAATATTTTAAAGGATTGCACAACAATTATATTGGTATCATTAAAAGATTTTTTTTTTTACTTGTATACAAAGAGAAAGTATTGTTATTGTCAAAAAATTCGAACTCAAGATTTTGACAAATCTCCACGTTTTAGACCTCCCCGAGTCCGAAAAACACAATTTTGGAATTATGTCTGTCTGTGAACATGATAACTTAAAAACTATTAGAGCTACGTGGATGAAATTGGGTATGTGATCTTCACACATAAATTGTAGGTTTCGATCAAATTTTGGACAAAATTCGTCTGCAGGAAGTCTGTCTGTCAGTCTGCTTTCATGTGAACTCTCTAACTTAAATAACTAGATGGATAAAATTTCGTACACAGTTTTGTCATCAGAAATGTAAGTCCGTATAAAATTTTGTGCCAAATCCGTCAAAGAGTTTCATTTTGCAATTGGTAATGCATTTTCTTCTGTTGTGGATTTTGCATTATTTTCACTCAGACAAAACGAAAGTAATTGTAATTAACAAAACGAAAGTTAGTGTCAATTGATTCATCAGTTCTGCTTTTCGTGCTTTTTTTAAAATTTCTTAAGCACTCTGGTAATGTGCGTGAGATTTTTTTCTATTGCATCTTTTTTCTCCAACTGTGCTAGAGACGCTTGATGGGCTTTACTGCCCTTTAGATTATTTTTTCTCCTTATATGTTCGGGAGTATACGAGAAAGTTTAGGGGAGACCACTCCCGCAGGTTTTTTTTTTTTTTTTTTTTTTTTTTTTTATGGTTGTGTAAAGAGTATTTTTTTAAATTTTTTGGGTCCCCTCCCCCGCGTTTTTTTTTTTTTTTTTTTTTTTTAATTTTAAGGTGGTGGAAAAATCACTTTTTATGAAATATTTTCAGATGTTCTCGACGAAAAATGCCAAAATTTTGCACATACCCACCATCCAAAGTGTGCCTGTGTCAAATTTGGTAGTTCTAGGTCCAATGGTTCTGCCCTGTAAAGCACCAACAGCCATACATTCACGCTTATTAGCAGAGATTGTATAATATGTTAACAGTGTAAAGGAAACTGGTTTATAGAAAAAAAATATTTAATAAAAACAAAAGAACAGTAATAGAAGAAATTTCTCTGGTGCGCGCAAATGCAGCAGCATCCAGGAAAAATTGCAGAGATAAAGATGTTAAAACAAACCAAAGAAAATTAAAACTGTGATAGAGGCCAAAATACAATAAGACGAATGAAAAAGAACGAGGTAAAATAATAAGAATCCGATGGATGATTTCATCAGAGGCCACCATCCATCCAGATTCAAAATTAGAATAGGTTTTCTGTAGAGGAAAAAGGACTTTAAGGTCAAATAATTTTCCTCTGTGACCTGAACCTATTCCAGATAAAATTGGAAACAAAATAAGGAAGAAAAACATTTATACAAAAAGAAGGAATTCAAAATCTTTTTAACATAGTCTGAAAAAAAAAGGTTTAAAAATCTTGCCTCTCTTTGATATGGAATGAACCGACGTTAACCAAAGTAAGCTTTGTTTATAGGTGTGTGCACATATCTCCTTCTAGTGAGGGATACACTAACTAAAAACCTAAGAATTTTGTTGTTGTTTTTATGCAGTTTTAATTTTGTTTTTTAGGAATTTAAAATTTTTTGTGATTGTTTTTATCCATTTTATAATTTTTATTTTTATAATTCAAAGAAATTTTCATGGGAGCCTTTATTAAAATGTCAGAGGATATGGCATGAGTATTATAGTTATTTCCAGCTCAATGGAGAATTTTTAGAGGTAAAAAACCAATTTAATAAAACCTAAAAAATTGGTAAATTCTTAATTTTAGAGAAATATCCAGGGTAGCCGTTTAACTTTAAATTAATATTTAAATTGTCACTTGGACACTAGCAGAATGATTATCACAAATATTTTTTATTTGAGAGTAGATGGTATTTTTTATGACTTTGAGGTTGAGGTTGGTTTGATAATGACAAAGAGAAATAGCCCTAAAGTTCTAGTCATTTCTTTTGTCATAGACACCAACCGAAACTCCTGAATCTAAAATTTCAATTACAATTATTGATATTATTATTGGTTTTATTTAGTTTAAGTTCTTCCGGATAGCAGTCAATTAAATAGTCAGGGTTATCAAAATCAAATACAACCAGGTCATCAATATAACGATAGGCAGAAATGAGATTTTTTATGAATTCTCTCTCGGAGGTGTGAAGAAAAACATTCTCCAGTGCACTGGAAGAACTAGTACCCATTGGAAGTCCACATAATTGTCTGTAGTAGTTGATTCCATTGAAGAGATAATTTTCACAGATGTTAATATTGCAAATTTCTAACCATCTATTTTTGTCTATGAAATTAGAGTTAAGGGTATAAGTAATATAAATGAATGCAGGCTTCAATTAATTTTTCATGTAGGAGGCTGGTGAAAAGATTCTCCAAGTCAAAAGTGTTAATGCTATGAATTTTATTATCTTTAAGAAAGTTTAGAATGTGAATGTTAGTATTAATTATAAAGTTGTCGTCTTCTATTTTTTAAAGAATGATTTTGAGAATATTAAAGAAGAATTTTCCAAAATAAAAATTGTAACTGCCTGTAACAAATCTGAATTTTAAAGGATTTTTGTGAAATTTTATAGTAGGGAAAAGGTAAGAATATATTAAATTATGTGTCTTGATTAAAATTGTTTTTAGCTGAGGCTAACATTCTTTTGTCCAGTTCTTTTTTGCTGCAATTAATAAGTTGTTATGTAATGTTTGAATTATACTCATTGACCATAATCTCTTTAAAGTGGAGTTTACACATAATACAAAATTTACTTGCTGCTTATCTATGGTAGTGACTATAAATTTACTTTTTAAATTATCAATTTCCTTTTTAATATAACCTTAATAATCTTTTCCTGTATAAACAACAGCAAAATTCTTAGGTTCTTAGTTAGTATATCCCTCACAGATGGAGATAGGTGCGCACACCTATAGACAAAGCTTACTTTGGTTACGTCGGTTCATTCCATATCAAAGAGAGGTAATATTTTTAAGCTTTTTTTTCAGACTATGTTAAAAAGATTGTTTTGAATTCCTTCTTTTGGGATAAATGTTTTTCTTCCTTATTTTGTTTCCAATTTTATCCGGAATAGGTTCAGATGACAAAGGAAAATTATTTTACCTTAAAGTCCTTTTTCCTCTACAGAAAACCTATTCTAATTTACAATCTGGATGGATGGTGGCCTCTGATGAAATCATCCATCGGATTCTTATTATTTTACGTTGTTCTTTTTCATTCATTTG
The DNA here is from genome assembly GCA_013235015.1 of Araneus ventricosus. Classification (NCBI taxonomy): domain Eukaryota; kingdom Metazoa; phylum Arthropoda; class Arachnida; order Araneae; family Araneidae; genus Araneus; species Araneus ventricosus. The sequence continues at coordinate 147,544 of BGPR01001645.1, read as the reverse complement.
TCTTATTGTATTTTGGCCTCTATCACAGTTTTAATTTTCTTTGGTTTGTTTTAATATCTTTAACAGTGTAAAGGTGGGAGAACTAAATTTTGCAGAACTTTGTTTAAAAGAAACAGTTATCAATCAAAGAACGATCTTGATGAATTACACAATAGAACCTGTAGATATAATTAGCAGAAGGTAAGTTGCAAGTTAATTGAAACTATCCAGAGTAAATAAAGACATGAATTCATATTATAATATGCTATAATATGTTTAGTGTAGCATTACTAATTACTGCTTTTGTACCTTCAAACTAAACTGAACCAAAACAAATAATGCTGAGTGATTCATAAATAATTAGTGCTCCCTTGGTAATTAAAATTCAGAAAGGGTTTAAAAATGACACATTTTAAGAATATTTTGGTCTCCCATGTTTTTTTCTTTATTGATATGCATCAAATGCTAGTAACTAAAGTAAACTTTATGCTGATGACGTGCAGTGATATCTGTTACAATAATTCATTGTATTTATATATGTGAATGCTTATTTTTTAAGGCATTGCTATTAAAGTTTTCCAAGTGGGAAACCATTTCTCCTAACCATTGTATGTTAATATTTAAAAATGTTATTATTTTTGACATATTTAAACATTGCAACAGAAACTAAAACAAACCTGCTAAAATAGATTTTAAATGAACTTCCACAATCTTTCACCAAACCATATTCAAACTCTATATTAATAAAAATTGATAATAACATATTGATTCAATTTTAAGGGTAGTAAGCTTTTTGTACTCGTTGTAAGTGATAAGATCGTGTTTTGAAAATGGTGGTTCTTGACATTTCATTTGAAATAAAGATAAGAAAAACTGCCAGGTGTACTTTTATGAGATTGGGTAACTTATAAGCTGTTAGGAGGGGGAAAAAATCTGAAATTTTCCTTAGTCAAGACTGCTCACTCTAAATTCATAAAAATGAACTTTTGTTGTGCTGAAAAACCTATAATTTACTCTCAGAGATTGTTAATGATATATAGATATGCCTATATATATATATATTTCCTTTTTAGGTTTTTATTACATTGCAAGATATATTAATCGAAAAACAGGTTTTCTGGGCTCCCAAGCTACAGGCACGAGGTTGCATTGGGATGTGCATGAATAAATTCTATAATATTTGCTGCTGTAAAGGACGATGTATATCTACACAGGAACAGCAAAGGAGACTGAATATTTGCTGGTGTTCTGAATTAAAATTAGTTATGAAGAGAAACAGTATTTAGGAGCTTTTAAAACTATATTTTGCACTTGATCATTCCATTGTAACAAATAGTTGTACAGTATAATTTTTAAATTTAAAAACAAATTCATCTATATTATATATATACATATATATATATATTTATATTTTCTTTTTCAATCCGGTCCATGGTTGGAACATAGGGGACTTTTTCATACTTTTTGTAATATCGAAATGTGATACTCCTTCTTACCATTTCCAACTATGGCTGCTGAAAACACATATTTGACTCATGTTGGATTTTTATCTAAATTCATTTTCCTATTAAAATTTGCTTCTGGAAAGTAGTTCTCTTTGTTTGATAATTTACCTCTTTTATGCATCAAAGAATTGTTTTACATTTTCACCAGTTTGTATCTAATTTATCGAATTTTGGTATTTCCTTGTTTGTATTTTTCAGTATAATATGAATTTTGAATTCTTTGTAAATATATTAATCGAATTTTCAAAAAAATTGTATGTATTTTTTATAAAAAAATATCTAAATTTTATGTTTTGGAAATCAGCTGTGTATAAAAATTATCAATTTCTGCATATATTTATATTGATGTGGGATTAGCAAAATTCATTTTTTTCAAGTGTCTAATCATTTAGTTGTCTTAATTTAGTTTCTGGAATCCAAAATGCAATATTTTCATACAGTTATATTTTATTATAGAAAGATAATTGGTTTACTTATTGAATTTTGCGAGTTTCTATATCAATTTGTGTTAAGATTGTTTGTTAAAGATTATGATATAAAGATAAATTTAATCTTTCTGCTATCACTATGTTATGTATATTCAGGATTTTCTAAATCTTTTTAATATTTGCATTAAAATAAAATTTTACAAAATCATTAATTGTGGTTCCAATTTCCCTGCTGCTCTTGAAATGTTACCTTTCAGATTTTTTTTAACGATTTTTTTTAAATAAATGTTGCACTTAATACAAAATGAGTAACTGAAATGGAAGTGAAACAAAATTAAGCTTATGTGAGAATACATTTTGTACTGTTTTATGCTTTTTGTCATATTCTAGATTTTTAAGCTTCATCTGCTATATTCTTGTTGTTTGGTTACTTGCATTAATTTCAAATTTAAAAACTTCTTAAGATCAACCAGTTAGCTTTGATTGAAGTTACTTTTAAGTGAAATACAGAAAATATGATTCAATGCAGTGTGGAACGAAACAAGTCTTCAAATTGTGCAGTATTTCCTTATTTAATTTATATGTCCTTTCAGTTGTTGATACTTTCCTATTTAAAATGTTTGGAAATTCTTCATATATTTCCTTGGAACTTTCTGCTGCATTTTTATTTCTGGAAAGTTGAGAGAAAAGGGGAAATCTTGATTTGCATTTTCTGCTGTTCATTTTTTTCCTAAATATTTACGGTGTGACTTTTTTTTTTTTTTGTATTTATTCTAATTTAAAGTACATGAGTAGATTGTTATATATAACTTCTTAAAACTTTTTTTTTCATAATCAAAGTTTATTAATCATGTAATTCAGTTAAAAAAGTGAATTTACTTTTTTTTTATTATTATTTATTTATATCATTAAGAATGTAAAAGATGCAAGTGCAAATGATGGAATTTTCAAATTATATTCATTTACCAATGGAAATAAGCTTAGGTGTGCATACTGGTTCGAATGTACTGACATAATTAAAGTGTGTAGATGAGTACTTGTATGGACAAGTGAATCCAGTAACATTCAATAAGGCAACTGCTCCACTGTATAAGTCTCAAAATATATGTATTGTATACATGGGCTCACACAATCATCATTTTTCTTGTGTGTTGTGGGGGTTTTAAAAGTATCAAACACATATTCTGTACTAAAGACATTTTGTGAAACTCTTTATTGAGTACAGAATGTTGAATAGAATTTTCATTTCTATATACTCTTTAAGACATGCGAACATATTTCCATTGTTTTGCGTCTCAAGTATAATGGACGAGTCATAAATAATTCCCTGCCCATATTTGGGTACTTAAAGAATACTAGTGCTCTTCTCCTAAAAAGTGTATCTGCGAATTGTTTTACATATAGGTGTTTGGGAAAATTACTCATTTCTCTCTGGAGATGAAAAATGTTGTCTTGTGGAGTGTTTCTCAGTAATGCTCTAGTGAATAGCAAATTCTTCATTAACATCATAATGCCATAGCTCATATTTGGAACTGTAAATCATAACATACATATACAAAATAAATATTGTCATTTCCTAGACGGTGTGATGCTATTTGCATTGCAGCAAGTTATGTAACTAAATAATTTCTCTTATCTGGTAAACTTATTCTTACATTTTTTTGTGTCGTGTGGCAATTTAAGCAAATGAAAGGCTTCTAATTGTACAAAGACTTGGAATTATCGTTCTTTCCATAACTATTGTTACAAATTCGTATTTTAAAGATAAATAAATATTTTATTTGCATTTGTGACATTGGCATATTTAATAAGGCATCACAAAGGAATTATGATTTAAAGTAGAAACTTTTTATTTTGTCTTGCTTTTCTCACGCTGCACTTTTAGGAAAGACACTGTTGTGAATATGTGTGCTCTTTCGTCTCTAGGTTTCATAATTAAAATTGCTCTCAGTATCAGCTTAAGTACCTGGAATATGAAGCAGAAACATCTAAACAGATAGTTTTTATTTTCAATTTCTTGGAAATATTTGTCTTAAGAACAATAGCCAATGAGGTGAAAAAATCATATATAAATTACTAAACAATTACTTAAGAAAATGTGGTGTTTGCTTTCATAGCTCCATCTACCTGATTCAGAAATACAAAATATATAATGAATATGTTTGATTATCTTGTGTATGAAAATATTATTATGAGAATATATTATGATTACGTAGGAAATTATATTTCTAAAAATATGTTATGATAATATAGAAAAATTTTTCTGTACTGCCAGGTGATTTTGAATAAATTTTATGGGATATGATTAATTCAAAATAAGTAATTGTGCCACATTGAGAAGCTGTCAAAGAAGTGATCACTAAATTCTCATTTATTTTAAAACATGTTAAATCACTTTAATTAAAAATGTTATTAATCTTAGCATTTGTCAAACTTAGTAATATTTCTGTTTCTTGCAAAACTGTAAATTCTCAAAGGGCATTAGTTTTTTTTATGCCTGCGATAAAAAATATCCATTATATGTAATATAAACAATTCAACAAAATTGTATCAGATGCACAAAAACCTTTCTAAAGTCTGAATCCAGGTTTAGTTGATAAAATGGTATGCCATTTAAGAGAAAATGTTCAAAATGCACTTCTAACAAGTTTGCTGGTATATGCATGGTATAGTTTGAAGAATTGTTTCAGAAAAATTTGGACTTGGGGTCTTTCATTGCATAATATGATTTTAAATTCTTATTTCATTATATAAAAAGAAAACTAGAAAAATGTGTGTTTGCATGCACTGTATTTTACCATAGGAAATTGTCTAATCTTCATTTTTTTAAAAAAAAATATTAGATATGATCTAAACTTGCATCCTGACTTTTAAAATACAGGAACCCAATTAGTATTAATCGATTTTAGATATGCTCTGTTACGACTTTTATTTAATTCTGAACATTGTTTGTTACCTCTATCACTGTTTAGTTAGAACTTGCATTGTTAAATATTCAAATTTAGCAATGCATGTTTTAACCTCTGTAATTTATCTTTAAAATTAAAGTTTAAACAACTTTTTGGAATAAAAAACGTACTTAAGTGTATCATAATTCAGTTAAAAAAAGAATCAAACTTTTGCCTCAATGAAATTTGAATTTCTTGTTCATTAAAAGCTACCCTGTCCCTGACTTTAAAAGGAGATCGTCATAAATTCAACTGATTGTTATTTGAGGTAAGAAAGCTTTGACTCGGAAGATTGATTAGGCCTGTTGCTTAATAACTAATAAAATACTTTTCTGTGCAACTACATTTCTGATATTTAGCCTTAATAATTATATTCTTCATTCTTAGAAATTTATATTAAAAACGATTTTAAATCTCTTATAAATGTTAGTGGTCCAAGTACTGGTGCATGTAAAAGAATGCAAGCTAAAGTTTACGAATTGATTACCTTTTTCGAATTCTATGTGAATTATGTATGATCGATAGTTTTTAATGATCCGAGTGTAAGATCATTGGTGGGGGGGTGCAAGTAGCATATTTGTTTAAAGCATTTCAGCTCTTAATTTGTTCAGAATCGTTTATACGTTTTATTTTTGTCTATAAAATGTGTGGTTTTGTTCTTATGGCTAGGTGTTATCACAATAACACTTAACTTGTGGCTGGTGAACCATTTATAATATGGTACTGATAGGAGATGGCATAAATGTGAAACTTGATAATTCATCTGGTGTATCTAATAAACAATAACAAAAAAAAAATCTGCCAATGTGTAAGTACACCAGTACACGACTTTAGGATTTAATAGATAAAACGAAACTGAAGATTGGAAAATTTGCTAGATTTGCATTTTTCGGAAACTACCTTATTTTTTATACTTTGACAGAATGTTCAATTATATATATAGTATAATATATTATTTGTGTATAATTTCACTGCACCTTAATATTAACATTTTTTTCTGTATCATTGTTTGTAAGTTAGTTACCTAAGATGTAGAAACCATCATTGATATTTAAACAATTTTCAATCTACTTTCATAAAAGTTCTTTGAAATCTTGGAATTTCTCTTGAATGTTTGCTGGTTGCACTTGCTGTTGGATTTGGAATTCAGAGACTTCATTCCTTAGCCCTGAAAGGCCCATTCTTGCCTTTAAGCAACATACCCAATTTTGTCATCTAAAATCTTGAGAATAAGATTGCAGCTCTAATGCCTGTTGTTGCCAATAGGATACATACTGACATTTTTTATTAAATCAATTTGCAACATATGGATTTCAGCCTGAGTGCTGATAAAAAAATTTAAATAAATTGATGCTTTTAACTCGAGGCTGCATCTTTTTAGCTTTGTTGTACGCTTGGAGAATAACATATTTTATTCTACAATGTTTGAAGGAAATTCCTTATCTGTATTATTATTTATTAAAATTCATCTGTGTTTGACATAGAATTTTATCAAGGAAATTTTTTTTCCGAAATAAAGCCCAGTGTTGTCAGTTGGTATCAAACTATTTTTTAGCCCATACTTAAAACAAAATAGGATTTTTTAAAGTATTTTTCCCATGTTTTATTCAACAAATGAAAGTCAAAGAACATTTTAAAATCATTTTTTAAAAAAGTCGGGCTTTTAAGGGTTAAACTTCTCAACCAAATGCGAGGTTATTACATGTTTTATCTGTTTTTCATAACTGATAAAATGTTCACTGTTCATTTCAAGTGCATTCTTTTAAAATCTAAAAATTAAGTTTTCTAAATTATGTGGCACTTGTGTTGATTAGGATAATGGAACAGTTTATTTGCTGTAGAAGGGAAATATAGTTATTCATAACTGTAGTAATCTCGACACATTTTTGTTCTCCTTTATTTATGAAGAAAGCTGTAATTTTATGACCATTTTATTTTGCTTTTATGTGCTTCATTTCTCTGTTCTTTAGAATTTAATATAGATGTTCAAATATCTTCCCTCTAACCTTGCCTATTTATTTCCTTTGGGCTTTTTATTTTGCAGGACTAGCCTCTAAAATGTAGGTACAATGCAGACATCTGTGTTAAATAGTTTTTTTCAGTGTGCTTTCTTATGAGAACAATTTCAATTTTTTTAGGACTAAAAGCCTCCATTCTAATTTTAAATCTGATTTAACCTATTGTAAAATGGAATTTTCTTTATTCTTTGTTTTCTTTTGGTAACAAAATAATAAATGAGATTTTATGTATGTTTTTAAAACACATCCTGTTATGATCATTGTATAATATATTAAGCTAGATCATCCTTAGATTTGATTTTAGCATTAAATGCAGTTTAAATATTATGGTCTGTGTGAAATACAAGTCATTCTAATACCTAAAAAACACGTTTATAATATATACAAAATACTGAGATGCCTTTATTGACATTTATTGTAAGTCATTGACATAATATAGGCAAGACTCCAAATTTAATTATGGCAGCTTCTCTAAAGACATGGCATACTTCCTCTGATTTCAGCTTATTCAGCATCATGTTTTTATCCTTCTTAATTTTCTTTTATATAATAATTCTACACTATTTTTATTATCTCAAGCCCTTTTGTATAAATTTATTTTATTGTTCAAGTAATCATACATATTTTACTTCTCAGTATTTATGTTTGGCACGATCCATTATTTATGTTGTTCAGCTTTTTTTTTACATACATTGGCAATTTGCATATTGTAGTGTTTTAATTTTGATAAATTTCAATTTGTAATTTTTTTAACATTGTTGCTTGAATTATAAATATTGGAGAGACGAGTATATTTCTTTTACCTGAATGTCTTGATTGGTAAATAGTGGATATTTCACGCCTGATGTAAATTCGTAGTTGCTTGAGGATTTTTGCCTCTATGAATCTACATACTTTGTCTTATAATAGGAATGCATGCATTAAGTTTTTCTTGAATTTATGTGCTGTTTCTAAAAATCCTTTTTGATTGGTACAATTGATATCTCTATTATTGTTATCTTTCATTTTTCGAGTTCAAGTAACTGACCGAACAATTGGTTCAGTCTGTCCCAATTGTTAGTTTGTCCTCCCCAATAAGTTTGTTAAAGTTATTGCCCGAAACATTTATTAATCCTCCCAAAGAAATTCCACTTTCTGGGATGAAACTTATTTTTAAAAATATTATAGTGCTTAGAAGAACTAAGATAAGCATGGATAAAGCTTAGAGTAATGATTTTCCAAAGTAGTTGATAATAATTAGAGCAATAACCAGAATAGCCATGTTGTTCCATCAAATTTTGCTGTAAAATTATCTTTATTTAAATTTTTGTTATATGCGAACGTTTCACTTGAATAAGGCCATGTTATTAATTGCTTTTAAAATATTTTTTATTAGAAACTATAAATAGCGTTTAATTCTTTATACTGGTAGCATTCCTCTTTGAAGGATTATGTATAGATTTTTACAGAACTCAAGTGCATGGATTGTTATTCAAAGTTTTGCTTGTATATTTTCATTTTAGTAGATGAAATTGATACTACTGATGGTTCATGATTAAATACTAGCTGTACGTTTACTTCTAATTGAGGAGAGTAGCATAGTGTCTTCATTCATAAATGGTGCTCATAACTAAATCAGAAGACCTAATAATTTTTTATTTGCATTTAAAGAAATCTGCACGAGCTGTTTGCTGTTACATTTTTATTTATTGTGCTTATTTTAATTCTTAAATACTAATTTTATGAAAGAAGCGTAGAAATGCCAAATAATTAAATTATAGTTTTTTTTTATTATTTCTGCTAAATATAAAAATAAAAGGCACTAGTTGTTTTCAGTGACAATCGTTTCTCTGGAGTATCATATTTGTTGTGGTCCTTCTGAATCTAAGTGCCTAACTTTGTAAATCAGCATCATATAAATAACAGTCTAAGCTTGATGGTTATACTGCTACGTAAATGCAGATTGCTCTTGTATTTATTGGAGAATAACATCGATGATGGAGTTGAATTATAAAGGATGTGAGTTGTAGAATACATGTAATACTTTTTGCAATAAAGTTGTCAGTCTTTCTCTTTCTGCTTTATTAAATGTTTACATTGAAGTGCTTAATATTTTGGTGCACAAATTTTATAATTGTTAGCATTATTTTTGTTAACTTATGAAGGAGTGTTACTGTAAAACTATATAAAAAAAAGTTGATAAATGTTTTATGTTAACTAAAGGATTTTCTTATATCATACCTAATTACATATTTAAAAAAAATAGAAAATTAATCAAAAGATGTGATCGAAATAGTTTAAATTCACAAAGAAAATTTTGCATTTTGACATCTTGTAATACCAGTGATGAAATAAAACATCTGATTTTCGTTTTTCATTTGAATGCTATGTGTTCTCTGTAGATTATGACTCAGTTTATCTGGCCATATTACTTACAAGAAGATTGTAAACAAAAAGATAACTTTAATCATCATTTTTTTCACACATTGGAAATTTTCCATTCCTTTTACAGTTTCTTCTGTATCTGCATGCATCAGCAGTTCTTCATTTGCACTATTAGGATACTTTGTTGGTAAATTATTACCATCGATTTATGAGCTACTGTTGAGTATACACTCATCATAATCCTAATTACTAAATAATTGTTCTCGCAGAAAGTGGAATGATAGAGGTTTATTGGTTAAAACTCATTAAAGCATATAATTATTTCATTTTTTCAAAGTTACCTGATTCCACTATGAAGAATTTTGTACCCCTTCCATTTTAGCACCCTGAAAAAAAAAATATTTTCAGTTAAAATGACATACCAACTGCTTTTCTCTTTGTAACTGCAGGCTTGCTAAACCCGAAATTATTGGTATGATTTAAATATCTAGATTGACGATGAAACATTTCTTAATTCAATTTTGTAATTTTAATTAATTTTCAAAATAATTTACAATGAAAATAAGAACAGTATTTTGCTTAGTTTGTTGCCCGAGTTTCAAAATAAGTTAAATGATTAATGAGAGATTAAAAAAATAAATAAGGCATTTAAATATACATTTAAGAATTCAGTGAGAATAACTGCATTTTTAGTTTATTACATGCTTCAAGCGTTTCTGAGGAGGCGAAAAACATGTTTAAGTCAGTTAGTGCCCTCGAAATGATATGAGAATCGTGCAGTAATTTTTTTTTTCAGTGTTGCACATCGTTAACCTGATAAATTATTCAAAAATATCTATAGCATGATTACAATGAACTGAACTGGTATAATTTATATATTTTTTTTTCTTTTCATCTGGCATTGAGACGAAACTGTGAATTACTAGTGGTACATGGCGTCACTTAAGACTACAAATTGCGAACCACTGGTGGTGCACGCTGGCGTCAAAGTTGCAATGAAACAATGACGAAAGTTCCTGTGAACTCAAAATGGCAATCCTTTTTTATACTTTTTTTGTGTTTAAAATATTCTTTTTATATTGTGGAAGTATAATGTTGTAGTGTTGTATGATTTTAAAAGACGCATGTGTATCAATTATTCAAGCTGATAGCAATTGCCCATATTGATTCCCATGATGAAATTTAATGAACTTTATTTTCTTCTAAGCAATCACACCAAAATAAAAGGAACCAGCGAGTTCAAATATTGAAGAGACAAGAGGTGACTTCTTTCTCGTATTGATCGATACTTTTAATCATTTTTCGCAAATAATCGCAAAAATACTTTTAGAAATGAATGTGAAAGCAGCGGTAGTTACTCTTGAGTATGACTTACATGAAACCTGAATGCTTATTATTAATTTTTTCCACATTGCGAACAGAAAATTTGCGCACTAAAAGGTTCAATTATCCGGAAGACAAGAAAACCCCCCCAATTCCTCCTCTGTATAAATTTCCTTCATCTGAATTCGATTCTTGGGTGAAATATGGATATTACTTCCATTTCATATCTTCTAATATTCTTTTCAGGGTTGATTCAGATGGCAGTTGTAACTATTTGATGTGTTTCACTGTCGCGATACTTGGGGGGGGGGGGGGGCTGAATCTTTCTTCACATTGATATAGAAAATTATAAGTCATTTCATTGCATAAGCACCTTTCTCTAAGTGTTTATGGTTCCAAGATTATATTTAAGGTTGATTGGACTTCGCACTGATTAAATTTTCTTCATATAAAAAGTGGTATAAAAACTTTTGAGTTATGGATAAATCTCTATTAAATAATAAATATTAGTCATGAGGGTGGTGTTTCGTGTAGGTGTCGCAGAAGTTTCTAGAAGCTGTCATCAATTAAAAAAAAAGTAAAGAAATAGTGATTCCTTTTATTCTGTTATGAAGTTGGTTGCGGCAGGGCTCTAAATAAAACCACTTCTTGAATGTGAGTCATGAATCTTTCGAGACATTTGTTTTTCAGACTCTTTAATATGTATAAGAAAGAATAGTTTAAAAATCATCTCGACAAAACATTTCATTGAAGAAATAGTAAATTGAATTCTTATTGAAGTCGCTAAAAAATTTCTCGAATCAAAATGGGCTCGCAGAATTTTTTTTTAGTTGATGAAGTCGGGAGTGGAAAATTTGCCTGACCAACAAAACAGTTTCTTCTCGGATGGATAGCTTCCCGAAAGGTTTTGGATGCACCCACTTAAAAAATTTCGTTCAAATCAACTTTTTCTCCTATTGGGTAGTTTTAACTTCAGCTGATATTGCAGGAAAGTGAAACTAAAATGTAAAGCAATAGAAACTTAACCGGAAGACAATCCTATCATTCGGGAGGAAAGATGCATGCTGCAGCCTTTAACTGCTACATTTAATGGGACCTTCAAAATTTGGAAACCTTACTACATTATGTACGAGGAAATTATACGGGACATATAAACCTGTATGGGCCCAATTCCTGAAGATTAGTTGGAATCAGATTTAAAACGTGATCAAAATGAATTTGAAATAATTCTGATTTTACAAACCGGAAAATAAGAAATTCTTTCAAATCAATCCACCCTCTAGAGGAAATTTATAAAACAGTCAAATTTGGGTAAAAGGATGTGGACTCTATGCAAAAAATATATTCTAAAAATATCCTAAGTGGATTAGAGTATTTTTAAAAGAGTTTTATTACGTGTTTTAATGATAACATGTAACACAATCTGTAGGAGAAAGGAAATTTGGAGAAATCGAAATTCTATGTTTGTTTTCATGTACGGTTGATTGAACACAAGAATGAATTAACGCAAGATATCGGAGATATATGACATTTTCCCAAAAAAATGGTAGAGCTTGAAATTTATTATTTTTGTTTGATTACTTTAGCAGCTATGCTGTCATGTTAAAAATTTTTTACAATAGTACAAGCAAAGAAATATCTACAAGAATAGAAGTTATAATAATTTTAAGCAATTTTCAGTTGAGACTAAAGAGACAACAATATGTTCATCGTATTAAAATTTTATTAATTTCTCACAAATGTTGCTACCACGATCTGATCACGGCTCGAACAAACGAAGTCTGATCTCTGTTGCTGACCGTGTAGTTTCAAAACGGAATTATTTGTTCTAACTTAATTTTTTAAAAACTTTCGATATAAGTTATAAGAATCATGGTTACAACTCAAGTTCTAATCGCTTAATTGGTTTGCAAGTGCTTCACGCTCGCATAAAATTATCATATTACTACACTTATAAACTAAAATTATGTCATTAATAGAACTTAATATTCTATACCGAAATTGCGTCGATCTTGAGTGTCTTAGGGATTCATAACTAAATCTAAGCATTTCCAAAACAGAATGAGTTGCCTAATTAGGAAGCAGAGAAAACTGAGCAATCAAGTGGTCAAGAAACAATACAAACAACTGCGAGCGACTGAAAATAAAATCACAAAGGGGTAAGCAAAATTATAATAAAAAAAATACTTTTGACTACTGAGCTCATCCAGAAAGTAAGTACCGTTTGCGCATCTGACAGCACGAAGGTCTCGCATGCGTAGCTACATCCTTCAACTCGAGAACGAATTGGCCTAGCCATTTTGTTTGTTTACGTTAACGTTTCAAGTCATTGTTTGTCGGTAATCATGTTTAAAACAATCAATGGATCCGCCAGCTGTGAAATAAGAGCAAGGAAGTAACAAGTTTTTGAATGCGAGAAATGTTCGACCTTGTGAAATTTATCGTCAGATAAGTGAAAGTCTGTCCGGACCTAGCTCCATCCGACTTTCATTTGTTTTCTCATCTCAAGAAATTTCTTGCCGGTCAGCAATTTGCAAGTGATGATGAGATCAAGGTAAACGTCCGGAACTGGTTCAGGTCGCAGGTGGCCGAATTCTACGAAGCGGGTATGTTGCAATTAGTGCCAAGATATGACACACATGCCTTAATTCGCATGGTGAATATGTCGAAAAGTAGTTTAAGGTGTGTAGATTTTCCTGTAATAAAATACAAATGAAAAAAATGCTAATCTTTATTAATACCCAAACGGTACTTGCTTTCTGGATGAGCTTTGTATTAATAAGCATCAAAAATATTTAATTCGAGCTTTTAATTTTGGCTCATCAACTGGAAACCTGTGTCAGTTGACCTAATAAGAAATTTGAGACAAAAGAGAAAGAAAGAAACTTTACCTTGGAAAAGTTATTTGCGAACATTTCCAACACAAATTCCTATAAAACATGAATTTCATTCAAAAATTTAATTTTTCTGCTACACTGAGGTGTATTATTTGATTCCAGAACACTGCTTTCATTTAAGGAACAAAATTAAGGCAAAAATATAGTTTACAATGGACAAATTGCAAATCAACATATCATATCCTGCTTTTAAAGAAAATTTGGCTTAATACATTTGAATGGCTAGAATAAATAATAAATTTGATGTTTCTTCATTTCTGCCGCATCTTCATTTGCTTTTCCATCATGGAATTGAAAAACGTCGTTTTTAAGCATATTTTTGAATATCTCTTCACCTTCCAACGTCGGGCTTTTTTTTAAAAAAAAAACGATCGTTAGATTCAATAGGTGCAAATACTTCTGCATTGAAGCAATAGCAGCGTTATAATAGCATAATATAATTGATTAAAATCAATCTATAATATCATAACCCGCGAAATTGTATGGAAAAATTGAGAGGAGCTTTGTATATTGCCTATCTCAAGATACTTAAGTTCCGTATTGTAGGTGACATATATTATTTCCGATAATTACTTTACATCAATTAAAAATTAAAGGACATTGCATTATAAAATATTTGTTTCTATGTTCGATCAGACACCTACATAATATCTGTAGAATTCAATCCTCAATTTCTACTTGACCAGGTATTAAATGTAAAATACCAATGCATTCTTGTAAAACAATAATAAAAAATAAATTCTGGTTCGTACATCAATTTCATGAAAATAGTATCACCCTAAAAAAAATATAAATGTATTATGTTTTTTTTTCGGAAGCTTCTGTATACTTTTAAATATATTACTTCTTGTCATGTTTATAATACTTCTAAGTGCTTATTGATCGTTCTGGCATCGTAATTTATCCAATTTCTTCGAAGGTTATTGACCTTCAGGCCGTAAACACGAGGAGAATTTGAATATTGATTTTGTATTGTTTTCCCTGCAAACTCTTTTTGAAGTCTTACCTGTGATTTTTCTCTATGAAAAAAATATTGATTTTGAAAACGTTAAAAAAGTGTATACAATTAAACACCCCATTGTGAAAATTGTTTGTTTAAAAATAGCTCTTTTCCCTTGTTTCTTTTTCTTCGTGTGGATACAAATATTAGTTTGGGTTAAGTTCATTTTTGTAATTTTTTTTCTCATTTTGTCGAAGTTATACTTACTTTACAGTTATAATGTCATTTTACATTTATTCTATGTTGGTATGGCATTGAAAGTTCTGCTTTTGAAGGAAAAATAAATTGAAGAGTTAATTGCGCTTTCACAGTTTGAAAGACTTAGTTCTCAGAAATGGATTTACTTTCAAAATTCCAAGCTCGATAACAGTTTTTTAACCGAGTTATTTTACACATAGGATTTTTGGCTGTTCTTGTAATGGCGAAATTATTGATTTCTAAGGTTAAAAACTGCATATAAAACTGTTTTCCTGAAAAACAGTGTTCAAGCTACATTATAGTTTTTTAATGTTTCAGTGGATGAAATGAGCTTCATGCATTTGTTCACCGCCATATGTTGTAGCTCAATAAAAGAGATGCGCCAGTAATTTAATTTTCCGAATGAGAGTGCATCCTTTTTTAGATTTATTCCGGCCGTTGGAAATCCTTTTCTTATTTATTATAGTTAGAACACCGGAACAAATCGAAATAAAACAGTAAATTATTATTCTTAGAGAAATAATTTATGACCTACGTATAATAAAGAACAGTGAATACAATATTGAGGATACATTTTCATCGATTTCGCATTAGATCTTTAGGCCGCTTTTAGTCCATGAAAGAAAATAATTTCTGCCAGTAGACTTAGTTTGAGGTTAGCTTTTTCCAGTCTCTGGAATACTTTACGAATATTATTCAGATGTTCTTCAAATGTTCGTCCTACTATAATAATGTCATCAAGATACACTAAGCAGGCTTCAGACGTAAGTCCACGCAATACTGTCTCCATTAGTCTTTCGAATGTGGCAGGGGCGTTACAAAGTCCGAAAAGTACTACCTTAAATTGCCAGAGTCCTTTCCCGGTGGGTGAAGGCCGTCTTTTCTCTATCTTCAGGTTGGATCTCGACTTGCCAGTATCCAATTTTTCAAGTCCAATGTCGAGAACCATCGGCTTCCGTTCAAAACATCTAGGGTGTCGTCTATCTGTGGTAGAGGATAACTGTCCTTTTTTGTAATCTCATTTAACTTCCTGTAGTCAGCACAGAAACGTGTCGACCCATCTTTCTTCTAGACGAAGCCCAAGGTCCTGACAAATCTTCTATTATTCCATTATCCACCATCTCTTTAACTAGGCACTCTGCTTCCTCTTTCTTTGCAAGAGGCAAACGTCTTGGATATTGTTTAATTGGTGGATGATTACCTGTATTAATTCGATGTTGAGTCATATTGCAGCGGCCGACATCAGAGTCACTAGTAGAAAACAAGTTCTGAAATTCTTGAAGCAATTCCTTCACTGCTGTTCGCTGTTCTTCATTGAGCCCTTCAAGATTCTCCAAGATTGACGGGAGACGTAGTGATTCGGAAAATTCTTGAGGACGAGCAACGATATCCAACACTGGCTCACACGTCGCAATAACAGCTCCTTTGTCGACTGTCTTGGGTTTATTGTCCAGATTCAGAACTCGAACGGGGATGGCTTCTCTTTTGAAATCAACGCGTGTGTCCGCCACAAGGACATCTTTCTGGGAAACTTGGCTGGGAAAGTCCATTACGGCTTATCTGAATTTTCCAGAAACTTCTGGGACTCCCTGGATAAGACATTCCGATCTTGCTGGTATAATATTTTTCTCTTTGGCAAATACAGAGCACAACTTTGAATGCTCTGCACTGGCTGAAAACAAAGGAATTTCCTCTCCTCCTGTCCGAATCTCGTTCTTCTCCAGGTCTACCGTGAAGTTAAATTTTTGTAGAAAATCCAGGCCGAGAATACTGGGATCGGTGATGTCAGCTACGTAGATTCTGTGTTGGAATTTTCTGGATCCACATTCAATTGCTACATCCAGTTTCCCGTGTATCTCCGCCTTTTTACCAGTAGAGGTCTATAAAGAAATGTTAGGAGCCGTGTAGAGAGTGACATTGGCACCGGTGTCCACCGACATCAAACAAGGTATACCGCAAATAGATCCTTTCAAGTAGAGTCCATTTCTTCCTCCGCAAAATGCGGAAACTTTCAGTCCTTCTTCAGGGGCTTTATTGAGAAAATGCAGCCTTCGCCCCGTAAGACGGCCATACATTAGTTTTCCTGGTTGGACGAAATCGCCTGGCTCTCTCTGTACGCGCCCCCTTTTGTTACACTTCCAGCAAGTCACGTTCGGATTTCATCGAGGAATGGTTTCTTCCCGGCAGCAAGACTATTCTATTGTTTTTCCAACGTTTTCAGTAGGCAGTAAAATTTTTCATCTTTATCTTTCCCGGTGCTATCCTCTATTTCTATTGATCTTGCATTTCGGGATGTCTTGGAAACAGTTTTCGCAGCCTCATACTTCATGCTATATGTCAAAGCTGATTTCAAGTCTTTGGCATCCATCAACCTTGTTGCATGTTTAGTATCCTCATCTCTGATAGCGTCGACAAAGTACTGGGCTGCTAGGCTGTCCCGAACATCCTGAGGGCACTCGGAGTAGGCCAGGCTCATTAGCCGCTCCACATCTGCGGCTAATCCCTGAAGGCTTTCTCCTGGCTTCTGCCGTCTTGTCTTCAATTTAGTCCTATAAAACTGGATAAGATGGCTGTCTCCAAATAGGGATTCCAGAGCTTTTTCGATGGTTGTTAGTTCCGTCAACTTCTCAGCTGGAATTCCTTGAAGAACCTCCGCCGCTGATCCCCGGAGAGAGGCCACAAGTTGACTGGCTTTCACAGGACTCGTCCATCCGTTCAACGTAAAATTGCGTCTTGAAGACAGTCCATGACGTTTTTCCGTCGAATGTCAGTGTATTTGACCATCGGTCTAGAATACATGAGCTCTAGACTTGCCGGAATATTATTTGGTCTACTCTCCAGATCACTTATTCTCTGCTCGAGGGCACTGATCTTTCCTTGAACTTCATCAATCTCTGTTTTCACGTCTTGGACATCCTCTTCTACTTTTCCTATCGATCTGTTAACATGTTCTTTCATTTCTTGGACTTGACTTTCGATGTATTCTCTTCATCTCTTCTTTTCAGCTCGGATTAGATTTTTCGTCTCTTCTTGGCCCTTTTCTAAAGATTTTTTCATCTCAGCTAGCAGAGCAAATAGATCAGCGTTCTCAGCCATCTTCGTCTGAGATCTCATATTCACCATGCACAACTATCCCACTTCTGACACCAGTGTTACAAAAATCGTTCTGTGGGTATATGGTGTAAACAGTCCAATACGCATGTTAATGGAGAATGAAGGTTTATTCACAAATATGCAGGAAAACAGGAACCACAGGTAAGAGGAAACAATAGATCTTGCAGAGAATAGCAACGTAAACAGGCAACAATTCACAGGTAATAACAGTTCAGTACTTTGAGATTTAGCAACACAAACAGTCAACAAATCACTAATACCGACAATAACAGCACTTTGAAAAGCGCTCAGCTTTCTAGCTCGCACTGTAGACGAAACTCCGAAGTCGTTCCAGTCGATCAACACACCCCTCTCTGATACAAGTGCGGCCCTTAAATACTCTCCCCGACAGGCCGTGACGTCACATGGAGTTTTCTCGTACATTCAAGCGTATTTTCTTTCCTAATAGAGATATCGAGAAAAGGGTCGCATTTTCTGTAATCGTCGATTTGTCGCCAAGGTCGGGGTCCAGGCCCGGCCATCCCATACTTACCCCTGTAAAACTCTCTTCCCAAACATAAGACTAGTCAGGCAGGAAAGCGACGTTACATTTTTGCAACAATATATAGAAATCGAGTTAGTATTTTTGTAGCCGGTAGGCAATAAAAATAATTTTTATGAATTGAAAATAATATTTTAAATATTTTTTTAAAAAATCTCGTCTGATTTTTTTCAGTCGGCATGATTTTTTTCAGTCCTTGTTAAGGTTACGAATCTCCATACAACTAGTTTCCATTTAATTGTTTGTCTTTAGATCATTATCGTTTGCCGACTAATCCCATAGATTATGCCGACTTGTCGATTGAATCGGATATATTGCGATTCTAGAGAACTGATATTTAAAACATCAATATGATCTGTCTGATCAATATAAAAAAAATCTTTATTTGAATCTGTGAGTAAAAAGTCTATATACGAGTATTACATGAAGCAGAATCGACAACTTCTCCCAGAAACAAACATAGTTTTGCCGATTTTACAGTCAGTTTATAAGTTTTCTTTCGATAAATAAATTATTTCAACTAAGTGGCAATAATTTTATGCAAAAATACCGACTTAAATAATAAAATTTCACATTTTTTCTTTAAGACTGTCAGCGTGCAGAATAAAATATTTATATTCAATTATTCCATCAAATTTTGCCGACTGATGGTCAAAATACCGACCCGAGAAAAAATCTGTCGCTCCCCCTTCGCCACGTCTCTGCCCTTGGGTCATTTTGGAAAGCAAAAATTGTGAAGAAATTTTCCTGTCTTAGTAGGTTTAGTTAAGTAACATTTGCATCCCGTTGGTTGGACCGTAATTTTGAACCTTGGTCATATGACGAAGACGACGTCTGAACTGGCACTCCTATCTGGAAACTTCCGAGACACACCATCGGGAGGGCATTTGATCCCGAAAAATTGAACGTGAGCCATGCACTCTTACAAGGCGACTGTTTGGTGGAATCGACTTTCGAACTTAGAACCCGTCAGCACTGAAGCCTTACCACCAGGCCACCGCGATCCTTGTCTCTTAGGAGGAAAATGTTACCAAGACACCAAGTGCCACGAAGGAAAGAAATTTACAGCTGTATGTATCCATTTTTCGTACAATATTTGTCAGAAAAGAAAGAGCGCAATTTTAGTGAATTTGCAAGAGTAAATTTCAATCGAAAATGCAGAGTATACATATGTGCTTGGAATCTATGCGAGTTGTCAAGAAAAGCTTTACATCTGAAGGACTAATACTTGTATTTATATGACATTGTTGCATGCAGTAGAAATAGGATCAAGAGGCATTGCACTATTTACGAAAACAGTATAATTATAACAAATTATTTTAAGTAATTCAATGAAACGCTAATTTCTGCATATAATCAACCTGAGTTTTAAAACTCGCCATCCAGCGGTTGGAATGTACTAAATGCTCATAATTCAAATTTCCTTTTGAAACACCTATAAAATGAAAATTACTAGATTAAAGGTTATCAAACTTGGAAATATTATAAAGGAGTTTATGGGATTTCATATTCTGGTCTGAAAAACAAAGCTGACTCTGGGGGAGGTAATCAAGGTTTAATAACGACTTTCTAATCATAGCAGAATTTCGATCTATCTGCATTCCATTCTTGCAAGGAATTGTAATGAAAGAGCAGTACTAGAATGTACAGTCCTTAAGAGTTTTTAAAAACAACACACACGCAGAGATTAGTCTTAAAAAAACTTTTTGTCCTCATATGTCCAAAGACTTAAAAACTTTTTATACACAGCCTTTTTTTTAACCGAAAACATTTTATCTTGATACTATATGCAAGCTCAAGCAGTGGCGTAGGAAGGCGGGTACCAGCTTTGAGGGGGTGACAAAAAATTGCCGGTTTTGTATTAATGCGCCTTTTTGTTGCATAAAATAACATGTCAAATAATTTACATGGACTAATAGCTCATTGCGGGTGAACGATGTGATGCTGTAATGATTTAGTATTATTGTGGGGGAGGGGTGTTCTGTCTCGTTTCTTTTGAACTGTGCAGTAAAGTAAATAAACAACCGGTCCTGTGACTCATTGTCTCATCCCTGCCAAAAATATCATCGGCCCAAGTCGATAGCTGGAATGCATTCAGGAGTTCAAACAAGGATTTGTCAACTTAATCCTAAAGCAGGGACGGCCTTAAGAGATGCGGGGCCCAATAGGAAATAATGGATAATTCTGAGATATTTAAGTTTTAAGAAATAATACATAATGAATAAATAAGCAATATGAAATTTTAATAAATAAATTAATATTTTTTATTTTTAAGAAATTCAAAAATGTGAGAACTTTTTTATTACTTTTTTGATGGGATACATTGTAGAATGGTTAATTAAGAATCTTAAAAAAGAATTATTTATTTTTGATCTCTAAGGACACAAAGTATGGACTTTTTGATTAAGGGAAACAATCAGAAATATAAGGAAAAATTACAATTTTCAATCTAGACTTTGAATTCAGCAAAGAAAAAAAATCGAATTACATACGATATTTTAACATTATGTTAAAAAGAAAATCTAAGGACGACGTGTTCGAATTAAAAAACTTTCGAATTGGCCAAGTTCCATTATAATAATAACGACAGCATATACTGTATTTGCATATTAGCACGAGGAATGTATATTCTTCATAGAGAAAAAAGAATAAAAAGTTCCTAAAGTTTTTTTCACGGAATAGATTATTGTTCATGTCAACTATTGAAGAGACAGTGATGCGGTGATGGGCGAAGTGCACGGCCTCTGGGGCCACAATCTTCGACTCTTGACAAGAATTTTAATTTAGTTTAATCCTTATTGGAACTTAATTTAGTATTTTAGTACCTGGGGGCATGAGGTATGCTATAAGGGAATAATACTACTAGCCAGCATATCACCTTGCATGCATCATTCATTCAACAACTACGCATCCATTCATTCTTCATTTCATGCACCATTCACACTCAGCGATTTTACGACTATGACAGTTCATAAAATTCCTGAAACAATTTATGATTTTAATAATGTAATTTTAACGTCTAACAACTAGGTATATTTTAAGAGGCTAATATTACAGAACCTCATGAACGAAGATGTTTCATTGCTAAATGTATGTGTGTAGCTCCCTAAACTTTATTGCGAATCTAATTTCTTTCTGAATTAAAAAAAAATCGTAAAAGAAGAAAATTTTTACATTTAAATTGGGGAGGGAATAAATAACTCATTCAGATTAAGTACAACAGAGAAAAAGTTAAAATGTTCAGCTTTTAAGTGTTATTCAGTTGTCTATAATAAATGTTAGAAACCGTATAATTAAAACATATGTGTTCACTTTTAACAACTCTATAGAAACTCCTTTGCACTGAATTAATTTTTTTGTTCCCCTGTTGTATAACAAGTATCACCCTAATGGTTTTTATATAAAATTATTAAAATTTTTATAAAAATTAAATATTTTTTGCAATAAATACTATGATTAAAGTTAATATACAAAACTACACTGTTTAAAAAAATATTTCGTATCTCTCGAGATTTCTAATATGTGTATTTTGATGAATTTAATTCCGGGAGAATTTAAATAATTATAAATTCCTCTCTTACTATGGAAAACAATTTTGGAATAAGTTATAATATTTTCTTGGATTTAAAAATATAAAAAGAATATGTAAACTCCAAATGTGTGAATATGTAAAGCCAAAGGTAAACATCCAAATTTAAACTGTCATTTCATTTATTTCTATTTAATTCTTCTGTTAAATTATTGTAAATTTTGTTTAACTCTAAAGATGTTAAGAAAACGCAGTATTGATGATTTCTCTTTAAATAATCTAAAAGAAAAAAAAGAAATAAGTTAACTGAGAATAATTGTATTCTTAATTACAAACAAATCTACATTTGTGTACACTTAACGAGAGTCTCAGAAGCTGACTGTTTGCAAAAACTGCTAATATCTTGGGATAGTCAAAAGCTGTCGCGGTTTAGTAAGCTTGGTGTAAGATGCCCCTGTTTAAAGAAAGGAAACAAAAATACACAGTCCTCTCTACAGAATAATGTCATTCCTTTAATATAGGGCTGGAGGGTGGATGTCAGTGCCACGCGCGTTTCTCCCCCATGTAAAAGTGGCATACTTTATCACTAACGCAATACTTTTTAACCTGCAATTTTATTTTTTATTACAGTAGGGAAAGTTGGTCATGTAGGGTCTTAGCCCAGTGAAACTGGGGTCTGATCAGATATCACAAGACACAGCAATACAGTATATTAATTTTAATTACGTTTCTTGAGTAATTGACTTTTTACAAGAAAATTTACAGAGATGAAAAACATTCAAATAATCTGCCTAACTCCGTATGAGATATCGAGAGTCAAAAGTTCATAACTGGATTCAACTGCAGTTATAAGTGTGAGTCTACTCGTAAGTAATCGATTAGCAATCGATTTGGGAAACTAATAAAGTTCAGTCAACAGTTCAACTCAGGGCGAGTTCCAAGTCCGATGGCGGGAAATAGAAATTTGAGGTATTCTAATGCTCAATTAGTCGAAATAACTACCAAAGAGTTATGTGAATTACCAAGGTAAGTAATTGGCAGTGAGATATGGCACGCTCAGTAGTTCTGAGCAATTCTCAAGGAATTCTCGGATGCTTTTCCAGCTCTCCAAAGAGCTATCCAGCCAAGGGTTGGCTTTCGATTTTCACGGGGACTAGCCGCCCGTACAAGTCGAGGATCTCGAGCTGAGACCTGACTTCTAATCTTCACCGATCTCGAGAATCGAGATCCGAATCCGAATCAAGCTCCGAATTCAATCGAGTCTCAACTCAAGTCTCGTCTTCTTCTTCCAAACTCCAAACTTAAAAACCCCTTCGTCCAACCCTCTGAGGCGTGGCCGAAATGTTACTTCTTAGTGATTTGTCGGGTGGTTAACCGCGGTCACCAACCGCGACCAACCGCCTCCTTGTCCTTTCTCCTCTCATCATTCGCAGAGGGCTGAAACTTCAAAGGTTACTTTGTCGGCAAGTCAACATGTCGCCGTGCCCGGGAGGTCTGACGCGTGTGCCTTCAGGTTGCGTAAGCCAGGATGAAATTTACGACTTAAGATAACGTCGCGGCTCCTTCTCTTCTAGCTTTTGGCGAGTTCGTTGGAGATCTGTTCCTGTGGGAAACTGTGGGCCCGGAAGCATATAACAGACCTTTACTTCAATTCTGACCAGAGAAAACAACGGAGCTCTCTGATTGGTTAGCTCGCTGACGTCACGCACTCCCACCCAATTGCAAAACTTACAAGTCATATGCTCTCTAGAAGGCAAAATACTTATGAATTAAAATGTATAATTAAGAAAGAAGGAGAATTAGAATTAGAGGAGTTATTAGAATTTCCTGAAAAAAAAGGTCTAAAATTATGTAAATCTCATAAATTAATATTGTTATATTTTATGTTAAGTATTTTAAAAAGGGTACAACATAATGAATACAAAAAGTGCAATTTTGAGACTAAAAAATGTATCTTAATATCCAAACTAAAGAAAGTAATTAAAATTTATAAGCTCACGTATTGCTTATTTTAGACTTTGCTAAGTATTTTTGCGGCTATTATAAAAATTTAAAATAGTTCATCTTTTTAAAGGAAAATCAGCACCTCTCAGATATCGAAATTCAATAAAACTACCGATTTTGAGATTTTTATTCTAAAATCCTCCTTGAATCCTCCTTGCAAAATTTCAGAGTCCTGCTTTAAATACAATGCCAGCAAGAGCTTGTTTTCCAAACACCTGCCATCTGTTTTTCCTTTAAATCAGACACATCCTTCAATGTTTACATTTTTTTCGGAGCGTTTATCTAAGGATGTGTTTTTATAAAGTTTCATGAACTGCAAAATACTAAGGCTTTGACAAATATTAATGAAATTGCTTGATTTTTTTTAATTGAGCATTATATCACATACAAGAAAAACAAGGATATTAAAATACTTGTTGAACTTTTCTTTGCAATCTGCTGCTGGGAGAAATTTTAATGCTTCTGCTGTATTCAGACTGTGATTATGAACATCATTCAATGCTATGACAGCAAACAATCCTCTCTAAAAATGAAATATAATCTATTAGTTTAAATATTTCCTCAGTATTAAATTTAATATTTTGCTACGGAAAGAAAATTAAAAATTTGTTCAGTATTTCAATTCATAAAGTAAATTTTATTTAAATTCTTGAAAATATTGCATTTAATAGCTGATTAAATTAAGTAATCAGCTAAATAGTTTTTTTTTTACAAAATAAATTAGATCTTAGTTATAGAACAGATTTTTTTTGTTAATTAAGAAATTATGTTGGAAAGATAGTATTGAAGTTGAATCTGGTATTGACTTTTACCTACTTGAATGCAAGGATGTTTCTTTTTAGTTGCAGCTGTTTCAAGTTTCACTTTTATATTAATTGTTGCTAAACAACTGGAATTTTTAGTAAAACTTCTGGTGTTTTTTTCAGCTGGAACTTTCATAAAGGAATTATGATGGCAAACAAACTTTTTTCTGAAAGTTGAATCAGAAAATAAAATTAAAATTATCAAAATCAGAATACTTTTGAGTCCATAAAATAATACTAAATTAATTTTTATAAATAAGTCACAAAATAAATAAAAATAAAGAAACTTCATAAAATATCTATGTGGCTCTAATTTCTATTTTCAGTCATGAAACATTCAAAAGTGCAGTGATGCATTTAAACCAAATCTTTCATGTTTAATTAAATGCGTTATTTTTAAAAAAAATTGAGATACAAAAAGAATCATGAGAATACTAAACTACTAAGTTTCGTGATATACAAAAGTCAACTGACGAAGAAAAATTCATAAATTTTCAATTGTTTAATGAACTAGTACGAAATTATATATATATATATTGTAACTTGTACAAATTTATTAATGCAATATCAAACAAAAAGATGGCGCCACTATAATTTTTATGCATTACAATTTACTGTTATATAAAATTAATATCCTTTAAATTTTAATATACATCTACAGAGATAAAATATGAAATTTAAAAGCATAGATTAAATCTTATTATAAAGAAATTTTAAGAATAAATCATAAATTAAGCACATAATCAGGTTTCAGTATTAATTATCTGTCTATATATTCGAACAAATCACAGAAAAAAAAATCATACTTAAAATATTATACACAATTTAAGGAGAAGTAACAATTATATTAAAAAAATACTCATGAGCAAATAAATCTTTTCCTACAAGGCTTCGAGTTCGGCGCGAAATAAACATGACGTTATGAAGACGCTAAGGGAAGCAGCTAATCAGCGAGCTCCGTTATTTTCTCTGGCCCGAATGGACCTTATGCACCGTTTGGGTTCGAGAGTATAGAAAAACAGCTGTGGAAGAATAAACTAAACGATCGGCCTATAAGAGACTCAGAAATAAAAGCAGTTCTGAGTCAGCTGCTTAAGACTGACCAATGGCTGCCTCCGACAGGTCACGTGTCGGAGGATGTGACATCACATGCATAAGGTCCATTGAAGTAAAGGTCGGTTATATGCGGCCCGGAGACCTCACAATCATGACTGTTGACTTCTGAACAGTGCAAGTCAGCTATAATAAAAAAATGAGAGAACAATGGTTTCCAAGGGAATTTAAATCCATAAAAAATTCCTAATGGTAATGTTCTGAAATCAAAACGATACTTAATTTTAATTTGAATAATTTTGAGAACATTCTTCGTTACACTCTGGCGCGGGGCCCTATTTGGAGCAATCGGTCCAATCGACTAAGGGCCGGCCCTGTCCTAAAGCATTGTTTATATCCTGTACAAACCACTCTATCAATCTTTGTGGAATACACTCTTTTGCGACAGTTCAATTATGTGTAACTTTTTTGGGATCTTAGAAAGTTTTGCGTATTTTTCTCAGGTTCTACGTACAGATGGACGATCCCTCTGACAAATGTTGAAGTTGCAGTTAAGCGACTTTCAGAAACAAGATGGAGTGCTCACTACGAAACTAATAAGCCTACGTTTAAGTGCTTTAAGAAGATTGTTGATGCCATTAAGGAACTGTGTGATGCTTCGGAAACGATCGACGTTCTGCGAGCAACTCAAACTCTGTTGCCTGCAATGAGTGATTTCTCACTTTTGTGCTTTTTGCGTTTATGGTATAATGTTTTTAAAGAAGTCAACCACGTTCAAAAGTATTTACATATTCTTGGAATAAACTTCTAGAAGTCTGTTATTAAGATGAGAAGTCTAAAGGTCTTTTTAAAAGACAAAAGGAATGACCTTGTTGAGGAAGCACTGAAATTTGCAAGATACATGTGAAGAGATGGACATTCCTGCAGCAACCAGCGGGAGTGGCCTCCCCGAAACTTTCTCGCATACGACCAGTAATATGGAGTGAGTAAATACCCAGCGGGTAGGTAAATATTTTTGGGGTATATGACCCGCGTATTTACCCAAGGCCTGAGTATTTTGAGAAAAATTATGAATGGTGATTTACAATGAAACATAAAATTTATGTACTCCCAAAAACTTGATATTTTGCAAAAAAAAGTGTATTTGGCCCGCATTCCGCGGGCATAAAAATTAAGTATTTTCGCAATTTTTATGCGCGCTGAGGGTACCACAACTAATAAGATTTTATTTAACGTTTTTGAGTAAGAAATTTTATTATAGATAACACACAAGATTTCACCACACCTCTGGTTCCATCTAGAGAATGTCAAAATGAAGTTTCAATTTGGGGCAACGTATCCAATCTTTGATAAGAAGAAATTTCGTTTCGTTTTGAAGCAGCCCTTGTTCAGTGGACTTTCGTCAGTTCACACTACTAACGTTGCTTCCGATTAAAGCGATTCCTTTGAAAAGGAATAATATACGTCGTAACGAAGGAATAAATTGCGTCTCGTCATGACTATAACAGAACTTAATCGTAAGCAAACGGCTTACAAAAATAAGACGAAAAAAATCGAACAATTCTTTAATGCGTTCCAAGCTGTAGACGAAACTAAGGATTATATCGAATTAAAATCCAAATTAAACAGTGTAAACGTTATACTTAAAGAACTGGATAACCTCCAAAAGGAATATTGTGCTCTTCCTGATAAGGTAGAATTAAATGATGCATTGGCCCAGATAGCAATTTTAGTTTGTACAGCAAATTTGACACAAGAGTGAAAGTGTGAAAGAAGTTTGCAGCAAGCTTTGAAGTCACCATGGGACGAACTTGCAGCAAGCTTGCATTGCAAACTCATTGCAAATTATAGCTAAAACAGAGTACGAACGCAACCCGGGATAGAACTCGCGACCTACCGCTTAGTAGGCTGACGTCTATACCACTCGGCCAGCTCGACTACGAAAGGCGAAAATAGATTTCGCTAATACATCGTTCGATTCGATTCGTATACGATTTATTTTAAACTGTTTTCTTGATTTCATTAATTTTTTGAGTTGAGAATATGATTTGAAGTCAAAGAGAGAGCGATTTTCGCTAATAACTGCGTTTTGCTAGTAGAATAAATTATGAAATTAGAGTTCAAAAGTAATTACTTTAAAATGGGACAAAATGTATAAGTTATTATTTTTCAACAAACATTGACTGTTTTTTCGGTTTAATTTTGTTCATAAATGTTAAAATTTCAACATTAAGAAAAAGGCGATATAGTTTTCTTTAAAGTAAAAAGTTTTAGTAAAAAGATGGAAAATGTTTCAAAATTTTTTTTATAAAAAAGTTAGTTTTTTTACAAATTATCATTGATTTATTGAATTAATAAAAAGAAGGACGGTCTAGGAGATGCTATTAAAAATCGGATGTTTTTTTTAAACAGAAATAAAGATTATTATCTCTTTGTGCTATCTTTGCGTCAAGCTTGTTTTGCAAATTTGCATTGCAAAGGAGGTGGCGCTATTTGTCACGGTGAACTTGCAGCAGGCTTGCAATGCAAGGAAGGTGACCCTAGTTGTCACGGCGAATTTGCTACAAGTTCGCTTCAAGTTTGACGCGTCAAATTTGCTGACAAGGTAATATCAATTCAAAATCAAACTTGCTGCAAACTTACGTGCTATCTGGGGAATATTCTAAGCGATATGGAAGAAGATGCAGAAAAATCCAAGGTAAGCATCCTTGTATTTTTATTGAAATATGAAGAGCAGAAAAAAGAAAAACGCTAAATTAGCTCCAAAGAGTCGTATAAAATTGCCAGATCTTCTGTTACCCACGTTTAGTGGAAAGTTCCAAGAATTCGGAAATTTTAAAACGCAATTTATGAGTGTTATCGGAAATAATGATTCTTTAAATGAATATCAAAAACTTATGTATCTAAAAAGTTCTCTTAAAAATGACGCGGCCTTAATGCAAAGTGATCAAGATAACTTTGATTCCCTTCTAAAGGCGTTGGAAAATAGGTATGAAAATAAAAGAGCCTTTGTTGACTTACATATCGCTGAAATACTTTCGATTAATAAATTGCATAATGAAAATCCTGCTCAAATTAGATCACTAATCGATACTGTTCGGAATCATATGCGATCTTTGAAAAATCTAAAATTAGAATCAAATTTCTTGTCAGATGCAATTATATTACATGCATTAAATAATAAAATAGATAAGGAATCTCAAAGATTGTTCCAATTAAGTTTGACTACCACCCAGGTACCTAGCTTACAAGGCTTTCTTTCGTTTTTAGACTTAAGATGCATTCAACTAGAATCAGTCATTAAATCAGATTTCGCAGCAAAAAGTATTCCGATAAAAAATAAAAGCCCTTCCGGTGTAAATAATTCTCACTGGAAATCTTTTTTGACTAAAGATAAAAATAAAACATCGACTGCCGTCGAATCCATTTCTAATCAAGGGTCAGAAAGTATGCGTCATCTGTAGCCAATTCAAGAAACATTCTGTGTATAATTGTGAGATGTTTTCATCCATCTAAATCGCGTATTTCTAAATCTCGTTGTCAGATTTGCAGTTCATTCCATAATACTAAATTGCATCGAGACAATACAGATGTTTCAATTCCGTCGACGGCAGAAGGATTTATTGATACTGTTCCCAAGGTCAACTCTGAGCAATGCTTTGCTTTGTGTTCAACGGATAACAAGAATTCAAAGCCGATGAAATATTTAATGAGTACGGCTGTAGCTTATGTAAATGGAATTCCAATCCGGATAATTTTGGACAGCGATTCAGAAGTAAACTTTATTGCTAGCGATTGTGCAATGAGTTTGGGTTTAAAACGAAATCGGATACATTCTTCTGTTTCTGGCATTAATGGGCTCGGGCAAGATATAAAATATGAAACAAATGCTATTATTTCAAATAAAGATCATTCATCCAATGGAAGCTTAAAGTTTATGGTTGTTCCTAAAATATCATGAGTCACTCCGTCTTGTAATTTAGACATATCAAAATTTTCTCTGCCAAAGCATATTAAATTAGCAGATCCATCATTTCATAAGCCAGCTAAGATTTCAATGCTCTTGGGTGCACAAGTGTTTTTTTTAAATTATTAAGGCATATCAAATCAAAATAAATGATTCAATCACTGCAAAATTCGGTCTTTAATTACATAGTTACTGGAGGTCTATCGACAGCTGATGATAAACTGCATTGCTTTCTTCTTTCCGAGGAAGAAGGGTTAGAAAATTTAATTTCTAAATTTTTCAATTAGAATCGATCGAAGAAGAATCTCTTAATTTAAATTCACAAACCAAGTTTTGTGAAGATCATTTCATCAATAATCATCGGAGAGATCAAACGGGACATTATATTGTTCAAATGGCCTTTTTAGAGGAACCTAGCTGTATCGGCGAATCCAAGCAAACGGCTATTCGTCGATTAAATTCGTTATGGCGAAAATTAGAAGCCAATCCAAATCTTCAACAGTTGTATCGAAACTTTATTTATGATGGGAGACGTCACTTTTTCCGCACGTTAACAACGGAAAAGTGACGTCTCCACAATTACGAATAGACTCCTGGATATGGGATATGGAACAAGTTTCTCAAGTTTCAGAACCGACAGTTGCATATTACATGCCGCATCATGGTGTTTCACGTCCCGATTCCAAATCCACACCGCTTAGGACTGTTTTCGATGCGTCCTGTGCTCTTCGACTGGCGAATCGGTGAATTCTATTTTAGCTAATGGAGGAGTCATTCGGGACGAGTTATTTGCGATATTATTGAAATTCAGAAAAAATAGAACCGGTTTGATTTCGGATATCAAAAAAATATTTCGTATGATATTCATAGATGAATCTCAAAGAGATCTATTGCGAATCGTTTGGAAAGAGAGCATTGGAGACTATCAAAACGTATAAAATGAATAGGGTTGTGTACGGCACAACGAGTGGAAGAACATATTTAAATATAGGAAGTTCATTAAATCTGCAAAGTAGAAAAAATAACGAAGTTTTCAGTGAATGAACATGTTAAGTACACGGCCTCTTGCCTTTTCCTCATGGAAGAACATGTTAAGGGCACTTAACATGTTCTTCCATGAGAAACTTGTTAAATTTGAGTAAAATAACATCTGCTTCCATTGAAACATAATTGTTTTCTGCGAGGGAAATAGTATTAATGCAGACCAAAATATTGAGAAGACAATTCGAAAATAGAAATCGTTTGCTTTTAAAAGAAATTTTTGCAATAATTCTTTACAATTTTTCTATGTGGGCTTCATTGTGAGTTATACATTAAGCTGAACTGCATTGCGTAACAAAGGAAAGAGCAATCAACGGTCAGTAAAAGAACTTTTTAAAACTCATGAATTTTTTTTTGAATAATGGTTTATTTCAGTTAACGAAATTTATTCTTATGAATTTGTACCATTAGACTAACTATTTATTTTTTACTTTAAAAATTTTCCATTGATCACTAATTTAGTTTGTTTAGCTATTTGTGTTTTTGCTTTTTTTTACACATTTTTATTTAACATGAATTGTTTCATGTATGTTAATAACAATATTAAAAACGATGTTTGTTTAATTAAAACCTTAAATACCACATTCATTTCCATGTTCCCAAGACATTCATTTCGATGCTCCCAAGACAGTGGTAAGACTGCTTTGAAGAAAGATTCACCGGTACCACTAAACTCTTCAGTACAAAATCTACTGAATAGGGAAATTCGTGGAAAGCGACATATTTTTATGAAAATTGAGATAATATCATAAAATATATACATGTAATAATCTCACTTAATTTTACTTTAAATTCTAATATTATATATTTTAAAATCTTAGTACAATATTAATGTGTTCCGAAATCACTTTTCTTAAACTCCAGTTTCGTTTTTTTCCCCGCTCTGGAGGTATATTAAATCTCACGTTTTGGCATATTTACACTCTGTCCCAAAAGTTTATAGAATCTTGTATTTTGCCTATATTTTTTGTTGTATTTGATGCATTTCGATGTAACTTACTGTATAGATATGTTATGTCTATTAAATTGAAAAAACAGCAGTTCTACCCCGTATATTTAATGCCAATTTTTAAATCGTTGAATAAACAGAAATAACCTGTCCCAAAAGTTTATAGACAAATGCAATTTTATGCAAATATGGTGTCGGTAATCATGACGTCGATCTGGAGACTAATAAATAAGTTGCAAGAAAAGGAAAGCGTTCGTTTGTTCTGTGTTTGAAGATGCCTAAAGCTTTGCAGCTCTCTAATGAAGAAGTGAGTAAAATTCTGCATTTGAAATTTCTCTGTAAGACTGTTAAGGAAATATTGAAACTTTTAAATCGTTCTAAAAGCATGATTTATCGTGTAGTAACTCGTAAGACGCCATATGAGCTACAACCTCGTTCGGGAAGACCACGTGTGATGGATATTCGCAGTGATAGACGGATACAATGAATGGCTTAAAGTCAGAAAATGTCGGTTCGTGAAATTACTGGGGCTTCCCGGTTGCAAATCTCCAAGAACAATGTTCATAGATGAATTATAGAATCTGGTTATATGATCCACGCAAAAATGGCTCGCAGATTACCACTCTCAAAGCTTCACATTAGTAAGAGATTACAATGGGCTCGTAATCATATGTCATATGGTGATAAATGGATGGATGTCCTTTTCGGTGTTGAAAAAAATGGAACCTCGATGGACCTGACGGGAATATAAAATATTGGCATGATTTACGAAAAGAGCCCAGGAGCTTTTTCAGTATGCAAAGTGGTGGTGGATCTCTGATGGTGTGTTTGGCCTTTTCATATGGCCGACAGAATTCTCCTAAATACATAGAAACACTAGAAAATCATCTTATGCCATTTGCGGAAAAAATAGGGGGACGAAATTGGTAATATCAGCATGATGATGCTCCCATCCATACCTCCAATGCTACGAAAAATTATTTAAACTCGAAAAATGTTACTGATCTTGAGTGGCCACCGATGAACCCTGATCGAAACCCAATTGAAAATGTATGGGGCATTATGTCTCGGAAGGTATATGAGAATGGAGGGCAATTTTATTCAGTGAATGCCTTGAAGAGAGCCATTGAAAGTGCATGGTACAACTTGGAACCAGGGATATTACAAACTTTAATTATGTGGATGGAAAAATGTGTATACAATGTCATACTGAGAAATGGAAAGACTTTAAACTATTAAGAACATTGTATTGAGCACCTTCTGTTGAAATGTCATATATTCTATAAACTTTTGGGACACCTAATATTTCCATTTTGCTATATAACTGAAATACAAATTGTTATTTTTTCTAAATATTTCGTTGAATGCAAGTCGCATATGGTTTGAATAAACATATTTGTAATTGGTGTTTGTATGCCTTTCCGTTTTGCTAAAACATATATTTTACTAGAGTCTATAAACTTTTGGGACAGAGTGTATTACTAAAAGAATATTTTAATCGCTTCCACGCGCCCACAGAAAAACATGACGGCGTCTTATTATCTCATTGGCGCCAGACTTTCCCTAAAACACTTACGTAATTTACTAAAAATAGCTATTAATCCCTTCACTTTCATCACGTGTCTATATGTTAATTCCCTATCTGAGAGAACGCAGGGATTTTATGCTCTCTTTCGACTTGAAACTTTCATACGAGATGTACGTATATTCCGCCACTCTCCCGTAATTAATAAAAAATAGTTAATAACTCGGCCTGTTCCTTACTTAACGACTACAACAACGAAATCATTTTATACATTTATTTTTAAAACTACACTCTTATTATTCAGCTGAAAAGAAGATATCCTTATTTTAATTATTTTCTACTTTTTAGTCTTTTATTTAGAATTTATTGTTATAGGTATTATGAAATATTATAATAATTTTTCTCAAATTTTGGAACGAAAATTTACTTATGTTAAGCAATCAATTGATAACCGAGTTCTGAAAATATTAAAATAGTTTATTCTCATCAAGAACACACAAGTGTACAAAATTTGAAATTGCACTAGTAAGTGAATGAAAAATGAATTTTAGAATTCTATTTTCACAAAAAAGAAAAAAGCCACGATAAATGAAATTGTAAAAATATGATGTTAATGTTTATGACAACCAAAGAATTAATACTTCAAAAAATTAATGCTTCTAATTTTATTGTTTCCCAAACTTACATATTGTGTGCTATTTCAACATCCAATTTGCTTTATTCTTGTTGTTCAACTTGTGTTGAAAATATATAGAGCTTTATAGTAATACAATTTTGCCTATTCATTATTATTTGTATGTATTTAATCTACCACTATTACGGTGTGCAGAAAGTAAAATGCACTTAACATGCTCTTCCATGACTAGGCAGGCAAACGAAGTTTTTTGACGCGTGCTTGGAAGAACATGTTAAGTGCAAAAGATTATTAATTTTCTCTATAATTAAAAAAGCTGTAACCATGTCAATAAACATAAAATATTTTGAATGCTCTCTCGTCACAAAAGTGCCGGAACAGCAAAAATTAAACGAAAAAATAAAAAAATGTAACCTTTAAACTTTAAAGCTCGTTTTCTGAAATTCGCTTAACATGTTCATCCACTCAGCTCTTCAATTAGTAATGGATGATGGACACAATTATCCATTGGCTGCCTCAGCTCTGAATAGTGGCATGTATATGAATGACCTACTTACTGGCGCTGCAGACATCTATCCTGTTAAACAGCTTAAGGAACAACTTATAGCGCTTTTCAGAGAAGGCATGCAATTGCATAAATGGTCCTCCAATTGCAAAGAACTGCTCGCAAATACGGAAGTTTCTGATGGAGATGTTTCTCTTACAATTCCTGATGAAACAAAGGCCCTAGGACTTTTGTGGAGACCTCAAAAGGACTCTTAAGCATTTTCGGTGTCTGATAATGTCTAACCTGTGAATCGTGTCAAATTACAAAAGGATCAGTCCTCTCGACCACTGCTAGGATTTTCGATCCTTTAGGTCCGATTTCGCCTGTAGTTACGAAAGCGAAATTTGTATGCAAGAATTATGGAGGTTAAAGTTGGACTGGAATTATTGCTTGCCAATACAATTGGAATCACAATGGAAGCGATTTGTTACGTTTTTATCAACTATCAACAGTCTGAGCATTCCACGATATATTTTGTTAGACTATGCTCTGAAAATAGAACTGCACGGCTTCGCAGATGCTTCTGAAAAGGCATACGGTGCAGCAATATATGTCAGGTGTCTCAATAACTCAGGAGAAATATCTTCAAATTTGTTGTGTTCAGAATCAAGAATCGCACCTCTGAAGTCGGTAACAATACCCCGGCTTGAGTTGCGTGTCTACCATTGTCCTTGCATGGATATAAAAGGACCCTTTGGTACTCAAACCTTTTGTGAGAAACCGAGTAAGTGCAATTCAAAATATTACAGAAGTTAGTGCCTGGAAACACGTCCCATCCAAGGAAAATCCCGCAGATATTTTCTCTAGAGGGATTGATCCAGAAAAAAATCCAAGATTGTAATTTGTGGTAGTTTGGTCAGTCGTTCTTACAAGAACATTCAATAGTTTCTCCTTGTGATTGCAGTGATATCAACGATAATGAGAAATAACAACGAGAGTTCAAGAAAAATCCGACAGATCCAGTGTCTTGTGGTGCAAGGTCAAGAAGTTTTACCTATAACCAATAATTGTTCATTTACCCGAATTCAACGAGTCATCGGGTGGTGTGTGCGTTCAAAAATTTCTTTGCAACCAAACGAAGGCAAATTAACTAGCCCTGAGTTATTTAAATCATTGATGTGTTTGGTGAAAAACGTACAAGCAAATTGTTTTGCTCAAGAAATTCAGTGTCTCAAAAGAGGTCAGCAGCTACCTAATTCAAGCTCGTAAATGAACTTATCTCCATTTTTAGATGAGGACATCTACGCGTTGGTGGCCGACTGAAAAACTCCAATTTGCCTATCGAAGGAAAAATCCAATTTTGCTACCCTATTAACAATCACTTTTTGGATCTAATTCTTAATCATTTTCATGTTTTGTATCTTCATACAGGTGTTGAAGCAACTTTAGCAATATTCATAGAAAATTCTGGTTAATAAATGGTAGAAATTACACAAGAAAAATTATTAGAAAGTGTATTCCTTGTCTAAAGGAAAGTGCGAAGGGTAGTAATCAAGCTATGGCAGATCTTCCCAGCTCTAGAGTAAATATATCAAGAGTATTTACACGGGTCGGTATTGATTTTTGTGGTCCATTCAGTATTAAATTGCTTTCAGGTAGATTTAAAAAATCGTATAAATGTTATATATGCATATTCATTTGTTTTGTTGTCAAGTCAGTTCACCTAGAAATTGTAAATAGTTGTAGTACAGATGCCTTTATAGGTGCCTTAAAACGATTTATTGCACGTCGAGGAAAACCTAGTGATATTTATAGCGATAATGGTTCAAATTTTGTAGGGGCTAATAACGAGTTAAGAAAAATATTAAAGGATCTATTCAATAAAGAAAGTACAGGAAACATTGAAGATTTCATTGCTTCAGAAGGTATCGTTTGGCATTTTAATCCACCTGCCACACCTCATTTCGGAGGTTTATGGGAAGCAGGCGTTAAATCACTAAAACTTCACCTAAAACGAGTTGTAGGAAACACTGTACTTACTCATGAAGAATTTAGCACACTTGTTACACAAGTGGAAGCAGTATTAAATTCTAGACCTCTTTGTAATTTTTCTAGTGATCCTAACGATGCGTGTGTGATTTGGTTCTTACCCCAGCCCATTTTTTAGTTAGGTCAACTTTAATAGCTTTACCAGATCCAGATTTAACAGAAAAACCAATTAATAGGTTAAATAGAGGGCAATTGGTACAAAGGCTTTCTCAAATATTTTGGAAAATATGGTCGACGGACTATTTAAATCGTTTGCAATCACGTGTTAAATGGCATAAGGGTGAAAAAATATTTAAAGAAAATGAAATTGTTTTGGTTAAAAATGAAGATAATTCTAAAACACTTTAATTGGAATCTTGCGAAAATAATTAAGGTTCACGCAGGAAAGGATAATGTAATAAGAATTGTAACAGTGAAAACAAAAAAAAAAGGCATTTGTCAACGTCTAGTAAACAAAAATCATAAAATTACCTTTATATGATTAACTATCAATAGGTATTGTATATTTATATCTGTGTTTATATTCATTATCATATATTTAATTCTTCGAATGTTTTACGTATTTCATTAGTGCTAATCAGTGAATACATTGTGTATTAACAATTTCGTATAGTTTCCATGTGTTATGTAATCAATGTGTATTAGTGTTGCATGTAACATTGCAACGGAGCCCAGGATGTCGGCGCCTTTGAATTGTAAATTGGCGATAAATGGTTGCCAGAAAATGTGAGCACGCCAATGCGCACTTCTCTTGTCTCTGTTCTGTAAAAAACATGTATATAGTTCTGGTGATCGTACAATAAATGTTGTGATCGTGAACAAGGGCTATGCTTGAACTTTCTGATTCGACGGACATCACAATACGAATTACACTCCACTGCTCTCCGCGAGTTTGGACGGAAACAAAAAGTTTAAACTCCCCATCGGGTGCCACCAGACCTTGCTACGCCACTGGGCTCCAGCTGATCTTGAATAACTTCTTATCTGGAATATCACACAACAGCAACACTTAAAATCGGGGCAAGATCGACAGTTAGGTCAAATGGGTATGTTTTTATAATAAAAATACCACAAAGTAAAGTTTACAATTACATACAAAATAATTTTTAAAAAAATTATTAAATGTATATACAGATTCAATCAAA
Organism: Araneus ventricosus; assembly: GCA_013235015.1. Classification (NCBI taxonomy): domain Eukaryota; kingdom Metazoa; phylum Arthropoda; class Arachnida; order Araneae; family Araneidae; genus Araneus; species Araneus ventricosus. The sequence continues at coordinate 110,043 of BGPR01001645.1, read as the reverse complement.
ATTGCATATCATAATTTATTTTATTTCACTGAACATTACTTTTAAATCTTTCACAAACAAATTAAGATGATGTGAATGTTTTGCATTCAAGTAAGGTATGAGAGACCTGAAATGAGCCTCTAATAAACTGTGCATTGATAAAAGAAAAAATTCTTCCTATGAAGTTTGTCATAAATTATATAAATTTCGAAATGAATCGACAATTGTGCAGAAGCTGAAACAGTTATGCAAGGGCCTTTTGTTTTGATGTGTCTAGGAACATTTATATATTTTCACATGTGGCGTTGTTGCCAATTAATATGTAATAGACACATTTAAAAAAAAATGGAAGTAAGAATTTTATTTTGCATTTTCATAAGCAGGAAAGTTTTCATTCAAGGTGAAAAAATAGTTTAAATTCGTAGACTTAACGTATTGGTTGAAAAAAAAATCGCTAAGGATGAAATACAAAATTTGTAAAATTTAAAACAACATACATCAACATTTTTCTCAGATGTTTTATGCCTTCCCATTTTCAGATAGATAATTTTAATAGATTAATAAACTTTTATGGAACATATCCTTTTATTCACTGTAAAAAACTTAAAGTACATCCTTTAACAAAACACATTTCCAAAACTTGACACAAATTATGCACAAACATTTTTCTTTATTGATGCTTCATTTCTTTTACATTTCAGAACAGAAGGTATTTCATATATCATATTCTCAAAAATTAGTTTGGGATCAGTTACTAATATTTAGTCTTTATTTGAACAGAACTTAAGTTTATAAAAACATTTAAATGAAACTTTTTTTTATTGCAACATGATGAATGAATGGACATTGTCAGTAACTTACACATAACAAAACATTTGGCAACGTTTCTAAACTAACAAGGGGAGGGCACGACTAGGGGAAATTCAGTTCGGGATGAAACCTGGCATATTAGTTGCATAAATTTAGGGTGTTCCTAAATTAGGTTCCTCGCTGCGTTTCTTTCATTTTTGTCAAATTAAATAAAAAATTAAAATATTTGTATGCATAAAATAACTGTTCATTCATATGATACTCGAATTATAGTTAAAATTTAATTTATAAGCAGTAAAATAATTATATATACATTTTAATGGTGATAAATAATAACTGTAATTAAAACTGTAATCTTAAAATCATTAAAAGTTTTAAATTATTGGGTTTATATATTTACAAATACTTCGTTTTTACTTTATCTTGAAAACAAAAGAGAGCAGATGTTAATGCATTGAAAAACATTTGAAGAACGGTCTAATATTTTAATGATCGAATGTAAATAGCAGAGAGCAGCTGATGTTAATCTATTAAATGCGTAGGGAGATGGTACAAAATTTCAATGATTAAAAAGGGACAATTGTGCAATTGTTTTTACTCACTATCATATGAAATCCTTCTAAAGTGCTACTCTTATTCCTTTAGAAACTCTGAACAAACGTGGTTATTCACCTTGGACTTGAAGTGTTTCATATCGTTTTTTGATTAAATTAGCATGATAGAGATAGTTAAAATAATTCTATGAATAAGTATATTGCTAGTGTATCGGAGTTTGAAGATGGATCGCACAAGAATCACTTAAAGAACCGTTGTTCTTGTGATCATCATTTATTAATTGTGCAAGATGTGAAAATATATTTTTTTCCCCAATGTTTTCATGATAATTATCATTCTGGTTCTAGTATGTAATTAAATGTAGAATGAATTTCTAAATTTATGAAAGATAAAGCCTCAACAAAAATGTTTCCTGATGTGCATCATCATAATTATCCTTTTTCACCAATAAAGATGTGTTCATAATTATTTTACTGCTTATAAATTAAATTTTTACTATAATTCAAGTATCATATGAATGAACAGTTATTTTATGCACAAAAATAATTAATATTTTAATTAAAAAATATATCTTCAATTTTTCATTTAATTTGAAATAATTTTGGAAAAAATAAAAATGAAAGAAACACAGCGATGACCAAACCATTGACCACGCCTGAGCCATTTGGCCGCTAACTACTGGTGATCACTTTTACTGGCATATAAGCTGTGCCTTAAGTTTGAGGGCTATTTTCTCCGAATTGGCTAGCCATTGCACTCTATTAGATTAATGGCTGAACACCCTAAAGGTATGCTACTAATATGCCAAGTTTCATCTCAAACTGAATTTCCCAAGTCATGCCCTCTCCTTGTAAGCAGACATTTTCACAGTGATATTTAAGTAAGCAATAATTTTGCAATGAAAAAGATCCAGTTAAGGAAAGAAAAACTGTCACTTTTACAAGAGTTAGGCATTTGATATCTCAATAACTATTCAACAGATGAAGGGTTTAAAAATTATAGGATAATGTTATTTCTCATGGGCCTCAACTGTAATTTTTCTTTGGGTCTAGTTTTATCTGACTTGCAGGAAAAACTGCCTGTTTAAAATTTTAATTCCTTGGTTTGCATCATTTAGACAATTATGAAACAATTTTTTTCAAGAATTGAAAATAGTAGAACAATTTTCCAGCTGTTAAGAACAGGTTTTTCACAAGGCACGCTTATTCATTCAAATACTCCTCTGCCCAATCAATTGTGATTGTTAAGAAGTTTATCTCTGTATGTATATTTATGTATATAAATTCCAAGTTATTATAAGGAACTCTCATTTTACTAACATCAAATATATGATCCAAAATACCAAATAACATTTTCCAAAGAAGTTCCCAGGCTGAGCCGATAAATGATACAAAAATGAAGCTAGGAATTAATTGTAACTCTATTCTTCAAATATCCATATACTACATAAATAACCAACAATTTTGAACTTCCCAGAAAATTTTTACTTGAAAAATTCCCTTAAGTCCCTGCATTTTTTACTGCAGCCATTTGAATGTCTTTGTCAGTAATGTTAGCAGCTTTTTAAAACTATTTTCAGTCTTAAAAGGAGAAGGAAATTAAATGCAGAGTTATGGTGGAAATAGAAGAAAAGTAGTTTCATAGGAAATCTGTATTATTGACACAATGTGTGGGTGGATATCTATGGTACAGTGAGGGCAAGTTGCTAATATTATCACTAATAAATAACACGATTTTTTTCATCTCCATTTGCATTGGAGGCTTTGCAAAGGTAAATGTGCTTGGGACACATTTTTTCATCCCTTAATCATAATTAGGTCTAAAAAGCGGCATTAATGCATTGTCTCTATGATGGCCCTTGGGGCTGGGTACCCAGGCATCTCCCCTCCCATCATTACACCATTAGTGGATATAATAATGCAAATGCACCATTAACCTCACAAGCAAGGTTAATGTTGTAACACCTGATGCAAATATTGAGGTACATAAATGCACATTTCATCGATTTTGTTTTCAAGATTGAATTCCTTGAACTCCTTCTTTGAAGCTAGAAATTTCAATGATTGTACTTCAGTGCTTAGCCTTTTAGTCTGAGGATCAAGTTGAAAAACAGAATGATTATTTTTCAACAGTGATACTTCTGATGAATTCGAGATTCCAATTATTTATAACTTAGGATGTTCTGCAACTCATTCCTGCTTTTGTTAACTTCTAATAGAATTAAAAAAGGCCAGGCCACTGAAATTTACAAAAGGCCAAGCCATTTCCTAAAAGCACTTTATTATACACACAAAATTAAGCAATTTATTTTACATCTTGCAACAAAAGGATGAACTGTATTACCTATGCATTATTTAATCATAAATTAAGGATTTAACAAAAAGTCATTAACTGTATTTATATTTCAGTTTTATGTTTAATTTGCATGTTTATGTGCTAAGCACAACTTTACTATACCATTCTGACAACATATATAAGCAGGAGCTATTTAAACTGATCATTCGAGACGAATATAATATAAAGGAAGGTCAGTGATATGGAAAAGGACAGAAAATGTAACAGCTTCAAATTATATTTAATTACAGTACAAATGTAGTAAATCGGAAAAATATATGAACTGAAAAGAACTATAAAAATGAAAAGCAGATTGCAAATTATCCATATACAATGATAAAATAAATATTATTTAGTTAACCTATTGAAGCAGTTTCCTAACCTGTGGTGCATGTACACTTGGGGGTAAGTGAAAGTATTGTTGGTAATGGCAGAAAGCACAAAACAAAGGATTAAAATGAAAAAAAAAAAAGAGTTAATATTGTTTCCCTAACTTCAAGTGAAAAGAGTTGTGAAAGTCTAAATGCCTACTCGCAAAATACTGATGCAGATTGATTTGAAAACCATTCAACTAATGTATTTTGAAGAATCTGAAAATATATCCATTTCTGAAAAAGAAAAATTGAATGACATTTCAGCCGATTCTTCTTTATAATCCGAAAAATAAAAGGAGCAATCGACTTTTGGGTAGCAGTTAAAGAAAGAGTTCTAAGAACTCACTTTAAAGCAATAAAATATTTAATGCCTTTCACAAACACAGAACTTGGAGAAAGAGTTTTGTTGTCTTGTGTATATATAAAGAAGAAATATTGCAGTATGCTTGAAGTAGCACCAGATACAAGATAATATTTTCATTTTAACCTTATTTTATAAAACACAGATCCATGAAATATTCTCAATAATCACATTGAAATGATCTTCCACCTAAAATAGTTGACTATCATTATGAGTAATTGTTTGCTTCTATCATGCAATATTATTTCAGTGCTGCTTTCATTTGTTTTGGGGTTGAACTAACATTATAATAAAAAATGGAATAAAATGTAAAATAAAATTTAAAAAAATCCTACAAATGTTATTAGGTTAATTCAAATCATTTGATTCTTAAAATAAAATAAGCCCATAACATTATTATTAAAAGATTCCTTTGTGTGGAGAGATTGTTGGGGATACGACAGTAGGGGGTACAAAAAAATAAGGCTAATCCAAGGGGTATGGGAAAGAAAAAAAAGGGTTCGGAACCGCTGTATTAAAGCAATGCTTCATTTTGTCCAATCCTTATTTTAGGAACATGATTAAAAAGATTTAAAATATAATATTTATTATGAAGAAAGATCACTACTATTACCACTTTTTTAATTACAGAAGAGTTAAATTTAGTTTCAATTTTCTGAATATTTTTTCCACTACAAAAGAAATTTAGTCTGAACTCATTTTGATATAGATGTTACTCTCCCTTATGTTTGGTTATTATTTGAATCATATTCTTTTATATTATTCACAACATTTTAAACATTAATTTTTATAATTAAATGCTTAAAATATATTTATTGAAGGTCTATGAAGATAGATAAAAGCCATATATATCCAAGGAATCAGTAAATGAGTAAAATATATCTAAGCAATCAGAGATTCCATGCCACTAACAGAAGGTTGCAAAAACAAATATGCATGTGTTACAATTTTGCAAAATTTCTTACATGAATAAGTTCATAAAAATGATTCAAAGAACACAAATTATATGTATGTTAGAAATGTGGTTTTTCTGTATTCTGTGACTCCTCACTTACATTAAAGTAAGCACTTTCTATCCATTCATCAATTTACAACTGTAGAGGCAAACCAAAAGATTTTAGATGATTAATGCTTTACTACTTTTGCAAAGATTAAAACACACTGCAGATTAACAAATCTATTAAAAACTGTTTATTAAATTTCATTTTGAAAACTTATTAATGCTCAATTTAGCTGAAAAGACAGATGATAATCAAAAATGAATTGTTAGTTTGGACTAATTGCTTTTATACGAAAACTCTTTGGAGTTTGACATCAATGTCTTGTTTCACTTTCCATATATATCTGAATTGGCACAATAGGATTTAAAGATTTTTTTTAATGGAACATTAAAATTACCTGCAAGTTGATGACAAGTTATAGATCAAAATGAAATACACTTTTAATTATATTTTTTATTAAACTTTAAAAAAAAGGAAATTGGTTTTTAATAACTCAGTTTTGAAATGTAATGCAGAGTGCCAACTCAGAAATGAGCAGAAAATATTTATCAAGAAAATACAATTTAAAAAAGTTTCTTTATGTAGCCTGAAGTTTTCAATTTCAAAGCCAAATATGAAGTTTGCTGCATTTCAAATACATTAAACAATCAGCCGCAAGATATTCTGTACCACTTCCCAAATATAATAAAATTATATCAGAGATGCTAACAACATCCCTATATTTTATGTAAATAAATATTTGTTCTAGATTAATAGCTAAGCATGTTCGATGATTCCCATGTTTTGCGAGTATGCTATAATCCCTTCTTATAAAAATTTTAAGCTGAATAATATTTTACAAAATTATCTACATTGTTTTTTTTGGAGTGTAACTTCTAACAAAAGTTATTGAATATTCAGTAAATGAGACATTTTCAGCAAGGCAACATGAAGAAAACCCCATAAACAGCCAACAAGAGCACGTAAAGAGAAACATACCGAGGAAGCAGGGGAAAAAAAAAGAGCATCTCTTTCTATTTCAGTTGACCCTGCACTAACCAGACCAGGTCAAAATGCAGCTTTGGTACCTCTTAAGTTCAAAGGGTTGCTTTTTCTCTCATGATTTTATCAGGATCATCATTCCATGTCAAATCAACACAATTTTTGAGCAAAATTTACCTTGCCATCTCAGGTTTGCTTGAAATTTGACATAGGTGTACTATTGATTTAGACTTGAAAAAATACCAAATACCAATCTTGAAATGTCGACTTGTCTCTGAATTACGGCAATTTAATCCTCTGAGCACCCAATTATTTTGGAATTTTAGCTATAAGATTAGAAAACTTAGCTTTTAAAGGAAATGAATTGATCTTTTCTGTATTTAATTGTATCTTTGAAATCTTAAGAACACTTTATCCATGGTTTTAAAGAAAATATACATATAAATATGAGCTATCGCTTTTGAACTGAACATGAAAAACAGAAAAAGACGTTTGTGCCGATCAGAGGGTTAAATTTTTAAAAATTTGCCCCAAAACCACAAACAGAAATTTTTTGAATTGCTCTAGAAGCTCTCTTAATTGAGCTGGAGAGGTGTTATTTTACGGCATTTTGCATGCTCTGTCCAGTGGTATGCAACATACTATAGGTTGATATTCAAAATTTTTTTGACAGAATCTAAATTTTAATTTTTTCGAAAAGTGCACATTTTAAAATTTATTCCATGAATAGTTTGTATTGTAGAAAATCACCTGCCAAAATATAAATTTGGGATGATGATGGGTTAATTGTTAAAAAATTTTTAAACTAAAGCTTGCTTTTTCATTAATACCCTATATTTAGCTGAATAATACAACAATGCTAATTTTTACACTTACATGAAAATAAATATGAATGCTGACTTGAAGAAAAAATACAGTAACAAGTCTAATACAATTAAATCATACAGATTTGAACTTTAGCAATACTTATTAACTCATACTTTAACTTAATGTGCTCATACTTTGAAACTTTATTTTAATGAAAGTTAATAAAATAATATTAATAAACTTTAACAATTAAAAGTGTTACTGTAAATAAATGTGGTCTAAGAAAAGGTATTCATGTAAAACTGGTACAATAGTAATAATTTACAAAATCTGTTTTGGTTTTGTGGAGATATTGAGCCTGTTTATGCAGAACCAGTTGAATCATGAAGACTTGTTCCAGCTTACATCTGACTGTCATTCAATGACTAAAGCCCTTGTTGAGTGGATGTGTTCCAAGTTGCTGTACTTGTTTTCCTTCTCAGACCTAATAATAAAACTCATTTATTATTTTAGTGTTAAATTATCAAGCCAGTGAAAATACGAGTTAAATTTTCAGTTTTAAAGTAAAGTGAATCAGACATGCATATTTAACAAGTCATTTATAGTTGAACTATAAATTGAAAGAGTGTTTGGGTATTTATTTTTCAATATGGAAACTAATGATTTGTTGAGACATCAGTGTTGTAATCCATTAATGAAATCAAATCATTTTATTAGAGACAGAAAAAAGCTGAGAAATGTCACAGCATGGATGCCTGAATTGTTTCCACAAATAGACAATGGCTCAGATTTGGGATAAATGTAGGAAAGAAATTACTATGTTAAATTATGCACAGCCTATCAGTGATGAAAATGTTGATTCTTCTGTCTCAGAGACATTCTCAGACAAAGACCTAGACTTCACAACCAATTCAGTGGCTGTTCAGACACTCAACACATCTCTTCAAGAGTTAGGCGAGTCTCCCATTGATAAGAGAAAAGTAAAATCCAAGCACTATGCCACATCAAAGGTTAAAAAAATTTCCTCATCTATGAAAGGGAAATTTTTTGTTGCTGCTGAAAATTCATCAGAAAAGATAATGAAATTGATGAATCAATTCTCCAAAATCTCAAGAGTAACTTTTTGAGTTCTACTAGTAGGCCAAAAAAGCAAATGCTTCTAACCTGTTTACCTGAAAATTGGAGTGTTAGAAAGATCATGCGTGAATTTAATGCATCCAATTACATTGTCCAGCAGTCAAAAAAAATTTTGACAGAGAAAGGGATTTTGGAAGGTCCAAATTCAAAACCATGGGAAAAACTTGCCGATAGAAACTCTTGGAACTGTAAGTACATTTTATGAAAACGTTGAAGTTAGCAGGGCAATGCTGGGAATTCAAGATTGTGCGACGGTTATTGAATCAAATGGAAGCAAATCAAAAATTTCGAAAAGAATAATTTTATGTAACCTTAAAGAAGCCTATAAGCATTTCAAAGACAAGTTTCCTAGCATAAAAATAGGTTTCTCTAAATTTGCTGAGTTGAGACGAAAACGTATTTTAGCTGGTGAGAGTGGTACACACTCTGTTTGTGTATGCACAACTTGGCAAAATATTAAGTTGATGATAGAAAATGCTAAACTGAATACTGTAACAAATGACAAGATAAAAAATTGCAAGCAATGCCTAGCAAAAGTGCTTTGTAACCCATCAGTAATTGGTTGCAACATGGGGAACTGTGCTTACTGTCCAGGTGAAACTGAGTTACAAACAATTTTGCAAGATTCCTTTGCTGAAAATTTGATTGAACAAGTTCAATTCCGCCAATGGATTTCAGTTGACCGTTGTAACCTAGAGATTTTAGAAAAATCTTCAGAAGAATTTGATTTATTCTGCAGCAAGTTGTCCTCTTTGGTTTGGCATGACTTCATTGCCAAACAACAGGGAGCAGAAAAAAAAATCTCAAAGAATCAGTTAGTTGTCGCCTGTGATTTTCCTGAAAATTATAGCATAGTGCTACATGATGAAGCACAGAGCTATCACTGGACAAATCAACAGGTCACAATCCATCCTTTTGTAATATATTTCAAACAGGAAAACAAAGTTGAACATGTTAGTTACGTAATTGTTTGATTGCCTAGAGCACAATACAGTTGCTGTTTACACCTTTAAAAAAAACTCATATCCTTTCTGATATCCAAATTTCAAAAACTTCCAGACAAGATTTTTTATTTTTCAGACGGGTCTGCCGCCCAATACAAAAATAAGAAAATTTTTTTGAAACTTTGCTTTTATGAGGAAGATTTTAAAGTGAAAGGAGAGTGGCACTTTTCGGCCACAGCACATGGAAAAGGGCCTTGCGACAGAATAAGGGGTTCAGTCAAGAGATTGGCAGCTCGTGTTAGTTTGCAAAGACCATATGAAAATCAAATTCAAACCCCACAACAACTTTTTGAGTGGGCTGTAGAGAACATTAACAAGGTAGATTTTGCCTACTCAACCCAAGAGGAATATACTGAATCAGAATTGTTCTTGAAAAATTGCTTTGATCAAGCATCGACTATTCAAGGAATGCAGCATTACCATGTGTTCATTTCCAAAATTACATCAACATTATTGGTTGAAATACTTTTCAGATGATTTGCAGGGTTGGGAAAAGAAAGTGTCAAAATCTCCAGATAAACTTAAAATAGAAGACATATCAGGCTACGTCACTGCTGTCTATGAAGGAAACAGGTGGCTCGGCTATGTTTTAAAGAAAAATGAAGAACTTGATGAAGTAAAAATAACTTTTCTTCATCCATTTGGACATCTGCATCATTCTCATGTCCAAGAAACACCGATGTTCTGTGGGTGTCCGTAGTGGATGTTCTGACAAAAGTAAATCCTGTGACTCCCACTGGAAGAAGCTATGTTCTACTTGAAAGTGATGCATGCAAAATAAATGTTTTTTTTTCAAACTTCAAATGATAAACATATCCTACTACTTCATGAAAAGTTTTACTTTAGTCTCATTACTGTACTCTTTCTTCAGGTTAATGTTCATATTTATTTTCATGTAAGCGTAAAAATTAGCATTCTTGTATTATTCAGCCAAATACAGGGTTAATGAAAAACCAAGCTTTACATTTTTTTAACAATTAACCCATCATCATCCCAAATTTATATTTTGCCAGGTGATTTACAACAATACAAACTATTCATGGAATTAATTTGAAAATTTTAAAATATGCACTTTTTGAAAAAATTTAAATTTTGACAAAAATTTTAGAATATAAACCTATAGTATGTTGAATACCACTGGAAAGAACATGTGAAATGCTGTAAAATGACACTTATCCCAGCTCAATTAGGAGAGCTTCTAGAGCAATTCAAAAAATTTCCATTTGCGGTTTTTGGGCAAATTTTTAAAAATTTAAATTGCTGCAATTCAAAAACAAGTCGACATTTCTTGATGAAATTTGGTATTTTTTCAAGTCTACACCAATAGTACACCTGTGCCAAATTTCATGAAAATCTGAGATGGTGAGGCTTAGAGAGTGTATTGAGTTGACATGGAATGACCCATCACTCCCATTGCACAGTGAGCCAATTTCGATGTTTTCGAGGGCAACACGCTTTGCAACCCCAACCAGAGTCTCTCTTACTTGTTGATTTATTTTCAGTCTTCTTTTCTTGTTTTATTTTTTCATTTTTGTTGATCATGAAAATCTCCAAGTGGAAAAGTAAGCAAATGAGGTTAAAAACAAAAATACAAGTTTTAGTTTAAGATAGTCTGGGGTGCTGCAGCTCTAATGTACAAGCTACCACTGGTAATACATATAAATTTTACACACATTCTTAAACACTGATCTTGTGTTTAACAAGGGAAAAAAATCTTTTTGCCCTCATCTAACATCCATTACTTTGTATACAGTAAGCATGAATTAAATGGTAAGAGTGGTAATCAGACAAGAATATTAGTTATTTTTTGAAGGCATGGTTTTAAAAATATGTATCTTAATCTTCCAACTTCAGAACTTTTTTAAAATCACCATTTAGATGCAACATTTGCAAATAACTTCAAATGCTTTTGAAATGAAGCAAATAGTTATTCACATGTAATGATCCAACAGCATAATATAATTAAACACTATTATGGTAAGAGGTAAACATATTCCATGGAAATTGCAGGAAGCTACAGAGTCTATAAACTGTTTATGTTGCACATGATCTGATGGGTTTATTTGTTTTTTAATAGAGAGAACTGTTATCAACTCTTTAATTGACACAGCCAAAACAATAGGAATAAATACAAGCTAAAAAGAATGATTAAACCAATCTGGATCCCTTTCATTTTACAATTTTCTAAATCAAAATGACTAGATATAACAATACACAATTCTTAGTTTTAAGTTATGTTTGTCACATATTTGTAATGAGTATTTAAAAAAACATTTATAGCAAATAAACATGATTAAATAGTTCATCTGAAAAGGTACGAGTTACTTTCTACTAAGATACTGGTATTTTATTATAGACTTGATTATTTTGTCTTCTTTCTTGTCTTAATTTTAATGTCATATACCAAAAATCAAATTCTAAGTTTACAATGCTAAAATTTTTCTATTGTTTACAGAAAGCTCTCTAAGAAGTAAAATTAAAGCATAACAATTGATAGTAATACTAAAAGACTGACAGACTTTCTTGAGGTTCATACAACACTGACATTTAATCATGGATATTTAAAAGTTAAAATTTGCCAACCTTTCGAATTGCATGTTCTTAACAGGACAGTGAATTCACACACCATTTCCACAAATTAGAAAATGAAACTCAAGACAAAATAGAATAGCGCTTGGAGTAGGCACTAAAAGTTTTAAATGAGAACTTACTACAGGCAGATTTTTTTTTTAATAAGTGCAACAACACAAATTATTACTAGAGATATTTAATTTAAGCAAATCATGAATGAATAATGCGATAAAAATAAAAAATTCCTTATAATTAAAGAATATTTCAGAACCATATTGTTTTAAATAGGATCAAGAATTCAAAAGGAATGCCAGTAAGCATTAAATTTGTGAACAAAGTGTTCATTTCACACTGGATGAGAATACCAGAGTTCAAATAATTAACCAAATATTTTGATTACTCCTCAGGCTGAAAAAACCTAATTAATAAATCTTTGTTTGAAATTAGGCATAGCTTGTATTGCGAGACAAAATAGTTTAGAAGCAAGATTAATTTATATTACTCATACTGAATACATGCAAACCAGGAATAGATATATATGTCTATAAAATGCGATTTAAAATCCATTTACAAAAGAAAAAGATGGTAGAGTAGAACAAAATACTTCTGCACGTGGTTTGTGACAGCAGAAATACATCATGTAAAAATAATAACGACAGTGACACAACGATTTTCTATGACATAAACAAAAATTATTGGTAATTTTTTTTCCTATATACTTCCCAGGTAAGTTGTTAATTCGCAAATTTAAATACTTCATGTTACTCCTAAGACTAAATTTCAGAACAACACAAGTAATTTTCGGTCCTGACAATCGTTTTGGCGAGATTTGGCACTGGAAAGAAATGAAATGTACTGTTAACCTTTCACAGCACGCAACTATGTATTCCCAAATTTGGCGAACTTCAGCCTCTTTCAGAGTAGAATATAGCAACCTTTCTGTTGCCATCTGAAAACCAAACCCTTACTTCCAGACGCGCGTCACCGCCAACTCCGTACTTAAAATTTGCACAGCTCCATTAAGATCATATTTGTCCGATGTTAGAGGGAGAGCGCTATTCGTGAAAAGAAGACCGAGGTAGATGTACGCGTTCCAAGAACATTTGGATTTATATAGTAGGTTTTCTCTTTATTTTTGTGAATATGTTCTGATTACTTAATTATAGTTTCTATCAAAACTGCGTATACTTTTGTGAGCGTACTGTAGTTAGAATTGCTCCGAACTTTTAATATAATAATCATCCTTGCAGTTACGTTGCCACGGCAGCCATTGTTGCTATGTACTCTCGAACATACACGTCATATCTACGTAAGCAAGTAAATAGAAGCACGTGAGGTGTGCCAATTTTGAATTTTGCTCCATCAATTGTATTCCTTCGGGAAAATTCTTTTATTTAAATTTTTTTTCATTTGACTTTTCTCGTCATTTATATGGTGTGTTTGTTAAACAGAGCATTCTTCTACTGCCAATTAAGTTTTCTGCGTGTTTTGAAATATATTATAAACAATTTTTGAGAAAACATATACTATTAATAATCAACTATTGCTCTAAAAACGAGTTCTCTGAAGATGATTTTAACATATTTTTTTCTTCGTAGCTTCTGGCGGAATTTTACATAAAAATGAAGTTAACTTCAGTTTAACAACTACAAGGAAGAAGTGTGTTTTGATATTATTTTAGAATGCCTTATCTTCTGATTTAATACAAGCTTTTTCTCTTCTAATACATCTGAATGAATTGTTACTAATCAGTGACGGTTAAACTTTGTTCTTGTATGCATCTAAAATACTGTAATTCTAAACTGCAATGCCCTCAAGTCCTATTCATAAATTTCCATTGTCTGATGATTCAGCAAATAATAGTTTAGAATGTGCTACAAATATTGCTGATAATTGTGAGGAGAAAGAAAGTGCAAATGAAATGAAGAAATTGACCAAGTGTAGGCTAAATCAGGGCCATGCTTTACTTCGGAAGCAAGTTCAGAGGCCAATAATTTTGCATGCTACAAAAGGTTTTGGAAGAAGGAGATATACATTTTCTGGTCATCAAGATCATAAACTGTTCTATAAAAAACGGCGTCGATTTACTAGCATTGCTCTGCCAACTAAATTTCTTCTGGGAGGAAATAGAAATGATCCGTTAAACTTGAGTAGTTTGCAAGATGAAAAAATAAATCAACAATTAAATGCATTTTCTCCTGCATCATCCCCACTGCCTTTGCCAGATTGGCGGACTCAAGTGCAAGTTGTTATTCCTCAAAATATTTATGATCCTTTAAATTTAAATTCTGGAGAGGATATAGAATTTAATTTGCTATCCTCTAAACCTCGAAAGCGCCGAAGGCATCGGAAAGGTAAAAAAGAGGATGAAAATGTGGACGATGTGAATCAAATATCACCTACTGAAGAAGTGCCTCCATCTAATGTATCGACCTCCTGTCATGTTTCACGTGTTTCTGTAGATGATCCTATTGGTAAAGATAAAAATTCTTCAAGAGCAGAACTTTCTGATGATCAAAACAAAATAGTTTCGCCAGTTGTACCACAAGGGTCTCCAGTTAAAACATTTAAAAAATCTGTCTCTCGAAGTATTTCTAGAGAAGCAGAAGAAAAATCATCTAAACTGAGCCAGCTTCAGAAACATACCAGCCCAAGGTCAAGGGATCGCCAAAATGATACTGTAAAATTTAGAGTTAATGCTGCAAAATTTTGTTATGGCAATCATGCTGCAAACATAGCGAACTGGAATTTTGGAGATGACTTTGGTACTGATCCAAGATTACGGTATTTTGATCAGGACATGTTTAGAGATGCAGATGTTTTAGATATTGGTTGCAACACTGGTCAAATCACGCTGCATATTGCAAAACACTGGCATCCAAGAAAAGTTGTTGGTATTGATATTGACAAAAAATTGATTAATAAGGCTCAACGTAAGGTGCGTTTATATTTGAGTGAACATGTTGCTCAAGGAGATGATTTTCCTGATTCCATGACTGTGATGTATGGGCCTTTATCCAAGCTGGTTGTATCTAAATCTAAAGCCGAGAGGGACTTTCCTAATAATGTTACCTTTTTTGAGGTGAGTTAATTTAATATCTCTAAGTGTATAATGACTTGATGTACAATAATTTCTTTGTCTTGTATAAAATTAATAAATGAGTAAAATTGATAAGAATGTCGGAGCCTACTCTCCCAAAGAAACTCATGAAAACTATTAGTATTGATCTTTTGCTTGCCTTTATTTTGAAAGATAATCTGATAATGCATGCAAGATGAAGTGGCAGTTATATTTTTTGAAGGAAGGGCTGTAGTTCATTATCAATCGCCAATTTAATGTAAAGATATTGTTTTAACAGATATTTTTAATGCCTCTATTATTCTTTAGTGTAATATTCGTAGTAAGTTAAGTTTTGATCTTTCACATTGTTGTCATTTTTCATAAAAGATAGTGATGAACTGTTATTACTTGGCAGTATTTTTTGAAATGCTGGTTATGTAAAAGATCAAGTTTAATAACTAAAAGTATTATGGATTATATTAAGAATTACTTATAATTAAAACCTGTTGCGCAGGTAAATAATTAATGAATAAGAAAACATTTGATTAAATAGTATTTGATACTTTGATTTCTACTATTAAACATAAATTTCATCGCTTAAGAAGCAACACCACCTATTTCAATTTTGTGAAATTTCAAAGGGGAAGAGAAAGTTGACTTTTTCACAACCAATAACGAATATTTCTAAATTTTTTTTCACATCTTGTAGGAACATATGATCTTGTGTTTATATCAGATGTTCAAATTATGAATATTTCTGAATTTTTTTAACATCTGATATAAACACAAGACCTTATGTTCCTACAAGATGTGAAAAAAATTTTTTGGAAATATTCGTTATTGGTTGTTAAAAAGTCAGCTTTCTCTTCCCCTTTTGAAATTTCACAAAATCGAAATAGGTGGTGTTGCTTGTTAAGTGATGATTTGTACTATTTATATTGATTAAAAGAAAATATATTTGCTAAATATTTCAGTCCTAAAAATTAGCTTCAAGTGAATTGTTTTCTAGAATGATTTCAGTCTTTCATTGCAATATATAGTTATTTACAAGAATATACACTAGTGGTAAGGGGAGGGAGCCTCCTTCTACTTTTTGTAGAGAAAATTAACTCATTTTTGTTACCTAAAACTAAGAATTTTAAAATGCAATAGTGTTTTAGAAAGTTAGCTAATTTGTAGCTAGAATTTAAATTTCGTTGTCTACCCCCATAGTTTATCTACCCCCCATATTTTTAGTTGTCTATAAATTTCTTGCCTCACCCCCAACTTCTAGTTCCCAATAACCGCTACTGAGGATAGGGAACAGTAATATATATTTTAAATGATATTTGAAAAAGTCTGACTGATATCAAGTTAAATGTATTTGACATTAATTCAATAAGCAGTGGTTAATATTCAGTTACACTATATGATCAAAAGTATCTGGGCACTTTCAGATTTTCACACTTTTTAGAATTTCTCCGGAAAGGCTAGACGATCTGCCTTTGAACTTCGACCATGTAAAGGATAGACTGTACCTCACATTTTACAGTGAATATTCGGTCATGGAGGCATTTAGGGGGCCGGTCAGAAATTGATGAAGAAAAAAATCTGGGCTTGCCCCGTTCCACAGAAAGCTAATAATGATTTACAAATTTCATCAGTGGTCTTGCTTAATATGCACATTGTTTATATGCATTTTCGCAAAAATAGAAAAAATATTCTGGAAGATATAAAGGTTTTCTTAAAAAATCGCAAATTTTCCCGCATATTTTTTGTTTACAACATGCAGAGTTTTCTACCAAATTATACGAAATTTCTTGAAAAAGTGACAATACATTAGAAAAGCATTGTGTAAAAATTTGGAATAAATACTTCCAATATTAGAGGAAATATGAGTATTTGTAGCAAATAATTTTTACTGTGTATGCATGAGACATAATGTAAATTTTCTTTCACAAAGTCTAAGCCAGATATATAGGGTAACTTATATAAAAATTGCAGTTGAATACCATTAAGATTTTAAAAGATATCAGCATTGCAGTTAGCAGAATTTCTTCTTTTCTCCAAGAGAAACGAAATGGTGAGGATTTTCCAAAAATTGATATTTTTTAAACTTGAATTTTCAAATAATTTTATAAAATTTAATAAAGATTGAATATGCTGAATACCCAGGCATACTTATAAAATTCATAATTTAAATTGCAGTTTGATTACTGTCCGAAGATTAAAGTTTAAAAAACATCAATTTGTGGAAAAATGCTCGCCATTTTGTTTCTCTTGGAGAAAAGAAGAAATTCTGCTAACTGCAATGCCGATATCTTTCTAAATATTAATAGTATTCAACTGAACCTTTAATATTAGTTGCCTTATCCCAGATAGCAATTTTAGTTTGCAGCAAAGTTGCAGTAATATTGCTCTGCAAATCTGTAAGCTTGCAACAAATTTGACACAAGAGTGCAAGCTTGGAACAAGTTGATGCAAATGACTTGGTCCCCACGCGTCAAAACTTGTCACAAGCTTACGGTGTCAAACTCATTGCAAACTATAGCAAAAACAGAGTATGAACACAACCTCGGATTAGAACCCGTGACCTACCGCTTCCTAAACCTGTTGCTTTAACCACTCAGCCAGCTAAACTCTGAGAGGAGAAGATAAATTGCACTAATAGATTGTTCATTTATACGATTTATTTTAAAATGTATGTTTCATTTCATTAATTTTTGAGTTGCGAATATGATTTGAAGTCAAAAGAGAGCGATTTTTGCTAATAACTACGTTTTGCTAGTAGAATAAATTATGAAATTCGAGTTCAAAAGTAATTACTTTTAAAATGGGACAAAATGTAAGTTATTATTTTTCAACAAACTTTGACTGTTTTTTAGTTTTTGTTTATAAACATTAACATTTCAACATTAAGAAAAAGGCGATATAGTTTTCTTTAAAGTGCGAGTTCTATATTTAGTAAAAAGATGGAAAATGTTTCAAAAATTTTTTTTTATAAGAAAGTTACTTTTTTCACAAATTATCATTGATTTATTGAATTAATAAAAAATGACGGTCTAGGAGATGTTATTAAAAATCGGATGTTTTTATTAAAACAGAGACAAAGATTATCCCTAAGTGTGCTATCGTCTTTGCAACAAACTTGTTTTGCAATTGTGGTGTGAAGTTCATCATGACATCTTCACAGCAAACTTGCATTGCAAGGAGGGTGATCGATTATGCTTTGTTACTTTGCAGGAAGTTCGTTGCAAAGTTGTTGCGTGAAATTTGTCATGACAAGCTAATATGTATTTAAAAAAAAAAAAAAAAAAACCCAAACTTGCTGCAAGTGTACATGCTATCTGGGATATATCTGGCTTTGACTTTGTGAAAGTGTAAATTTTCTATGTCTCATGCATGCACAGTAAAAATTATTTACTACAAATACTCTATTTCCTCTAATATTCAAAGTATTTTTTCCAAATTTTTACACAATGCTTTTCTAACGCATTGTCACTTTTTCAATAAATTACGTATAATTTGGTGGGAAAACTCTGCATGTTATAAGTAAAAAACATGCAGGAAAATTTGGGACTTTTTTAAGAAAACCTTTATTGCTTCCAGAATATTCTTTCTATTTTTACAAAAATGGATGTAAGCAATGTGCATGTAAAAGCATTCATGAAATTTGTAAATCATTATCAGCTTTCTTCAGAACAGGGTGTGCCAAGTTTTTTTCTTCATCAATTTCATGTTGACCCCTAAATGCTTTTGTGACCAAATCTTCACTGTAAAACGCGAGTTAGTCTATCCTTTACATGGACGAATTTCAAAGGCAGTTGGTCTAGCCTTTCCGCAGAAATTTCTAAAAAAATGTGAAAATCCGAAAGTGTCCGGATACTTTTGATCATAAATGTATAAAAGTTTAATTAATCTCGTGGATGTTGCAAAAATTCTATAGACTGACTACCTGTCGATTTTGAATTCGTATTGTTATTTTTCCTTTTGGTATGTGTTTTATGACACCAGCTAGGAAGATGGAAGTGTCAAGTTTTACAGGTAAAAATTTGTAATCCTGGAGATTGTTTTTATTTTGGTTAGATGATATTTAAACTGTTTTGATAAATATCCAGTGTGAAAATGATTGTTGTCAAAAGAAATTTTATTATATTGCTGCTTTTATTGCGTGATCTTTTTGTCTTAATTGAACTATTCTGAATTAAGTTGATATTATAAAATTTCAAAAAAAAAAAAAAAAAAAACCCTTCTCTGGGAAATTTTTTTTATATTTAGAAAGGCTAGAAAGTTTTGATGGGAAAAGTGTTAACTCTGATATTTATATAATGAAACAAGAGATAATGTGTGTGTGTTTTTTTTTCTAATATTATTTAACTTCGAAAAAATTTATTCCTGGTTTAGTTATTTTAGAATTTGGATGGAATATGTGTTTACCTTTTCTGAAATGAGAATGTTCTGTTGAAAAGAGAATTTTTAACTTGTTTCTAGTAAGTTACACTCAACAGCCTAAAATTATGTGTATAATTTATATAAACTAAATGTATATAAAATACTAATTTCAGTCTTTTCTAATAGATATTAAATGCAGTTTCTTTTTTTTCTTCTGATATGATTATGATATTAGCACAGATGTTATACAAAGTAAATAAAATGAAAATGTCTTTTGTCTTATCAAAAGGGAAGTTTTCTGTATTGCACCATGTGCTTTCTAAGATTTTGAAGCACTAACTATTCTCGGTAACTTTTCTTAAGCATGACAATACAAAAATATGAAGTTGAATATGTAACAGTCGATTGACTTTATATTTCCTCTGTCGTGAGAAGATTCCTGCCTGAATACATTTATTAAATCATTTCTGTATTTTAATAATTCTATTAGTAAGATTCATAATTATCAGAAAGGTATCTGATATTTCCATATCTGGATATTTAACTTCTATACAAGTTAATGCTGATGATTCTTGCATTATTCAGAACTTTTAATTTATGGTCTTTTTGTCTCTTCCTAAACATTAATATTTATCTAAACTTTTTTTTCCCTTCTGAAACGTCAGAAATCGTGCTCTGTAAAATATTATCATTTCTATGTTCTAGATATGGTTTCTATCTAGATATATTTGCATTATTTTCTGTTGAACTTTTATCTATGTGCTGCTATAATATTTCTCTTGATTACTTTTCTTTCTAAGATCATAAAATATTTTAAGTTTTATACTTTTCCATACACATCAAAGAGAAAAAAATTATTTTCTAATATTGTTTCATGCAAATAAATGTTGCATAAATATGTTTAATCTTGTCCTAGCAAACCAATTGCGGAGATTAGATTACACATGAAAAAATTACGGTTTATGCACTTTTGTTTTATAGAGCTGAACATTATTGGGACAAGCTAATTGGCCACTTGGAAAATTAAAACATTTCTTGCAATAATATATTTTTATTTAAAATAAAAATCTAGTATAAAGAGCGAAATCTAGACCTTGTTTTTCATATGGCTTATATTATTTAATGTTCAAACTAAGCAGAATTTACTTGCCTGTTAGTTACTTTGGTATACATGACAAGTTCTTTTAACAAATCTACTCTAGCATTTGCTAAAGAACCCCCCCCCCTCCTAGTTATACATAGCAGATGGAGAGATATGTAATGTTGTGAAAGATGCGAGTTGAATACCTATATTTTAATATTGTGACGATTTAATTAAAGTCTTAAGATATCACTAAATTTAGCATTAAGCATAGAATTGAAAGTTCTTTTTGAGTGAAATTCTGCTAGCTATCCTTTTCATCTGAAAAAAATTAGGTTGTATCATAATATCATGCATTTCTAAAATCAAATATCCTAAATTGAAATTCTGTTTACATAACAAAGTCTAGAAAGAAAGTATTGCTTGAATTTAATGCACTTGGAACTAGTCCTTGTTGTAACTTAATCAGTATTAAAATTTTAATTAGTATGAATATTTTTTAAAAAATGTACATCTATGTTTAATTTGATTTAAAAGGAGGGGGGGGGGGGAGAAACCTAGGTCTAGTTGATTTAGGTCTCTTATGTTAAGGTGAAATTTTTTTCTGGGCTAAATGAAAACAGGTTCAATTTGAATATCTGGTAGAAATCGGAACACCTTGATTTAAATTAATCAGCCTGCGGCATTCTACCTAAGGCGAAAAAAGGCATTTTCTGGATTGGTATCTAAAAGGAACTTTATTCCAACATTTAATATAGGCAGATTTTACACCGGTACTTCCAGAACAAGACGCTCTCGTTCAACGAGAGGAATTTTTATCATGTGGCATAATGCATTTTATGTGTAATAATATCTGAATTTGCTCTTTGTTCGAGCCTTACAAATCCTTTGGATACTACTTAAAGCCTTTTTAATTTTTAAAGGTTCCAATTTAATTGTTTGTAGACACTGTTCATATACTGGGGTAGCAAATTCAGTTTTCATTTTCTCTCTAATCTGTTGGCTTTTTAACTTCTTATCTGGCTTTGTTTTTCCAACACATCTCCTACT
>BGPR01001645.1:0-78292 GCA_013235015.1 Araneus ventricosus | reverse complement strand
CCAGAAACAATTTGAATTACGGAGGGTTAAATTTGAGTCTTTCTTGTGGATTTTAAGCATTCAGAACATTTCACGTGATCCAATTGTTATTAATGGTAAAATAGCCTACTAACTTTTTGACATTTAAGTTTTGATTTTACTGATCACTGCTTAATTCTTTAAGAAAAATTTTAAATGCATCTCGGATATTTAATTTATGAAAGCCATTTTGGTTCTCGTAAACTAAATCACTGTTTCTGTTATAATAACCTTTCTCTAATTTTGTTTATGTGTAAATCTGTGAACGAGCAGTTATAAAATGGTAATGTTGTAACTTTATAAAATCTCTTCCTCTTTCTTTTTTGAATTCTTTGATATAACTCGAATGGAATGTTGTGGCTGCTAAACTCTCAGTTGGATGATTTCGCCATTTGCAGTCGTAACTCATTTTGTGATTAACCCCTTAAAGTACAGATTTATTAGATAATATTTTATTTTGTGAATGCATTCTTGTTTCTGTCAGTGTAAGAATCTGTTAGACGCATGAAACGTTAGTTCTTCGCCACATCTCGTTTTCTGATTTGTCACGAATGTCTAAATGATAGTTTTCGCACAAATTCTGTTAGTGGATACGTTGGCTTGACTCGTTTCATGCGCAAGAGTTGAGCAGATTTAGTAAGGAACGGGAAGAAAACATCCTTTCATCTCTGCTCGAGCATTTTAATAATAATCCGCCATTTCCTTTCTTCCATTGTAAATTAACACTTATTCCCGGGTTGCATGTTTTGATTATCTGTAATAATATCAATACTGTATATCTGGTTTCTGGCCTGAATGGAATACGTATCATTTTCATTTGTCAGATTACTTTAAAAATTGTCTATCAGATGCAGAGTGCATGCAGTACTTGTTGCTCTTGGTGATTATATCGGGTAGTTGAGAAAGTCAATTTTTTTTTCTTTCTCTTCATGTTAACTTTATCACTGAAACTGACTTACAATATTATATTTCTGCATACATAAAAGGGATCTAAGAAAGGTATAGAATACTTGAGAGCTTATGGATTCTACGTAATTTTTGTGTCAAATTATAAAGCTAATTAATGATTAAATTTTAGTTTAAGCCTAAAAATGCGATAATTCGATGCACGTCAATATGACTGGCGCGAGACATAAGGGGTTATTGCGGACTACCCGTAAATTTTAACTATTCTCTTTTGTAGTCGAGCGTTATTGATTGCTGAAACCTCATGAGTTAATAATATCAAATTGCCGGGACCTTAAAAAAAAGTTTATTTTTTAAATCAACGAATTTTTTTATTTTTTTTTACACCTGGTAGATTTTATATACCTCTGTGATTTTACTTGACTCTTGTCATATCTTCAATCATTATGCAAATGCCCCTTTTGAATGTAAAAACAGCATGAACGCAGTTTTGAAGGGGCGACTCACGTGGTTCTGCAATAAACGATTCATTAGTCAAACAGTTTGCATTTAACTAAGTTTGTAGGTACTTCTCTGCCGTTTAACCAGCAGCGTGGTCACCAGTGAAAGCTAAGATACAAAGCAAGAATTTGAAAAATTTTAAGTGTACATCTCGAGAACTCTTCACTTGCCAATAATGGAAGATTGAAGGGGAAAGAAAGCTTTCAGGCTCAGCGATCATTTAAAAATGGGGAATAAAAGTTTATTGAGCGCCTCTTGCAAATTATAACTTCTTTCTTCAGTTTTGACACAGTATTGCAGCAGTTTCGAATTATAAGAAAGGAAAATGAAAGGATCAAGTCGCAGTTTAAAAGCACGGAGAATTGTTGGCTGAAATGCAACAAACAATTTAAATCATTGAATAGAACGCTAGTTTTAGTTCAAATTCTCTTCTGTGACCCGGTGTTTTTGGGGAAGAAAATGAATTGCATATTTGTCAGTCGAAATATCTGAACACTTTTTTTTTTCTTTATCCTTTTGCGTTTTAAAGGCGGATTTGTACTTTTGGTGACTACCTCTGGTATGAAGTTGCGTTTGGTTTCGGAAATAATATAGCCCCGTTGTGTTATGCGGAATTACGAGATCCATTCTCAATTTCCTTTGTGACAACGTATCCACCAAAAGCAAGTTTCCCTCGCCAGACAGAAAACGTCTACCATTCACAAGGGAAGGGGAGGAATCCCTTCAACTATTTTTTTTTTAACCCGGGGTTCTTTGGAAAGAGTTCTGACAAAACCGTGCAGTTCTTATTTTTATAATTTAAGTAATTTTCAAGCTACGTAATATATTTTCAATACTTAAGGATAGAAAGCGAAATGATGCTGGCGTTTGCTACGAAAATTTTAACTACGTTAGCTTGGAGTATTTAATGCGATGATTTAAGATAAAAGTCACGTAAATAGTTCTTCGTGATTTTCTAAAAATAATTCTTCACGGATATGCCTGCGTACATAATGCTTAACTGTTCTTTTTCGAAAAACGCCACATAATATATTATTCTGAAAAGAATTTCCAAGACCTCACGGGAAATCGTTCGGAATTCCAGACGTTCAAAAGACTTCTCGAAATAAAGGATAAAATAATTTTTCTTTCGGAGAGGTGTCGATTGATCGTTTTATTGTCTTGCTTTGGAGAAATGTGGGTAGTGGAGCTGTTAATTTTTATTCACTTTTATTTAACTTGATTTGCTTCATATTTATAAAGAGGAATCTTGTACTCGATTTTTCATTCACTTCTTGATGCGTTCGAGTTTTGGAATTTTGTACGCTTTTGTATTGTCAATGATTAATATTTTCAGTTAATCGATTAATTTAATATTTTTTTTAGTCCACACCAAAAGAGCAATAATTGCAAAATTCCATAACGTTAATAATTATAAATAAAAAAAAAAGTAAAAAATTATTAAAAAGTAGATTTTTTTAAATTCGCATATAAGTGTTTTTAAAAACAGTTTTTATTATTTGCTTTCTCGTATTCGAGGTATACAAAGCATAAGTATTTAAGCATCAAAATTCGACCTCGAGATTTTGATGAATTTTGAATTTGTTTTTCACATTCGGGGACGTTTCAGAGTAAAAAAAAAGTGTATGGAATTGTATCTTTGTGTATGTTAAGAGGGTAACTCAAAAACGCAACGAACTGAACAAATGAGATTTGGTATTTGCTCTGTAACCAATATTGTAGATCTGTATCAAGTTTTGAACCAAAACGGGAAGAGGTATTGTTCCAAAATGCACGTTCAATTGTCTTCAAAATATGACGAAGCTAAACACGAAAGGCACCATGCTATGGAAGTATACGAGAAGTCGAGGAGGAAACACTCGTGATTATTTTGCACAAAATATTCAAGTACGTCCCAATCTTTTTGCATTATTTTCTGTAATTTTTTAACATGCGTTCTTCTAAGGAGTCGTCATATGCATAATGTTCCATTACTTCAAAAAATTTAAAATTAATTGAAAGATTTGAAAAGGCACTGTTTGAATAGATAACATTTCAACCGTATCAAATGATATTCTTTTAAAATCTTTCACCGAATTTAAAATCGTATTTTTATAATTCTTTAGCTATAGGTACATTTTTCTACCAATTTTAACTCAATTTCGCCTACTACTACTCTGATTTCATGCTTCTATTTTCAAATGTTTGAGCTAAGGGTTTTAACAAGGCAGAGATCTAAATATTTTTTTTTTTTCATTTTTCCAATGCCTTCAGTAATTACGCATGCTAATTGTACTCTGTCTCTTTGTAAATTTTGATAAATTCGAACGCCGCATAATGCTGAAAAGCTTATTACTTGGATGCGCAATTTCTGTCGATCAGCATCTGGCCGCTATTTTTTTAAATAAGCATTATTAATTTTTTTCTTTCCACATTATTTGGAAAATTCCTCCTTTTACTTTTGGACAAAACTAGTTATTTTTAGATTTAGACAACTAAATTATCGTTTGAAAATTCGTTTTTGTCGATCAGGTTTGAGAATAATCTCCTGAGAATACAAGCGCTGCATTGTATATACATCTGCCGAAGAAAATAATTTTGTCCTCGTGGAACCCAAAGTTATGTCTTCATAACTGAGGTTCTTTTATAATTCTGCAACTGTATCTAATAACATTTCATTGTACACTTAACTAGACCGAAAGCTGAATAAAATAAATGCATGAATTCAGTGGCGAATCCAGGGGGGGGGGGCTATGGGGCTGCAGCCCCTCCCAGAGCTAAACCAGAAATCTTGCTTTTATTTTACATCACTACAACTCTTTGTTCTTAATTTCCCTTTCTTAAAAAAATAATAAAAACATGACAACATTGCTTTCTCGCTTGACGGGCTCGAAAATTCTCCTACTTTTCTAATCATTCCATTTGTACTTATAGAGTTGACACGTTCGGAAACATTTTTGACTAGTTATTTCATTGTATTTTTTATTAAATTATCGAAAGTATTGTAGTGTTCTTTACGATTCTTATTGTCGGATGAGTAAAGGTTTGATGAGTTTGGTTTGCATAAGCCATGAGATTTGACATTCGTCACGACGATACAAAATTTTTATAACCTCAGCCCCTCCCAGACCCAAATCCTGGATTCGCCACTGCATGAATTTCTTTACAGTAGAATCGCCACATCTCGTATCTCTTCGATATGGGTAATCCTCCATTATGTAGATTTTGGCAATTCATTTCAGTCCTTATTTTTTCTTGGATCTCTCAAATTTCAGTGTCTTATTTTGTCTATTTTTAGATTTGTTATGATCAAAGATAACCATGTTGGGTTCTGTGTTATTTTTGATGTAAAAAAAAAAATATCCCCTCATTGGTTTACTTGCCATCTTAGTCTAAAAAGACTGATTTTTGCTTGGAGGCTCTTCTTAACTTCAGTTATGTAGTGAATACGATTATTCAGATTTCAATTCGTGTTGCATTTGTATTGCTTTCAGTTTACAATTCATGTTAACTTGCATTGTATATTGGCATACTGTATGGGTCAAAGCAGTAGTATGAACTCGGATTTTTTTTTTTTTTAACGGCTGCAATCGATCTATTTAGAAAACTTCCTCGATTGCAATAGCTGCGTAGTGGCGATTGTTGTAGAAATAAGTTTCGTTCTTCATCTCGGAGGGAAACGTAGCGGAAGTGTTATTTTTATTTTGTTAAACGGTGTTATCGCCGGTTTCTTCTATGCCTAATCGAATTGTTCCGAGTTTCGCCTACGGAAAATAGATTTAGTCTAGTTTGAGCTGTTGAGATCAGACTTAGTGTAGACTGTTCTCCGGTAAGTGAAGTGCATATTTTCCTCCTAGATCAGAGGTTCCCAACCTGTAGTACGCGTACCCCCGGGGGTACGCTAAGGACTAGTTGGGGTACGCGAACTTAAAGTCGGTAATGACGGACACAAAGAATAAGGGATTAAGAATGTTACAGAATTTTGTTTCCCCAAGTTCGTGTAAAAAGTGAAAGTTGCGCAAGTCCTAAACCTACCCTCAAAATAAGTAAAAAAGAAAACAAAAGGAAGTGCAATTTTTAGCTATCCTTATAAGTATAATACGAAATTATTACAATACGGATTTCATCTGTTTTGACGTTGAACTATTGTGAAAATGGGAAAAAATTGTAAAATCAAGAATAAGTTCTGCAAATGTTATAAATTCCAGTCATTTGACTTTTTAGCTTACCTAGGTCCTTAACATTGATAAAAACTTCTTTATATAGACGGATGGTTGGAGGGGGGGGGGATATGACAGTAAGTAAAAAGAAAGACTAAGGGGTACGCGAGGGAAAAGTGTTTGAGAAGGAAGAGAACAAAAAATATTTACAATTTAAAATATATATAAAATGTATTCGTTGTTGTAGTCGTTACATAACAAAAACAGGCCGAGTTATTAACTAATTTCTTTTTATTATCGGAGAGTGACGGAATGTACGTACATTTCAGTTGAAGTTTTTAAGACAAAAGTGAACAGAAGATCCCTGCATTTTCTCAGGTAGGGATTTAACAGATAGACATGTGATCAAAGTAAAGGGAATAATAGCTATTTTTAGTATATTATGTAAGTATTTTAGGGAAAAGTCTGGAAAAGAATTCGCGATTTATGTTGGCGCGTGGAAGCAATTAGAATATTCTTTTAGCAATAAATATGCCAAAACGAGAGATTTAATGTACCTCCGGAGCGGAAAATAGAACGAAACTGGAGTTTAAGAAAATTAATTTTGGAATACATTAAGACTTTAAAATATATATTATTAGAATTTGAAATAAAATTAAGTAAGATTATTAAAGATATATATTTCTCTGTATTCAAAGATAACTACAAAAAAATTGAAACAAAACACATATAATATAATCACAGTATTAGAAATCGAATTATCGAATGCGTCCTATTACTTGCACACGTTTTCTCAAATGTACAAAACTTGTGCTGTGAATGTACTAATGTAAGTAACAAGATATCGAAAATATGCAAATTGATACACATTTTTATTTCATTTGATACCATGAATTTATTTAAAACTGATGCATATTCTAGACGTTTTACAGTTCGGAATTTTTTATGCTAAAAAACATTTTTTAAATGCGAATAGACTTGTATGGTTTTTTAATTATAGAAGGCTTTAAATTACCGAAGCTTGATGGGGGGGGCGTGCGAGTCTTCCATAATAGGCTTAGATTCGTCAATTTCATTAAACTAGTGAGTGATCCAGTATGCGATTCGATTGCAAGTGACTTTTTGTCATGATATACTAATTAAAATATTGAAATCTTAACTTGGAAGTACCAAATGCGAGTATAGTAGTGACGGGAAATCCAAATCTTATTTGTAGAAGAGTGAACATTTTTTTTACACTGTCTTTAAGAAACAGTTACCATTAATATAATTTAATAAAAGATATTAAAAATTAATTAAATTGCAAAATGTTACGCATTAATTTAACAAATCAGAATTTTTTTCCCCTCTGTCTCTCTTGCCCCACCCAAGATTTCTTAATAGCTAAGAGAATTCAATTGATTTATTCTGGATTATTCTAATGAAGCTGTAGTATACCTTTTTAATCATGGGCTATGTGCTTATTTTTATGTTAACTGTTTTAAAAATAATTTTTACAGTAATTCTTGAACTTTTTATACTTTTTGTGCATCTATAATGATTAGGCATGGTGAATTTACATTTTGTCTGGTTATGACTATTTCAGTGTTCTTAGCAAAACTTCTAAGTAAAGGTTAGTAGTAAACAAATCGATGGGAAATTAAATTAATCCTTTTCATACACAAATTGCTGCATAGGCAGAAGTTTAAAGTTTTAATTTCAAGTAAAGAGATTGTCATTTGGTAATTGGGGGACAGTAACGGTTATATTTCTTTTCAGTAAGAGTGATAATAAGCATTTGTTACCTCGCGGATTAATTGGAGCGTTTTTCCGGTTCTCAAGCATGTGTTCAAAAACTTTAAATTATTTCAATAAGAATTTGATAAAGTGTTTTTACTCTCTACCATTTCATCATTAACAGCTAATCGCAAATGGCCACAGAGTTCCTCCATAAAACAGAACCAAATTTTTAACTTAAGCTTTTCTGTGTCGAGTTTGACTATATGCATTTAACGCGTCAATTTATAATTATGTTGATAGTTCCAATTTTTTGTGAAGAGGGAAACTAAAAACCAATGTGGAGGAGGTATCCATTATTTTAAAGCGTTTTATGAAAAATGCTATAGATATTGGATAACTTCTAAGTAGAAGTTTTGGTGTCAAGATGGGTGTCCTCTACAGTATTTAGGTGAGCGTTGAGTTGTAGATCAATGTGGATGAAGGTCCATTTAAAGATTTGCTAATGGCATGTTTGAACAATGTGGCGTTGAAACACTTCTTTGCAGCAATAATCACTGGCCATATTACCTGTAGTTCGCGATGACCATTACAGCGTGCCACTTCTATATGTAAACTGAGTATGTGATCTTATAAACCTTGCTGCTTTTACGTCATGCGTACTGAACGCAACCTACAACGAAGAACACGCACGTTCGCCTCTTCGTGCATAGGCCAATTTTGTGTTTATATGGTATAATTGAAAGTAGGCGCTACGATGCGATCTAGTTATAGGAATACTAATGGCATGCCTTGATACGTGTGGTACAGCATCTCGCGACTCTTGCAGTTTGATTGCAAATTCTTGTTTATGTGCTAGTGTGGAGATGCCTTGAGGGCTGACTAGTCGCACTGCTTTTATTACATATATGTTTGATAACCGGTCTGCGCATGATGTTAATAAGCAAGGGTAACAAGCACACTTCGAACACAACTTAGTTATATGAAGGATTCTACACATCACGCTTTTACTGAAGTATTTTTTTTATGTTAAACCGTCAAGTTAACACCTTTGCATTTCCAGAAAAAAATTTCACCTGTCTGTAACCATCTGTTTTGGACATCTGTTTATGCAAACTGTCACAGTTCATTTTGTATTTTTTTTTCTAACCACCGTTTTTAGTAATGCTGTTTGTCTTTAAATGTTGGCACAGCAAACAGGAATGTATTACAAATTTAAAATTTTAGATGATTTATAAGTTAGGCGTCAAATCCGATTTCATTAAGTAAAATATTGTGTACAGATCTCAATTTCATCGTCTCGATATGCATTTTTCAGTGGTTAGCTTTTGGTATTCATTCACTTTAAATAAGTTTGCTACGAGATCGTCTTCGTTTCAGAATCGCATTTAAATGACCTAATGAATTAATTGCTTTGTTTGATATTTTGAAAATTGATTTCGGATGAGACCCATCATCCACATTTTTCCTTTCCTATGTAATAAAATGTAGAACTTGTGGCTACACAACAGAATTTTGATTTCGGCAAAGTCGGGGGTCGGCAACCTTTTTTCGATAAAAAGCCATTTTTAGAATTATATTTACCAAAATAATACTTACGGAGCCTCAAGCCATCAACTTGAACTGTGAAATATGCATTTTGAAAATTGAGCCTGAAATGTGCGATTTTTTTTTTAAATGTTTTTTTTTTTTGCTTTGCTTAAAGGTATTATGATAAAATGCACTGCAATTCAATTACCTATTCTCATAAATATAATCATAACGTATAGTCGTAATTATAATCATAAAATTTAATTAAAGTAAAAAAAGAGACTAAATATTCTTGCGTGTAAATTTTTTTTCATCAGTCTTCTGTGATTTCAAACATTTGATAATAAAATTAAAATATATACTTCATAAGAAAATAACAATATTAAGTTTTTAATGAAATTTCTTTTGCTGGATTTCAGTTTAATGAAATATTGCTAAGAATTTTTTCTAACTTAAATTTAATATTTTACTTTGTTATACATATATTATTTATTAACTTAAAAAAGAACCACATGCGGCTGCGGAGCCGCAGGTTGCCGACCCGTGAACTTAGTCTTAATTTTTTAGTCTTATGAAAGTATTTTATGTAATTTACCCTTAGAGTAAATAGGATTTCTATAGTATCGTGAATTAGGAAATTCATGCTGATCTATATAAGCAGACAAAGGAAGAAATATTCTGTTTTATATGGCTATTTTAGTATTTTCTCTTTTGATGTCGTTGCATTGTCCCGTTGCGAACCCAGTCTTCTCTGAAGTACCGTTGAGGTACACGTGTCAAGGGATGTGTTAATCATTTATCCAAAAATGTAAGCAGAGAAATAACGTTTTTTCTTTTCCATCTTTCAGTTCTGTATTGCATAAAAACTAGGCCTTTAAACTGCTTTTTTTTTTTTTTTTTTATTAAGGAAAAATGTTTTGGGTGCTTTCTTTATAGTTACGTAACTTTCTTTTCAGTGCTAGTCCTACTGGATAACAGTTCAGTTCTTGTTACGATTTGTGATTGTAAGTGAAAAAATAATCCTTTCAATAATAAATTTTTACATGAAATAATACACGAGAAAAACATAATTTTTTAAAATTTTGCATAAAGTACAAGTGTGGGTGGATGGCGCCATTTTGAAAAGTTTTCGAAATTTCTACTAACATAATAAACCCCGATTTTTTCAGTTTTTCATTCTGGGACAGTGGAACACGGTTCAGGCAGCAAAGTAAAGAAAAAGAAGGGGGGAAATATGATTAGCATCAGACACATTGCATTGAATTCGAGAAACGGAATTACAGTGGTGCTTCATAAACAAAAAGTTTGAAAAAAGTTATTTTAAGAGTTCGAGTTAAAAGAACTTAATTATTGATTGTAATTGCTACCACTGATGTTGGGATTTTATCCTTAATAATGGAGTTATTTGTTCATTGGCGTCTGCCTTGCGTATTACTAAGACAAACTGTAGAAAATCAGAAAGGGTTTTATAGAGTTTCTCCCTAGGCCTTACTTGAAATATATGTATAAACATAAAATTAAAAAAATATGCCCGGAATTCTATGTTGTAATTACAAAAAGTAGTCTGCCCTTCTGCTGGCCTTAAATAACAACGAAATGAGGAAAAACAGTGGCTTTCAGTGCAAGATCAAATGATTTATTTCAACTTCAGTCTGTAAAGCGGTTTTCGTGACCATCGCAGCAAAAAATAAATAAATAAATAAATCGACTAGAGATATGAATCACTTGACAAAATGAACTATAATAATACTAATTAAAAGGTCAAATAATTGGCGAATACCCCATGGTTAGGGAAAAAAATTTCTTGCAGTGCCCACGTATCATACTTGAAGAGTTGTGTTCTTTTCAAGATTTTAAGATGTAAAATTTAAAAATATTTCATGTGTTAAAATCGATCATTCTGCACCGTAACTTTAAAGTTCACAATTTAACTTTTTTCTTGAAGTAATTTCAAGTTTTTTGAAGAATTTCAGACATTATTGATTTGAATACTCGCAAAGGGAATGACTGTCACTGATAAAATAAACTACTAGCTGACATTACTCTAAATGAAGTTTATGTCCGTTATATAACTAATAAGAAAGCTTATAATTCCATTACTTTTTATCAAAATGATAAAATAAATGGAGATTGATTTGCGATCAAATACCCTTCAAGTTTTATTGAAAATCGGTCGCTTTAGAGGTAATCTGACAAAAATGCGAAATTCCCATAATTTAATGTAAATCAAGGCGCATAATTAAAATAAGCATTCAATCGGGTCAATAAAATTTCGTATGATGCAACGAACGTTTGGTGCAATATGGCCAAGTCTGGCCCTTGTGCCGTAAAAACTAAGCAACAATTCAAATAAAAAAAAGAAAAGTGGGGAGATCGAGGAAAGATTAAATTTTTTTGTGTGTCTGTAACCTATGAGTACCTTTTGGGGATCATATCGCTACAAAACGAATGCCGTACATATATTATTTTAAATGCATTTTTAGTTGTTAAGCCCGTCTTGTGCTGTTGTGGAAGTTTTAAATCAGGGTAGTAAATTTCTTTGTTAAAGAATTTTATTTGATAAAAAACATGGCAACTTCAAGCACTCGAGTTTTGAACCCTTGATCTCCATCATATATGGATAACCTGTGATTACTATGTACTGGCCCTTCAACACCTAGTCGTGATACATTGAAGGTCAGAACTGCCATTATCGTATCGTATCGCATCTTGCATCAAAAAGCGTAATTTAATTTTAAAGCATTAGTTGTCAAATAATCAATATTTTTTGTTGTGAATCTTCATCAGTATTTTAAGAAAACAATTCCTTACAATATTGCTTTTATCATGCTTGATTGCGTAGACGAGCGGGAAACTACTTCCTTAGTGAAATAATGCTCGATAGGAAATCGTAGTGCTTCCCTGATTTGCCGTGGTTGTTAAATATTGAATTAATTATGAAACCTTTTGTTTAGGATATCCACGAAATGTTGCGTCGTTAACATATCAGTCGGAATGATTCATTGAATTTAGTGAAACAGTCTGTTTAGTTTCCTGGCGGAAACCTTCCCCCTCCCCCCCATTTCATCGGGTTTTTTTTTGTTGTCCCCCCCGCCTACAATTGCTTTTTCTCACTTTTATGTTGGCAAATGTAAAATGAAATTTTTGAACCATTTGCCAATACCCAATTAACGGCCAACATTAACCCCTTAACTGGTTTGCCCACACGCCGTACGTGAATCGAATTAATGCAATTTTAAACTTTAAAACAGAAACAGTCATTCACTGACATTATACTTCGATTAAAAAATTGCGTGGAATCCATAAACAGTTCAACAGTCCTTTAGGCTCTTAATTGAGATGACAAGAAGTTCCCAAAATAGAAGGCGTCATCTAATTAGATGGTTGAGAAAACAAACCTGTTAAAGGGTTAAAATAACTGCACTTTTGAAGGTATAAATTTAAATCCGAAATGTAAGTCTTATGAGATAAAAAAATAAATAAAATAAAAATGTCATGGACTGTCTGGAAACATCGTGTTTGAAGCCTTATTCCATGCTCCCGCGACTTCAGCCACAATCTTGTAAGTAAGCACATTCGATTTTGCCATCACACTAAGAAATGCATACTTTTATGTGATAATATGCATGATAAATTTAAAATTTTGTTTTACTGAAGTATTTAATTTTAAATAATATCGAAAATCGTATAGATTTAATTGTGGCCGAACCTGATTAACAAACTTCGCATGCTACATTTTCTATAGGTGGTATCGCAAAACACGAACAAGCAAGTTTTAGACACATATAATTCAGTTATCTGAAAGTATGTTAGTAAATCTCTTTTCCGGCCCTCGCGAAGTCTCGTTGCTTCTGGTTGAGATTCTGTTTGTATATAACGATGCAACTTCACCTTTCAGAAAGTACACCAGAAATGTTTAAGTTGCAATAATATAGTGAACACAATTTTCCATCCAAAGTTTTGTCTGCTTATTACTAGAAAATGGCCTAATGCATTCAAATATATATTCAAGCATTCTATTCCGAAATCCTTAACAATTTTTGAATTGGGGCCCTTGTTAGGTGTCAACTTCCCTTGCGCCTTTTTAGACTTTTTCCAATAGTTTTTTCTTTAAAAAAAAAGGGGAAAGAAAAAGTTCACTTTATGTTTTGAGAAACAGAACACTTCAGATTTTTTTCCCAAAAATGTATGAGGAATTTTAATTTTTGTGGCATTTTCGGAAATTGAAATACCGAAATGTAAGCATAGAGAGTGATGATAAAACTAGTTATGGTTGTAAAGTCTTTTTACTGGCGCCAAAAGATATTTCAAATTCTAATGCAGAAATGAGCTAACAACATATAATTAACATTTCTTTATTGCAAAGTAACTGATCCTCTTGACCTACAAAAACATAAGCACTCGAATCTGGGAGCGTTTTCTTCGAGATAACAAAATCGGGGGAAAACATATGTCGTCGAAGTACTTTAATAGTCTTGCTGGCTTTAAAACGTCTACTTTTTCTTCTCCATTGGACATTTTGCATCCTGTGTTTTCTTATGCTGGCCTTGAACTGCGCTTCCTTCCACATTTATTGTTTTAAATTCATTTTTACTAATGTTTACAGAAAGTCTAAATTTATTCGTCAGACTCCTTCGGCTCTCTCTGCTTGGTAAATCGATCGCTGAATCGACCTCTAACTGTTGTTGCTGCCGCCCTGAGAAGTTTTAGCCCTGAAAATTGAAAAAGTTCTGCTAAACGTTGGAAAAATTATGTTTTAACACGATATTTTTTTTACTCCTTTTTGTATCCTAGTGTCAATGCCTCGGCTTTAATATTCATAGCCGCTTCTAGAAATAATTCATTATCTGTTTAAGTGGTCGGTTATTTTCGAATAATTAAAATTTTCACATTCTTTGATTCGCAAGTATGGCTTAACTTTATTTCGTATTCGTGCCCAAACAGTCGTCGGTTTTTCTTTTCAAGTGCAAATAATTATCGCAATAAAAACTGCAATATGTGTGGAGCTGTTTATTTGCACGCTGTTTAATTTTCTAATTTTTTTTCATTAATTTATTTATATGCTAGTTCATTTACAGAAATCGAATACTTGATATTGTAAAGGATTATTTTGTAAACAGATGTAATCATTGCCTCCATTTTTAAATTTATGTGAATGTTTAAAAATTGAATTTATATGAGTATAAATGTACATTTATGTAATATTGAGGCTTAAGTATCTGTGCTAATTGTGTATGGTTAGTTTTGGGGGGCCGCCCCGGGAGTCTTTTGCTGTAATAGTTTAATGGTTGTAATACTTTAGTTTTACAACCATTGGTTATTGATCTTACATTTCTTTTTGGCTTGTAGCTGTATTCTTAGCATCTTCCGTTTCTTTAACTCCGTAGCTTTAATTTTAATATGTGAAAAATTTCCTTTGATTCTCGGAATTTCGCCCTGGCTTTTTACGACATGGTGTAGAGACATTGGAACTTAAGAGGACAGAAATTAAGTGCTTTTAAAACCCAGCTTGAATTCGAATGATACAACAAGATTTCATCGCTGTCCAGTATTTATTCCTAATTTTTGAACTCTAGTTTATGCGATAGGAACCTTATTAACTGTCCTTTAGGAAGCTGCTCACGTATGAACTTTCTCCACCCAAAACAATGTATTATTCCGAGTCGGCGTGAGCAAGAACTGTGTCAATAAATAAAAAGGGAGGGAAAAAAATTGGCACACAGAAAGAAGAGGATGAAGCGAGTAGCTTGATGTATCGTTTTCGTTCGAAAGGAAATGGGAGTCCAACAGCTTCTGCCTTGCGGGGAAGGCGGCATGGTCAGCTTGAAAGGATGACAGGACACAAGCTGGAAGAGATTACTTTTGAAAGCGTCAAAAATGCGTACTTGTTCAAAAACAGTTCGCAAAGTCACGAACTGCATAGCTTGAAGATCTTTTTCTTCCCCTATTATAATCGTTCTTCTTGTTTTTCTACCCCCCCCCCCCTCCCTTGTTGTTTTTGCAACCATGTTCGCATTGAAACGCCAAACTTCAGGAATGAAGCTTTGAACTTGCGTGTACTCGTTGCATTTAATTTTCTTTTTTCGACTTGCAATAATTAAAGAATACACCTGCGACAGTTTGTTGTCACTGAGAAATTTTGTGGATTCACCACACGCTTATCTGGTAGCGTACTTAATATTTCCGGTATAACGTTCCGGAAACATTTAGCGTTTCTGTTTTCTCATATACAGCTTAGAAAATGCAGAAATGTTTAAAATTAAAATTAAGAAATGTTTTGTCTTTAAATTCTTTCACTTCACATTAAAAAAAAAAAAAAAAATGCTTTTCGAACGATCGTGTTTCGGAGAAATAAATGTTATATCAAAAGATTCTGGTAGTGTTCTGGTTTTCATTTTTATAAATATAGTGTGAAAAAATGTAACAATTTTCAGAAATCTTGTTTGCGTAAATCTTTTTCTTTTCGTTAGTTTCATTATTGTTTGTTAGTTGGCTCTCTTTCTCGTTTTTTTCAAATTCGAAATGTAGAACGAATTTAAGATAAAGTTGGTGGTGGTATGAAGTTCAAGTTCTGAAAAAGGTTTTGTGTTTAGGAAGTGATTTATGAAATGTTCATTGAACCCGTCTTGGTATGTTTTATTATTTGGTTGTAAAATGCTGTAGAAAATCTTGGGTTCTATATTGATTTCATAACTAACATTTGTCAACCCTTTTTTAAAAAATGGTTTACCTACAAAGAATTTAGGTTAAAAGATTTTTACTTTATTGAAAAAGAGGAATAAATTTTTGGTAAACCGAACGTTAAGAGTAAACGAAGAATTTTAGTTGCACTGCTAAAATGAAATCATTATTTCAAGATTTATTTAATTACTGTATGCTGAATTTCCACAAATAGTTATTTTAACGAAAGGTATTGTACTTAAGAAAATTTTTTACTTTTATTTATTATTATTTTTGAAATTTGCATGTTTTATTTGACGGTTTTTGTAGGAAAAGTTTGAATTTGTCAGATCTTACTTTTTAGTTTTTCATAACCATGTTTAGTATTTCATTTTCCTTATGTGACATCAGTGAGTGATCAAACGAAAGTGATTATTTTATTAAAAATGATCAAATAAAATTAAATCTCGTATACAAATTTCTGTTAAACATTTCGGAAATTTCCGGAATGAATAATATTTGATATGTCCTAATGGTATATTTATGTGTTGCTATTGTATTTTTAAATATCTTCCTGTAATGCAATGTATTTTTCACATGTGTGGTTCGTTGAATGCGTTTCGAATGAAAATTTTGAAGGTTTGATGTGGTGTGGACTTGCAGGGCTAGTGAGGATTCGCTGCCGTCTGATAATTTTCGGTTAAATTTACTGTGTCTTTTACGAGCTTCTTTTTTTATTATTTAGGCGAATTATGTTCCGGCCAATGAAGACTATCTCGAAACACAAAAGCCCGAGTTCGATACTATTCTTTGTTTAAGAGTGACCAAATGGATACACTTGAATTTTGGAGACGAAGGTTTAAAAATGGCTTTTAAAAGGATGTTTGCACAACTGCGCAATGGTGGTCGCTTGATTTTAGAATACCAACCCTGGTTTACGTATTCGGCTAGCAAGAGAATTACAGTGAGTATTTTGCATCCGCATAAATTGTAGTGTTAGATTTAAAGTAATTTAAAACCATTTAGCTATTTATTTTTTTCTTTTAATGTTTTAAATTTAAGTTTTTAAAGAGATATTGATGTGCCTTTTAAAATTCTAAAATGACGAAATTGACCTTTTCAAACTGTGTAGTAATAATTTAATTCACCTTTATGTTATGAATTGATAATTATGTGGTGCATGTATTTCTGAACATGTATATACATGCTGATATGTTTCAGTTTGTATTCCATTCATGTTCATGCAATACAATCATTTATGTGCACACAGCCATATATATGTATACACAATATATATATATATATAAATATATTGTGCATGCATCCTAAAATATTTAAGTATAATATTTTAAGTGTGTGCTTGCTTCTATATAAATGAAATGCTAGAAATTAAACTGCTATAGATCATTGCATGTAAGAATTTTACTCATTTAAAGAGTTCTAAGCAGAAGCAATACCAAATATTTTTGTGTTAAAAATTTTTAAAAAAATAACCCCTAGAGATGATTTGCTTATATTTATATTTTCTTTACTCAAATATTAGAAATTATTGAAAAGGAAAATATTTTATTTTTATAAAATTTAAAAGTGATTTTGATAAAAATTGACATTTCACAAAAATGAATTCTGCTCATTTATTTTTTGTTTTATGTAATTGTGTATGACTATTTCTGACTGATGGAGTTCTCGGTTTATATGTTCGGCAAAGATAACGGAGGAAATAACCATCTTTTTAATTCCAGTTTATTAGTAAGTTTATATAATAAGAGATAAATGTATTTATAATATTGGTAAATTTACTGTAAATATTCTGGACATATTTCTTTTCATCCTTTGTCTTCATAACTTGATCTTTTTGTCACTTTTTGCAGAAGTGTCTGCTTAAGCTCTTTTGATTTAGAGCTATAGGTTAGAATTGCATGCATGCTGATTTTCTTTTTTAAACATTTGAAAAGTAATTTTTGAGTGTTGTATGTCTACTTTTTCCTCCTTTTTTGAGGCAAATTGATCATCATTGTAAGTCTAGAGTTTGTTCTGGAAATTTTGGATTTTGAAAGTAAGAGGTAAATAAATGCTTTGTTGATTTAATAATATTTTTGAATGTAGCTTTCTTGCATTGGTTAAAAGTTTTCTGACGCCTGAGTATATGCTATGCCATATTTCAGTTCTGCCAGTTTGTTTTTTATTTTAACACAATAAAAATTAGAAAAGAGCAACCTTGCAGTCCTCCAGAACTTTCAGTTTTGGAAGTAAACATCAGTATAAAGGATATTTATTGAAATTCTGAAAAATATTGAAAATAGTTTTGGGTTAATTTAAACATTATCAAAGATATAAAGGATTAAGCTTCCTGAAGGAGGGTGTGTGTGTGTTTTGATGGCATCCTTATTTTTTCTTTTATTGCCACATCTTTGCATATTGTGGGCTTACTTGTAAATTTTGATTTCACTGTAAAACAAAAACAAATTATAGTAATTATGTACTGTTTGTACCTGTTCCTTCTCGGAATTGGTTTTTGCAGTCTTTCGCCAATAGTTCCAGAGAGAAATACTTCTTGTTTATATTTTAATGATGATACTTCCACAATTTTTTTTTTTTTTTTTTTTTTTACATTGTGTGATGAATTTTTAGTGCTATTTTTCTTTTAGTTGATCTCAAGTTGTCTTTAAAAAAATTCTTTGGAGAATTTTATAAGACTTAATGTCAGTAGTTCTATGAAACAACTTTGTTTATACTTTAACAAATTCAGAGTTTATAGTCTTTTATATTGAACAAATTTATCATATATTAAAGGGGAAGCATTCTTTATTTGAAAAACTTTGCAGTTCCATATTCAAATGTTATCAAAATAGGAGGACTTTTTTTTTTTACAAAACTTTCCAAGCAACAGTTCATTTATGAGTTGTTCTGAAGTTGCATCGTGTCTCTGTTTTGGAGAAAACTGTTTCAACATATAAGAATGATGCTTTGGTTAACATTAAAATATATTACTGGAGAAATGTGTAAATATGCAAACATTATTTTTATACTGATTGCTTTATGACTACAGTTTTAGTTTCTTTTTAATCAAGCAGCAGTTAAGAATTACCTAGACTGGTTCAATGGCTTACAGTGAAGAATATAGATTTTTGAATAGATTAACAATTTTAGGATATGTAGAAATCTTTGTTATGGTCGGTTGAACCAGGCATGTGAAATTTATTATACAGATGTCAATTTTTCATATTTTTAGCATTTTTGAGAGTGGAAATTTTCATCTTTTTTCCAGTTTAAAGCATGAGTGAAAATTGTTTGTCCTTTTTATTTTTCATTATTAAGCTTTTAATTTATTGATTAATAAATGCATGCAGTTTAAAGGTTCAAGTATTCCATATACCATATTTTTGGATTTTAAAGGTTCTCTTTTCTGATATGCTATATTTTAAAATTTTACAGGCTGTTAAATCGCTTAAAAACCTGATAAATCTTGCTTCATGTGCTCGTTTGTTTTGAAATTTTTTTGAAAGAAGCATGACACATCAAGCTCTTATATTTCTTCATTACAGTCTTTTGAAATATTATTTGACCCAAGGGTTAAAAAACTTGATGGAGTATTAGCAGTTTTCAATTTAAATGTCTCAAAGTTTTAGACTTATTGAAATTTATACGTAGGATATATTTAAAATAAAGCGACATTAATATGAATTTTATGCATTTTTTTTGTTATGGAATGAGTGTTATCGAGTATAAAAGCCCCCTCCCCCACACAATCGGTTATTCATTATGCTTCCTTTTATATTTTATGGATTTTTTTTAAATATACCTATAAATTTCTATATTTTCAATACATTCTATGTCTTGTAACTTCAGTACATCATCTTTTTAAAAACATTTCTTTTAATAAATATGAGCTCTTATAATATTAATCAAATTTAGATGTCTCACACTTACTGCTTGTCAATGTATAAAATTATGAAAAAGTTACTTAAGAGCCAGTTTTTTAAAAAATTGGGCAAATCAGGCAGTCTTGGATAGTTGAGATTTTTGATTTTGTTGAAATTTTCAGGATATGTTCTTCATGTAAAACTATTAGACACGTGTTTTTTTTATTTTTCCAAAAATTTTTTTCCTATAGTTTTGGGGATTCAAAATTGAAGATCGTCCATTATTTTAAGAAAAACATACCATTTTACATAAGGCAATAGTTTTTGTGCCAAGAGTGAACCATGGCATTGGTAATTATTTTGTGTACTTCTGCTTCCATACTGACTGTTAGGACATAAAGACTTATGGTTGACTCTTGGAACAAAGGTCATTTAAAATTCGACGAAAAAAGGGTTTTTTTTGGAAATTTGACCGTCAAAATCTTCTTGTGACAACAGTGAACCACAAAGGTAAATATTTCAGAGAATACATACTAATGAGAAATACCGAAAAAGAGAAGACTTGTGTGGTTGACTTTTGGAGTACAGAAATATTTTACCTTGAAATTGTGAAAAACACAAAATTGCATGATTTTAGAGGTCATTCACTGCTTGTGCCAACAGTAGCCAGGTATGAAATTAGCTGGAAAAGAAGCCTTAAGTATAGCGGAAACAAAATCAATTCACAGATCTAAAGTAACTTATTCAAGTTTTATATAATGCGGCTCTATACTTTGTGCTGAACATGTGTTTTGTAGCACTTGTTAAAAAAAAACATCGATTGCTTTTATTTCAATATTTATTACTATTTTATGTAAAAATATTACATTAAAATTTCTTGAACTAACTGAATTGCTCTCTGAACATAATAAACAATTAGAACAAATTGAAAACTGAGTACTGCAAATACTCATCGAATGCCAAGAAGTCCTTATTTCCATATTCCCAAGAGATTCTTGTAGCATTTATAAGCAATAATTATTTGATCAATGTGCATAGTAAATGGGTTATTTCCATATAGTTGTACTGATCCATAGAAAATGAATTTAATGTTCACCTTTTCTTTTTGATCTCTTTTTGACCAGCAGAAATTACCCACACTTTTTTTCTAGGAACTTCATAAGTATGTCTTCACCTTGAATCTGTTTTATTTTACCAATGTTCCCTGTTCATAGGACACAGCAAAACACAAATGTTCCTGAACTGCTCTTTGTATGTTTTGAAGTTTCATTTTGATGTCTTGAATGGAATCACTTCGGTTTAATTGTTGAGTTATTTTGTGTGATTCATAGTTTTTTTCATCATATATACTTTTTATCCTTTTTGGTGTGGTTGAACAAATAGTTAAACTTCTCTTCTTCCCTTTGTCATCCTTTTCTTGTGTATATCCAACTAACTGGAGTTGCACATCATGGATCGGCTCAGGGTTGTAAGCAAGTTCTGCACTTCTTGTTGTTCTAGTTCCTGTAAAGAAGGGAAAGTAATGTATATATAACGCATATCTGATATAAAATTATAAATTAATGTGTACTGCCATACAGAATTTATAATGGTAAATTAATATACTATAAATAATAATAATATAGATATGAACTTAAAAGTCTCCTTACTTGTTCAGTGATGTCATTTATATCTTCATTAATGACATCAACATGTTCCAGACCTGGACTTGGTGGTTTTAATGTACCACCTTTATGCAGAGCTGACATCCTGCTGAAGAGGCTTCTGATTTGTGAAGAAGTCATGTACTTCAAAGGTTGAAATCATTTTCTTCTAGTAGGATCTGTTGTCTCATTTCCTTCACTGTATTTTCTGGTGAGGATTTTACACCAGATATTTCTCCTTTCATAAAGATGTTATAAATATATTGTTCTTGTTTGTAAGAGAAACGTGTTATTTTTCTATTTGGAAGTGCCCAGCCTCTTCTAAACACATTCAGAATTGTAGTATTATTTGCGAGGGTTTTAGGCGCATTTGCTGCAGTGGCAGATCTGCCAGTGGATGCTTGCTTTATGTTTTTCTGTATAACTAAAGCGTACTTTGTCCAAAGAGCTGCTGATCTTGGTAAAGTTATGATTCTCAGCAGTTAAATGCTTTTCTAGGGAAGCAACATCATCAACAAACAAGTAAACATAATTGATAATGCTTTGTTGCAACATAAATATTTTAGCTCTTAAATAATTTACTTTAGACAAGCCCATTCCTTCTGTTACACTGATAGCATTGTATAATATAAAGGAGGTATAATATAAAGTATAATATTGTATAATATAGAGTTTAAAAGGAGGTATTGTCATACAGTGAGTATTTGCAGTACTCAATTTTCAATTTGTTCCAATTGTATATTATGTTCAGAGAGCAATTCAGTTACTTAAAGAAATTTTAATGTAATATTTTTACATAAAATAGTAATAAATATTGAAATAAAAGCAATCGAGATTTTTTAACAAGTGCCACAAAACACATGTTCAGCACAAAGTATAGAGCTGCATTATATAAAACTTGAAAAAGTTACCATAGATCTGTGAATTGATTTTTTTCTCCTACACTTGAGGCTTCTTTTTCAGCTAATTTCATACCCGGCCACTGTTGGCACAAGCAGTGAATGACCTCTAAAATCCTTCAATTTTGTGTTTTTCGCAATTTCAAGGTCAAATATTTCTGTACTCCAAAAGTCAACCACACATGTCTTGCTCTTTTTCGGTATTTCTCATTAGCATGTATTCTCTGAAATACCTTTTATATATATACCTTTGTGGTTCACTGCTGGCAAAAGATTTTGACGGTCAAAGTTTCAGAAAAACCTTTTTTCGTCGAATTTTAAATGACCTTTGGCCTTTGTTCCAAGAGTCTACCATAAGTCTTTACGTCCTAACAGTTAGTGTGGAAGCAGAAGAACACAAAATAATTACCAATGCCATGGTTCACTCTTGGCACAAAAAGTATTGCCTTACGTAAAATGGTATGTTTTTCTTAAAATAATGGACAATCTTCAATTTTGGACCCCCAAAACTATAGGAAATTTTTTTTTTTGGAAAAATAAAAAAAACATGTGTCTAATAGTTTTACATGAAGAACATATCCTGAAAATTTCAACAAAATCAAAAATGTCAACTATCCAAGCCTGCCTGATTCTTAAAAAAACTGGCTCTTAATCAAATGTGTTAAAAGCTTCTGATTATCAGAGTAGAATTTGTATTATCATTGCTTTTTCTTTTTTTTGTAATTGAGTTGTTTCTTTTCATTATTTCTGGACACTATTAACATATGCCTGTGAATTTTGTAAACAATTTGAGATTTTGTACAGTTTAAATTTTTTAAAAATCCTATTAAAAATCAAAATATTTTTATTAATATTTTGTTCCTTTTTAGGTTTTCTGTACCTTCTCAATTTATATACATTAATCAAATCAGAATATTTTGTTTGTGCAGCATGACTTAGATTTGCTCTTTAGCCTTTTAACTCCGTGTAAATAATCTAGAAATTTTTCTACATATTTTAAGTGGCTAAAAGACAATGATAAAAATTGGAGTAAAACTAAGCTAAATGAGAAAAAAAAAAAAAGTTCGATCAGGGCAGTATTCTAAATTGATTCTTTTATCTAGTTTAGATTGGTAAATATAGCCCAGGGCTTCTTAAACAGGGACTTACAAAAATTCTTATTTTCAATTCCGTTCCGATTACCAGTTCAAATTCATTCAGATTAACAAAAGTATTTAAGAGTCATTTTGGTTTAAACCATTTCATTAGAATTTGAAAAATAAATGTAAATGTCTTATTATATAATCAAATGCCACTTTTCTTTTCATACTAATTACTTTATGATAAATATTTTTCTAAGTTTGTGTCGTGTTTTTTAAAAGGGAGAAAAGGTTGAATTTATGCAGTCCGTACCTTTTCAATTTATGTAATGCACGCCGGTATTTATTCTTCGTAGCGCAGCCGCAAAGTGGAAGCATAATTTGTTGTCCTCATGATTTTATACTTGTATCCAGTCTGATAAT
This sequence comes from Araneus ventricosus, assembly GCA_013235015.1. Taxonomy (NCBI): domain Eukaryota; kingdom Metazoa; phylum Arthropoda; class Arachnida; order Araneae; family Araneidae; genus Araneus; species Araneus ventricosus. Next base: position 54,915 of record BGPR01001645.1, on the reverse strand, counting down.
GTCTAAGATTCTCTCAATTTACAAAGGCCTGAAATTCATTTTATCTTCAACGCTACTATCTCCATTACGAAACTTGCTGAAACCTTCACATTCGTTCGTTAACGACTTTTTCTTAGAAGGAAATATACAGATAAAGAAGGAACGTATACACCTGTAAATAAAAACTGAAAAAAAAAACTACATGAATAGGGGATATACCATCCTTTCACTGAAGTACGCATTATATGCGACGTGGGATGGATGCATAGAGGTCGTGTGCCAGCTTAAAGTGAATGAAACCATTCTTCCGACAGAGCAGTTTCTAGTTCCGAACGTATGGCTGGGGACCGAATTCAGGCACGGAGTTTGGATTCTAAATATCCCCACAAATGTTCAAGTCAGGAGATTGTAGCGGTCCAGAGGAGCTGTCTTACTTCATTGTCATGTTTGAATACGTTTAGCTGTGTGGATAGAAGCGTTTTTAAAAGCGATCGCTCTCGAAGGTATAAACAGGAATGGCGTCAGAGGGGGGATGGGGGGGGCAGGGCCACCCCATTGGGGAAAGCATTTGTATCCCTCGGGGAAAATATCTGTACGGGGTACTCAACTGTAGTTGATAAATAATATGGCAAAAATGTGAGACCAATTTCATTACACTCGTTCCCCCATTGAGCAGGTCATGCCCCCTGTCGGGCAAACTCTAGCGCCATTTCTGGGTATAAAGTCTAGACGGAACGATGGACATAATCCCTCTGAATACCGAGAGAAAATTTTTATCTTCTCTTGCAGAATAGCAAGTAGATCACAAGACCGCATCAAATTTTCAGAATTCACACGAATAGGAGACTACCTCCATGGTTAAAAGCTGGCAAGAGGCAGCCAAGAGTCTTTAGGCGTTCTTCAAACTTAGACGCTGCCTTCGATTTGAAATAAGGTGGATTTCATTCTTTAGACGAGATGACTTGTGGCTACTACTATGCTACCCATCCTCGGTATAATTTAGCATTGCTTGCATTGAGATACCATTTTAATGGTGTAGAAATTGTCACTTTTTCATAAAAACGTTGACAACATGGTTTCCCTTTTGACGGCTTTGGATCAAACGGGATCCTGCCGAGGACTCTTCAGTTCGGATATTAACGAGTAGTTGCTTGTATTTCCTGGCACTAATGCGTTTAAACACACTTCTGTCATTATCGGCCAGGTTTGTCTTTCGTTCACTCTTGAGCTTTGAAGATGCCATCTTGCGGTGTTTCATGTACGTTGACGTAACAGCTGATGTCGTACTCCTTGCTTATCCCCCATCCGAAAAGTTTGCCGTTTTCATTATTGAGGCTTCTTCTGAAATCACTTCAACGTTCATGCCACTTTGAAAGCCTGTAAGAGCTGACATTTCTGCGCCTCTTAAAGAGTAGGAAGGGCGCATGCAAATTCTAGGCTGCAGATACTAAGTTGACTGACATCTGCCATACTGACTGCGACCCGGTCACAATCAATAGACGACAGACTTCTGTGTAAGGCGGCAGCGCTGCATTGCACATTTAAAATGCGGCATACTTTTTCGCAGGTGTTTTTAGTAATTTATACTGCAACTCTATGTGGTTCTGCAGCTGCCTTGTCAAATTCAAACGGTGCCTAATACGAACTTTGTTACATTCCCTTATCTGCTTAGGGGCCGTCCACAAATGATGTCACGCTTGGTGGGGGGGAGGGGGTTCGTGAAATTGTGAAAAGGGAAGGGGAGGGGTAACAAGAAGTGACATCACACATTTTGGTTAAAATAAAAACATTTAAAATCGGCAGATTAAATTTTGAAGTCATTTTGAAATTAGCAGAATCTGAGGGTATTTTTTAATCGGGGCTAAAACAACATTCATGTGATTTTTTCACTTATATTCCTTTCTTTTCGAAAAAGGCATTCAGGGTAGGTTCTGAGAATATGGCAGCAGCAGAAATTCTTCACCATTAGAAGCAAACCTCCCCCTGTCACACCCTTGAAATGTCCAGCAAAAGATACGTCGCACCACCTGTGTGAGTGGTAGAACTGGTAGTGGCACAAACAGGTTGATCTTATTGAGGCGCTTTTTTTTTAAAAAAAAATTCGATCTGTTTAAGAGTATTTCGTGTGCATAAAGTAAAGATAAGATTTAAAGCAAAATATATAAAATTCCATTATACTACTGTTTACAATTGCTCTTTTATATAAATATTTTATTACTATTGTATATTAATTAGGTTTTTTTGTTGTAAACCTTAATCTTATTTCATACAAAATAAGTACACATATAATCATTATTATTGTTATGCTCACAAATGGCATTAAAATACGTAGTTAAAGTTAAAAAATAAAATTTGAAATATGACCTATAACGTAGTGCTTTGTTTCTGAACTGCAAGTTTATGTAATATAGTGTGACAAGGGGGAGGGAGGGGGTATGGTGAAGTGTGACACTTTGACAAAGGGGGGAGGGGGATCAAAAATATTGTGACATCATTTATGGACAGCCCTTTACTTCTTAATACAACTTCAGGAATTATTTAGAGTAGCAGTTTTTGTCGTAAAACAAATACCTTCTCCTGCAAGAATTAAACATAGTTAATTTGTACCTATTAAAAAAAATTCATCATAAAATATCATATAAATACGGCGAGAACTAATAAATATGTCCAATAAGTTAGGGCATCTTAATTTTACATTCGTGGCGGATGTTTTTTTGAAGGTTTACGTTTATTGAAGTTTGTTTTCGTAAATTTTATTTTATCTTATTTTCTCGTGTATGTGTTTTCTCTATTTCAAATATTTTTTTTAGAAAACTGTTTACAAGTACTTTTGTCTTCTTATTTTTGTCAAAGGTATTTAAATGTGTAGCATACGAGATTTGTTCAAAAAGTATCCAACCATAATTTTTTGTATGTAAACAAATGAGGCTAATCCGTGTGTACCTTACCCTAATGAACATGCCTAATTTTTTTCTCTCCTGCCTACAAAAGCAGTTGGTTGCCGGCAGACAGCCGATGAGTGAGAGACTGTAAGTGAGCGCCGTCGTATTTTCATTTTTGATAAAATGACAACAAAACGAACATAACCTTGGACAAAGCCACTGCATTAAAGTTTGTAGCACTTGGCAATTCCCAAGTGGAAACGATCCACAATATTCAAGAGGCCTCGGAGGACGAAGCAAACGGCACCTCGGAAGATAAAGAGATGTGGCAACCAATTTCAACGATGCCCTCAGTGGTGAGTGAAGTGCGTTCTCGCAGGTCCTCAACATTTAGAAATGAGATCGTCTTTAACCAGGTGAGGGCCCTAGTGATGCAGGATCGTCAAATGACGATGGGAGAACTTGTAGAGGTACTGCCAAGAAGATCTGAGTCGCCTTCGTGACACTGATGACGCAAATGGCCTGATCTCAGTGGGCAGCGGTCAGTTGGCAACTCCATTATGATAACTCATCCGCCCATTCCAAACATAACATACCTGTAATTCGTGAGGCTTCCTACTTCCCCGACATGGCTCCGTGTGACTTCTGGCTTCTGCCGAAGCTGAAAATGTTCCTGAAAGTGGCCATATTTAAGGCCAGGGAAGACATACAAAATACGACGGACTAGGTGGATGCCATCTCAACGAGACGTTCCAGCGTTGCTTTCTACAGGGCAAAACCGTTGCGACCAGTTTGTGGCAGCCCAATGGGACTACTTTGAAGGAAATTAGAGTAAGATTGTTGTATCTTTATACGAGTATTTTTTTATGTCGATAAAAGATGGGATACTTTTTTGAAACAAACCATCGTTTGATGCTTCTTTTGCTTGATGTGTTTTTTTAAGAACTCCTTTCTCAGTGTGTTTAAATTTAAAAGATTTTTGAAAGCATTTTTTCCATGAGTGGTGCTAAAAACAACCCTATTGTCCCATGTTTTATGTAGAAAATTATATTTCTTATGTTCGTTCATTAGCTCATTTTTTACATTTCCATTATTTTTTATCTTTGAAAGATTTGATTTTGTATTAAATCTATAGCCTAATAATGACTTCCTGAAACTAATCTACAAAGATGATGTTAATATAACTTGAGATATGCTGTAGAATCATTTGAAATTTTGAGGAAATTATCGTTTATTTATGATTTCAGGAGACATTTTAACCTTCCAAATGCTGGAGTTCAAGATATAGATAGTAAGTAGCTTTTAAGTTGCAGGAACTGATGACACTCTGCCTGATTTTTATTTTAATTATAATTGTTTGAAAAGGAGTATGATTTGCATACACTGTGATCAAATCAATTCCATATAAAACGCAAGATTTGATTTAGCAGTTTGCATGATTCTCTTTCACTGCAATGCGCGTGTGGCATCTTTCTTCCATCACGAAATAAGTTTTGAAGTCTTTTCGAAAACCCTCTTCAGGAATCGTAGTCTTTTTTCTTTTATCGTCCCAAAGCGAAGTGACAGCTTTGAGCATGGAAGTAAGAAAAGTCACTATGTTCTATCTTGTGAGCTTGTCCCATCTTATCTAGCTTTATGAAGCTCATTTAAATTTTGAAGGAAGAGTTCGCTGATAACTAAAGAAATATTGAAAGACAGAGACAGGTACATTGATGTGGACGAAGTCGGAGTTCTAATCTTCGCCATAGGGATTAGTGATATTTATGAATTGTTTCAACGGGAACGTCGTAAAACATTCTTATATTTTGCTAATAGTTTTAATAGTCAACGAAAGGTCCAAAATGGGGATGAGCAAAACATTAAATCATATAATTTTGAAAAATTGGCACGTGTTTGTGAGGGGCTTATGATGAGTACAAAGTCCCCAGTCCGATGGGGGAAGCCTGCGGCGCCATCTTTGGATTTCATACCCTTTTTTTATTTTCCTAGATATCTCGAAAACTATTCAGTTTCAAATTACAAATTATTTAACAAATTAAAAAGCGTAAAATTCCCTACAAATACATACTTTATTTCCCAGCTTTAATAGTCGTGGAGATAATGGGCTCAAAGGTTGCCATCTTATTTCCTGCCCCCCCTTTTCAGATTTTCTCGAATATCTCCCAAACTTTCAATCATTGGAATTGCATTTATTTAAAAATTAAAGAGCGTGCGATTCCTACAGATTGGTACAATTGATTTTTCTGCAGGCTTTAAGCATTTTGTTGATTGGTCTCCAAAACGAATAAATTTAAAAAAATCTTAATTTATAATAATAAACGAAGATTTGAAGAAAACAGAAAGTCATAGTTTTAAAATTGGTCAAATTCTGAGGGTCTTTTGTTATATTATAAACTATATTTTTGTTTTTTCAAACCCTTCGTTTACTGGACTATTAAGCTGTTGGTAGACATTCATAATCCACAACATTGTGCGAGTCTTAAGAAATGTTAATCTTCGATACATCGAAGATTCTTGCCTCTGAAACATCTTATCTTTCCAGATAAAGTATCTCAAAAAAGCCTTTTGCTACATTTCAAGCTATTTTCTTGCAGAAAATTTTTATTGCAAACAGAATTTAAATCGCGGGTTCTCTGCAGATTTTATTTTCCATTTTGAAAATCGTCAGCAAAATTTTTTTAAACAAATTTATTTCAGAAGCAATAGGAGGAAACGAGATTGTTACAGATAATTATCCTAATTCTAGAAAATAACTTGCTACTATGTATTTTTCTTGGACACATTCCCGATACTTTGAGCATAACAGTAATAGGGTTTTACCCTTAAGTGAGTGCAACTCGTGGCGAGTGTCGTGTGTGGGGGCATTCATTAAATTTTGCTGGAAAATTAAATTTTTATTTCATTTAGCTGCCTAAAACTAAATATTAAAAGCAATAGTGTCGGGAAAGTCAGCTAAGTTTGTAGCTAATTTTTAATTTGTTACCTACCCTATACTCCCGGTTACTTTAGATGTCTATAAATGTTTTTGCCCCCTCCACTTTCAGCCCCGGACTGAGCGCAATAGCATTAATCGAAGGATACTTGTGGACCTTTCGACTCGGCACTTTGATCGGGGGAATGACTGAAGAGCTGAAATGGTTTTGTCTTCGTTTTCATCATGGTAAATACTCTAAATTGCTTTATTACATTTTATGTTTTATTGAAGTTCAGTAATTTTTCTTTGTGGCTTCTTCTCCCGAGTATACTGTCTATGTACGATAAAATTTATTTCACCATTCGAAGATTTTTACTTAAGTTTTGCCTCTTGGTTTCAGGTTTTTTTTCTTTTTCCCTTTTCTGAATCCGTGTGATCGCTCGATATGAATCTGGAATTTAAACTCTTTTAATAATGCATATTGTTTTCATTGTCGTTTATTTCTTGGCTTGAGATCTTCTGTCTCTTGTTTGAAGTTCCCTTTGCGTTTCGGCGAAACAGCGGAAGTCTCCCCTGCTCTTCGAAACAAATTATTACATTCTGGTCTCAGTAAATTGTGGTGATATAATTTCTGACATTTCTTCGTTTTTCTTTGATGAAAATATATGATAGAAATTGGAAATCTAATCGAATTCTGTTGTCGATGTCGGACGTCGTTCGTCGACGAAAAATCTGTTTTGTTACTACCTGAAAAAATAAAGGAATTTTTCTATAAAACGAAGGGTTATTTTCCTCTGTAGTATCCTTCTCTGAAGAGTTCAGAATAAAATGTTTTCACACAGATTCTATCTGGTGTAAAACTTCCTTCGACGTTTGTAAACAGAACTAATTCACTTTTTTGTATTTAAATTAAACGCAATATATATTCTTTATATAATTTCAGATGATAGTACGATATAGTAGTGTATGTCAGGAAGCCTTTTTGTATGAGTATACGGGTGTGGAGAACTATAGTTTATCTAGAACTCAACTAAAAGAATATGGATGCTAAAAGACTAATATTTTGTATGCAGTTTGTATAATGTTATGTTGTGAAGTAGTAAAGTGGAAAACGACCTTGAATTTTTTTCTCTTGGTATAGCTAAATTAGTTGAGAGCGACTCTTTTAGATCAAGGTAGTGGCCCAAATATCTCCTCTTCCTAATATCACCTACATTTGTTTCTTCTTTATTTGTAGTATAGTAATAGAACTGCAGAACTACAAAGCCCCCCCTCCTTCAGTAGTTTGATGCGAAGTCCATTTGAACCTGTGTTTCTTTTCTCTGGGAATGTTTCTGATTTTTTTTAGCAGGTATTTTAATAACATGTTATTACTTTTAATAGTAACTCAGGTAAAGTTCAAGTCGATGTTGTCCATTTAGAGGAGCATAGTGACTATAATTGGCTACTTTTGGTGGTTTTATTTTTTGGTTTGCATCTCGATTCGAGGGGATGCCACCATGTTTGGTTAGGTTGTGGTTGTTCAATACATGTGTTTTCCCATTAATCATTCCTAGCCCTTTTAAGTACCCTGTGAATAAAAGACTGCCTTAAAAATCATGGTTGATGTCCTATCGCCTAAAATGTCTTCTAAGATTCCTTTTATATATTTGATAGTTATTTTTGGAAGTATTAAAAGAATACAGCATATATTCTAAAGTTAGAAACAAGCCGCTTATATTACTTTCAATTCTCAGTCTTACATGGTGCATGTTTAATAAGGATATGATCCATAACACAACAGGTTTGTATTTCAATACATTAAACGTAGGGATATTGGGACGATGTGTCTTAAGTAGGGAAGAATGCCTTTCAGCAAATAAAAAAAAATTTTTGTGGTGTGTTAACTTATTTAAATTGTAATTGAGTATGTTTTGGACAACCGTCCAGATAATTAGATTGGAACAATTTAAGACCAATACTATGAATTAGTCCTCTTATTAAAATAATGGTTAGTAAGATATTTGACACTAGATTCAATTCAGAACTGGGTTTCTTTAATCATACGGTATCGTGTTACAAGAATTTTAAGGCGTCAATATAAGGATGAAATTTGGAAATTTTTGCTTCGTTTGGTAATATATTAGAATTCAGTTATTTTTTTTAAACATTCGGCTTTTTTGCACAATATGCTACTTGAAGAAAAGTTTGTGCAACAAGCTTAGCAAACTCAAACAAAACACACACTGGAAATATTTTTCTCACCTACAGTTAGAACACTTGGTTTAACATTAACTGTAATTAAATCCGCTTCAAAGTTCGGTTCTAATCAACAGGGAGAAAGTCCTTCCAAACTTTTCTCTTATACTTTCTCCAAAAAAGGTGTACGTTCCCATCCCGCTGCATAAACAGAAAATGTCCGAACCTACTAGCAAGAATCCAAATGACTATCAGCTGAGTTTTCCATTGTAGATTATAGGATGTCAAATATTTATAAGAATCAAATTCAAAGAGATGCGCAACCAGAATAAAACCTTATGTAATCGACACTTCCCTCGTGCCAAAGGACAAAGTGACCGTAAATCCTTCCGTGTGCACAGATTGATACCAGTCGCATGGTATGGAGAATCGGATTGTAGAAAAATTAATTATCAATTTGAACGTCCTTTTTTACACCGATACTGAACGAAATTCTAGCGAGAACTATAATTCAATGCTAGCAACCGTCACTCCAATTTTAATTTATCTAAGCCAAAGGGCTTTAGGAGATATAACTACAAGTATGACTTATACAGTCTCAATAGACCATCAACCTTCGCATAAAAATTTGTCAAGCTGATACGGACAAAGTGTATTGTAGAAGATCACATACTCAAATTTCATCCCTTGTAGCTCTAATACTTTGGAGGTTATCGTGTTCGAACAATGAAGACAGACATACAACACAAACTTGATGTTTTTTCAGGACTCAGATGCGGTCTCGGGAGATTCTAAAAATCTCGAGTTCGAATTTTTTGACGATTCACATGTTCTTTGTACTTGCAGTAATACGAGTAAGTAAGCAGAATACTTAATACAAGTTCTCAAGCAGTGGCGCTCGTCAGACAGAAACGAAGCTGAAAGCAAAAGTTTTATAGACTTCTAAGTTGGAGAAATTTTTATGCGATTATTTTGGTTATAACGATGAGACTAAAATTGATAGTTTTTGAAGTTATAAGCAAAATTGGAGAAAAAAAAAATGATTTTTTTTTTTGCTTTAACTAAAATTCCAGCAAAAACCATTGGTGGCTAGGAAACTCAGAAGCGTAATCAGACGTTTTGAAGAAAGAAAAGAACAAAAAAATAAAACCACTCCAGAGTTGTTTAACCAGCGGGGTGGTGTTCTCCTAAACTTTCTCGTGAAGTTTCCGAAAGTTATCATTTTCCCTCTAACTGGGATTCCATAGTCCGATATACATTATTTGATCCGTTTGCTTCCCTGCACCTGAGACATTATAATTTTAAAATTACCTGCGCCCATTTTAGTGATTATGTGTAAAGAAAATGATAGATTATTAAAAATTGGTAAGTTCTCAATTTTACGCGACTGGTACAAAACTTTATTTAAAAGTTTTTGAGAACGAAATCTTTTACATTTATCAAGTAGATTTCACCTATACCTTCCATCTGGAGAATGTAGAACGAACTTTCTGGTTCAGGGGAGGTTGACCACATCCTACGCGCAAGCGAATGTCCTTGCCAGTCAAATGCCAACTGTACTAACTTGAGTAAAATAAGCAGAAACGCTCGCCAACACACATTCCAATGTGATTTTGAACAAATATGGAATTTGGTACCTTTTTTCAACAGTTGAAAGGAATTTGAACACAGATCTAAATTAATATGTAAACGTCTACCGATTTTTTTATCTAAGCCAATGGGTTTGGAGATATAATTTTTACAAGTATGCGATTATACAGACCAACAGACACATTAACCCTTTGACGATTTGGCTAAATGTTACGGACCACCTTCATGATAAATTTTGACCAAATGTTATTCATCTAGCTATTCAAGTTTTTGATTTATAGTGTTCCACATGACCTTGACAAGAACAGACTTCTGGACAGGTTTTGTCCAAAATTTGATAGAAACTTACAAATTATGTGAAAGACCACATACCAATTTCATCCCGTAGCTCAATAGTTTTCAGTTGTCCGTGTTCAACAGACAGACTATAATTCATAATTGTGTTTTCGGACTCAGGAGGTCTAAAACGTGGAATTCGTCAAAATCTCGAGTTCAATTTTTGACGATTACAATACTTTTACTTTCTCGTATGATAGTAACAAGAGAAAGAGAAGTTCTCCATTGGATAATATTTTGTTTCTAGTTACTGACTTTCAGCCTTTTACATCGAAAACACTTGATGGTCATTTCTGACATTGAAAAGGCTCTCTCAGACTTGGAGATATAACGCATTTAAAGATTTACATAGTTTAATATGGAAGTCTTCCAATTTTATTCAGAATTTGCAAAGACTTTGAAAACGTTGTCAGTCAGCGAAAGCAAAATCGACGAATAGAGAGAAAAAAAAAAGGTGTAGTTTTGAAATTCAGCACAGTTGTTGGGTGGCTGTATGCCCTAAACGACATAAAGTCCCCGCCGGTGGGGGGGGGTGCGACTTGAGGAAAGTAGTGTTTTTAAAGACATTTTCAGTTTTCTTAAATATCTCAAAAACTAGGTTTTATCGAAAACACTCAATTACAAATTTACTATGATTTTCCTACACAATAGAGTCCTACATTGTTTTGTAGCATCAATAGTTTAGAATGCAGGGGATTTAAAGTTAATATTTCTAAATTCTTTATTTAGCTGGAACGGTAAAATAGATTAAAGTGCTGGATACCAACCCTCATAAAATCTCTTGCCTGAATAATTATACGATGGTAGTATTGCATGTCGGTCGGGGCGGGGTGACAAATCGGTTGATGAACAAATTACTGCTCCCTTCGACCACCATCCATCCCCATTCCTGGTTGCTTCTACTTGTAGATCCAGATCCAACAATGACAAATTTAAAATGGTGCTAGTTTTGAAAATTTGGCACAGTTGGAGAGAGTACCTAAACAACATACTAGGTCCCCATTTGGTTGGAGGGTGCGCATGGAGTTGCGGAGGGTTTGAAATGGAGTTCTCAGTTTTTCCTTAAAATATCTCGAAACTATGGATCCCTAGCGGTAGAAACTGGTTATAAAATTAAGACACATTAGAATCTACAAAATGGTCCTGACAATTTTCCTTGGGATGAATAGTTTAGATTATTGTATAGTAGTTTGAAAAGTATCAAGTACAATAAGATGTTGAAATATGTTAGTTTTAGTTTTTATGAAAGGAAGTATTCAAGATTCCGTATAACCCATAATATCATAACATATTATATAACGCATGACCTACTCAAAAATACTATAACCCATTTTACACTTAGCCAGTAATAATTTCACACCATGTTTTTCTATATTTGATCAAGTCTGAGACTCCTCTCCTCTTCTTCTAGAGTGCACCTTGGTCCAGATACCATAAGGTGCCAAGCAAAACACATTGCTAAACGTGTTTTGCTCTGACCCAGTTCCTTTGTTGGAGGAATTGAAGATAGACTCGAGGTCTTGGTGATGATTTGAGAAATGCTGCATATCTACGTTTATTCAGAATTATATTCAATCAATGCATTGCTTTGACTGGAACATCCTCTTACCGATTTAAGATTAGCATCTGGTGTTGATGAGGGGTTTTAAAGATATCAAGCAATGTTTTTATCTAGCTCAGTTGATTTTTGAAGGCTACCACTATAGGCTTTGCTTTTCTATAGACGCTTAGTTTTGTTCATCCCAACTCACTCAATGCATGGAGAATGGTTTAGGTCAAGAAATTCTTTCTCACGTTTCTTGTAAAAATGATTGCTTCAGCTCCTTGCCATGTTTCAAAAAAAAGTTACTTTCTGAGCGTGTTACCAATAATCAGAAACACGACTAGGTCTACGTCTTTCCCTTGCGATGAGAGTTGCTTTCTCTAGCTTAGAATCCTCTAAATACCAAGTATCAGACATCCCCTGCTAGCATTCGTTTCAATTCCACAAGCCATTTTCTGTGTTAGTAATTAGAACATTTGCATCTATTTCTTCAATGGCGAAAGTGTTTCTGTCAATTTGGGCTAAGACTTAGTTGCGAGCTTTAAGGTAAACTACTTGCGCTTGATAGTGTCATAATTTGGATTATACTGTCAATAAATACGCTGCCATTTGGAAGTTAACAGTCAGTAACGATTGCTAATATCTAACGTATTGCAGGTGAACCTACAAGGAATGTAGAGGTAACTGTTCAAGTACGCTTCCATACAACCTCGCTTCTGTGTAACAACTCTTTCTGAGGTTGTTAGCAGCATTAATGATTTACATTAATGAATTTTAAAATATTCACTTTTACTTATCTCAAAAATTTAGGACTAGTTTGTAGGAAATTTGTGTGTAGTTATTTATATACTAAGTTGTTTTTTTTTCCCCAGGAATCCATAGATTTCAGAGATACTCAAGCACAGACCAACCGCACCCTCTCCCTGGCAATTTCTTTTAGTATGTCTTGTTAGAACACTCTCCCACAACTACTGCTGTGAATTTAACACTACAATTTTAAGTTACTAATTCGTTGGCTGGACTACGAGTAGGAGACTTGTGAATGGGGCGGATGTGAGTCAGAAGGGACATGGTGACTTCAATCAAATGGGTTTGTTACCCTCCCCCCCCTTCTCCGAGCTTGACATACTTACACTTTGTATAACAGATTTGGTCCACTGACCAGGGAAAACAGAATGATCGGTAATTTCGGGACTCGAGAACAAAGAGGAAAAGTCAGAGGAAATATTTAAACCTGGATTTTTTTTTATTTTGATATCTTATTACAGGCGATATAATTCCTTTGATCTTTTCATAAATAGAATGAAACACCAGTTGGCAGCAAAAGAAATAGTCATTTATGCTATTACAGTCAAAAATGAATCCATTCATGTTCATGTAAACACCTCGCCAAGAGGACGAGGTGTTTACATCAAAATTCAAGGGACCAGAAATTTCGGTGTCCAGTCATGAAGGGTTTGAAAAAAAACATTAAATCCTTATAGTTTTGAAAGATTTATGTATGTTCTTTAGGGAGCTATCTGATAAAATACTAAATGTCCGTCACACTGAGGGGGTAAGGATCACGGCGGATATCTTGGATTCACCTTTTTAGTTTTTTTGAATATCTCGAAATCTATTCAGGTTTTCCAAATAACATGTAGTCAGACAAATTAAGAGCGCAAAATTCCCTATAAATCATGCTTTTATTTTTTGTTTTAACTTTATGTTTCTGCAAGATAATGGATTTCCAAATTTTGCAACTATCTTGGTTTATCCTTCAGTTTTCTTAAATATCACTGAAACATACAACCTAGAAAATAAATAAAACTTGCATTGTTTGGGATTTGCCCACATTTATTGTACTATTTAATCGTTGAAAATCAAATGTTTCAGATATTAAAAATAAATAAGATAAAGTCAAATCAGATGACGGCAACTTTAAATCCGATTATCTCAGGAAACATATTACAAAACAAAAAATAAAACTATGTGTTTGTTACAGAATTTTCTTGTCTTCCAATTTTGCTGATTACATGCAATTTGAAAGATTAGATGATTTTTAGATATTCAGAGAAGCTAAAAAGGAGATGGAAATCAAAGATGGCGGCAACTTTTGAGACTATTATCTGGGGAAACTAATATAAGCTGGAAGAAAAAATAAAGAGTACTTATGGTGTAGGGAATTTTAGCTCTTTTTTGTTTAATCAATTGTAATTTGAACTAGACTTTTTCTGAGAATATTCAGGAAAAAACTAAAAAAAGGAGGGGAGTGAAATCCAAGATGGCGCCCATAGACTCACCCCTCCACGAATGAGGAGATATTTCATTATAGAGCCCCTCACGAACATGTGTTTATTTTAAAACTATGAGTTAATTTTCTCACCATTTTGGTTCTCCTTGACTGACTAAAAAACAAGGATCGCATTGCTTTTGGTGTTGAATTCAGGATAACTTCTTGAGATGAAAAAATCTATATAGTATATAATCACACTCCAGTATTGAAGAACCGGGATGTGGCTGTGAAAGGTATGTCCAAGATTCAGATAGCTAGGAGATGTAGAATTTCTTTGAAACTGTCACACAAGAGCATCCACATGCCCTCTTTTAAATGATGATTTAATATCAAATGGGTTACTACACAAAGATTAGTTTTTTTCATTTCTACCGGGATTTTTCATTGATGTAAATATTTGAAATTAGTGCTAATATTTTCTTTCAAGCATTTTTTTTTGTTTATTTTGTATGTTTTTTTCTGAGTGTTAGGAACATTATGATTACTGATCATTTGATAATATGGGATCTTCAAAGTATGGGACAATACCGTTACAAATACATATAAAGAACAATTTTTTAGTATTATGTATGCCATGTTCGGGTTTTTTTTTTTTTTTCTTCTTACGCATTGACAGTCTTTGGACGAGATCAAATTGCAAAGTGATGGATTAACAAGGGGAGCGATACAGTAATTAAAAAAAAAAAGAAAAAAAATCAAGTAGATTTTATTTAATAATTTAAATGTAGAATTCAGGTTTCCCATTTTCGTGTTTATTTTTCTCTTTTTTTTTCTTTTCTTTGATGTTTTTATATTATATTCTCTATATACATTGTCCATTTTGAGTCGTATTAGGGAAGTTGGCATTGGAATATAAAGTTTTTTTTTCTCTGCAAACTATTCAGATTCCATGTGACAGAATATTACTACTTCTGTGTTTTAATTTATAAACATCAGTAGAACGTATCGTTTTCTTACATTTTTTCTCTGCCTTTTTTATTTTTGCAACGTATATTTTTATTGAGATTTTGAGTCGTCCCAAAGATTTTTTAGTTTATATTTTTAATCAAGAAGAACCTAGAAAATTCAATTTTATAGGTAAATTGTTCATGTAAAGATGTATTAGTTATTTTTATGGTTTTATTGTTTGAAAAGAACATTTATTTAAAAGAACTTTAAACATTTTGCTTTTTTTATTAGACATCATGACTAAAACTTGGAATGAATACTAGTATGGCTTAATGGCAGGTGATTTTTTTTCTAGTTGATGGAGCTGCCTTACTCAAGAAAGAAATCAGAATTTTTATAAAGCCGGAAGTCAGAGGAAACTGAGCAACAGAAAATTACCACCTTATAAATTATTATATAGGCAAGAGGTTTTATAGGGTTGTGTGATTCACACTTTTAATCGGATTTTTACATTACAAACAGGAATTTTAAAAATATAACTTTTAAATCTCCCTAGTGTCTTCTAATAATTAATGCTATATAAAACATTGTAGGACTATTTTTGTCGGAGAATTTCTTACAGTTTAATTTTGTGATATAGTATTTTTCAATAGAACCTATATGCTTTTCAGATGATTAAGAAAAACTGAAAATCACTTGCAAACCTGTACTATACCCATTGCCCCCACCGAGCGGGGACTTTTTAGTATGTCGTTTAGGACCCCACACAACTTGCTCTGCTAAATTTCAAAAACTACACCATTTTCTTTTTCTATTCCTTCGTTGACTGGACATAAATGGACGATATTAGTCTGACAATTTTATTCAAAAAGAAGACGTGCAAGGCAGCATTTTTAAGTGTTCACACTGCTTCCGTTATAAAACCTAAATAATATCCTAAAACGTTACTTACCACCCGTATTATTGAGTTACCGTTATATAGAGATCATGGTGACATTTTCGACAAGACTGATAGGACATTTTATCGAAAGAGACAGGTTGCAATTTGTTTCCAAGACTTCAATAATAGGTTGAAAAAAAATGGATTTATATTTTCTAAAAACAAAACTTTTTTTTGCCATTCACTTTTCTCGTTAGAGAATTACTTCGAATCTGTTTGGGCTAATTTGGCAATTGTGTCAAATATTCATGTGATAAAAGTTAAATTTCTTGGCGCTTACTTTTTTCAGTCTCTCTATTTGATTGACTAAAATTAAGACAAAAAGGCGTTGAGTGCATTAAGGTTCTACTCAGGTAAGTTGGAGGGTTGACGAACAATCGATGATGTGAATTTTAAAACTTTTCCTATCTAAACTTGACTGTGGAAGGTAGAAATTTGGGGTTTCTGCGGACAGTATTCTTAAACTTGATACCATCATTCTACCCTTCGATTATGCTCGGAGCCTGGACGTCCTCCCACCCACTGTTGATATGTCAATACATTGTTAAGTACGTACTCTAAATGGGCGTCTAAATCCGTTCTTGTATTTTATAACAAATTGTATGTCATCCCAGTCATCCTTTATTGGTAAAACTGCTCTTATGCATACAGAAGCAACTCTATTCTTCACGTGGCACAAGGTAATGTCTCTGTTCATTGAGCAATATAATATCTCAATTTTACTAGTTTGCGGATGTATCGAGAAGTCTTGGAATCGAACTTCATGTGTTTTTAACTCGCTCTTCATTTTTCTTTAAGCTTCGTCATCCCTCGTTCACTCTTGCGAGATTGCAGTGTCCTTCAGCTCTATGTATCTATAAATTTCCAGTTGTTCTTCTCATTATACTGAGTGTCCACTATAATCGTAGCACATAGCTGATATTTCTAAACCTTTACAGATGAACATACTCTGTGGAAAAATCCTTAAATGAAAGAGATTATAATTTTGTTTGAGCCAATAAATGCCTACTAAAAAAAATGTGATGTCTAAATTTTATGCAGTCCCCAGTCTCTATTAGTCATATGTAAAATATTCTTGGACACTAACATTTTTAAACAAAGTCGTCATCTTCTAGAGACTAAAAACTGCCATTGGTGAGCTTTGAATACCTGCCGTAGGACGTTTTAGACCATATTCGTGATCCACCTCAAGGTAGATCCGAGTCTTCGGACGACTTGAGAGCGAGCGTCAAAGTAATAATGGCAAACTTCATGTCTGTCAGTTTAGTCTGAGAAGATGTTTTTTGTAAACCAAGTGGTCCTTTAAGAATATTTTGCATATGAACAATAATAGGACCAGGGACCGAAAAATTGCTTGGCTTTCTGAATTTTCACGACGACATTTATTGACTCAAACAAAACAAAATACAATTGCTTACGCATTTAAGCCCTTTCCGTGAGAAGGGTTTCTAATGGTTTAGAAATTGGCTGATAATGGTCTGAATATAGTCATCCATTCATCACATCAAATTCATTAATGCTTAACATCTCGTATCATGAATTCATCTTTAATAGTTTTATATATTATTATTCTCATCTGATTGGCAGAACTTTTTTATTTTCTTTCTCTCTCTGTGGAATAGAAGAATAAATTGGCAGACACAGCTGCCAAAATTTAGCTAAAATTTTATTGGAAACGACCTGCGCTATTACAACAATACATAAATTTAACGTGTCCAATATTGCAAATCATGGTACCTTTAAATAATAACTAATTCGCGATAACTCTGTTATTGAAACCTAACCCTTCCCAGAGAGAAGAATGGATCGTTTTAACACTGCTTATGTAAAGGAAGCCATTTCACCGCAGCCTCACTCCTACTAAGGGGACTTGCCCACGCCCCTTGCTACATATGAGGGTGTGCATATCTCTCAAACACATTATGTTGTGGGAGATGTCTGGATCTTGAAACGGAAGCTAGCACTTTCAAATTCCATTCGAGTCCACTTATGACCTTTCCAGAAGGATTCCATATAACAGATTTTTCAGTTTCTGAATTGTATTGATTTTACCAAATAGAAATTTAATGACATTTTAGTTCTTTCATGCTATAAACCTTTTTAAAAAATGAATCATCTCTCCCTCTAGAGTTTGACTGAAAGATGTGTTCAGTAGCTATCAAATTTCAGTCCAGACAAAATGTAAATTCAACAAATTTTTCCGCAATTGTTGGACATTGTTTCTTGTTTTCGAAACCACTGTGCAATGGACTAGTTGAAAGTTCTAATTTTCCTGGCTTGGGATGTGATCCGTTAAAGATTTAAACTCAGTAAAACTGCAAATTACATACTGAGAGGAAAATCTTCATATTTTCCATTCACGAGTCGATAAATACATGATTTATGAGAATATCTTTTATGATAGAACAGCGTAACTATTTAAATTTTAATTGTCTAAAACACTTGGAAGTTTAATATATAAGTGCAAAATATAAACTATCATTGTTAATGAAAGATTTTCTTTATTTTCTGTATTTTCGAGTTAAAATAAATTCACATAATTAAGTAGTGCTTTTGATCTAGAATCGTATGTAATGTGTGAAAATAGCGACATAATTGGAACCATTATTTTCAATTGTATGGGTATATGAAGCTAAAGTCTAATTACTTTGTTTTAATAACGTGCTCTACTCGCGTATAATTAGCTGTTCGGATGCTATTTTGACCAGGGGTGCATAATTCTTTCGGTTATTGTTCAGTTGTTAATTCTTCATATTTTGTAAATATTTGTGAAATCAGGTAAATGAGAATTAAGGAAAAACTTACTATTATTATAATAGGTTCTCATTTGAAAATATTTGGAAATAAGTTGAAATATATCGAATGAAACTTATTTTATATTAGAGATATATAATTCTTTTATAGAAGAATGCTACCTGTTGCAATGGTTCTCAGGCCACGACTTCAGGGGAAGAATTCCATACATTTCTCCAGATCGATGAATTCCCTAGAACTCAAAACTACTCCCTCAGCCCGCTTCCTACGCTTAGGGAGAGATGAAAACTCAGCGAGTTCGTTGATGGTCATCTAGATCAAAAGAGGGGGGCAGGTGGAACTATCCGGTGGTTAGAATTATGTTATTTTTTTTGAGTTCATGCCGCCTTGTTGCGTGATCACTTTACATGTAAAATCTATCGTTTGCAGAATGATTCTCAAAGTATTATTGCATTATAAGAAATAAGTGACTTTGTGAGGATGTATGGGTTTCAAGGGTCAGAAGCGGAATCGAACTCCACCAATGATATGCAGAGTCGATATATTGTAGCTTCGGACGTAAATTCATTAAATCAGGATCGAAAGATTTCACTAAGAGGTCAATTGAGATTCGTATTGTTTTTTGCTCATTTCATTCGCTGGTTTACAAGATTCTCAACTTTTTTGTATATTTGAATATGGCCTATGTAGAGTCTTTTGTTGACTGATCTGGCCGTTTTAAGGGCAAGAGGGATATGTTATTACTTGCATTCTACAATTGGTATGCATGCTGAAGGGTATGCTGAATCCAGAACATTTTATAAATTAAGCTGAAATAAAATGCGTCCCGATTTCATCTGTGATAATCACCAGAGCACGAGAGAGAGTTAAAACTAGTTATGTTAAATGCAAAATTCTAGAGGCACAGTTTTTATCAAGTCATTGTATATTATAATACTCGGTGGTAATGTTAATTATAACGACGTGTATTGCCCTAATTTATTAATAGTGCAAAAAATATAAACGCACTTGTGAACTTATTACATAAACAATTAGTTTCCTATCAAGTTTCACAGACTCGAATTAATAATTACAGGAGGCGAGTTTACTTTCTATTCTGGTGTGCATTTTTACAATTATAATTTTTTACCGTTAATTTTTTTTCTTAATGGCTTCTCATCAGATCGTCAAAGTGTAATCCCCTGTTTGACAGACGGACACACAAGTGAGAACTAATGAAAGTTTAACTGTTGGCCCACAAACATTTGTCAGTTTTTGGTTAATTGGTCTTTTCTGATGAAATGCCGTGGTGTTAGAATTTTCCCGAGCTAGTGGACAATACAGTATGCATTGATTCATCAAGAGAGTTTGAGTTGAAGAATGGTACTTCCAATGAAAACTGAGCTCATCCACATTACTGTTGAGACAGCAGTACCTCTGTCACGTAACAAGGTTTCGCATCCCCTCCGCCCGAGGATTTTTTTTCTGGGGTGGGAGGAGAGGTCATCATGAAACTTCGGAGGCAAGGTGGAACATTGTATTGAGAGAATGCGCATAATGCCAATGGCGTGACTTAACACCATTTGTAATTCCAATCTCGGTTTTATCACCAGCGCCTGGATCAAGAACTGTCAACATTTGACGTTCTGATTACTGGCACCTAATTACATCTTTTTGCTAGAAATTTAGAGTTATGAGAATTTTGATGCATGGTGATCTACCCTAATGTTTGTCCAGGAAGTTATTGCCTACATTTTTTTCCTTCATACTTGTATCAACTATATGACCTCAATCAGTGAAAAACAGCTACATGATTGTATAGGTATCAGAGTCAAAACTCGGTTTTAATTTTACTTGAGAAACCTTTTATTAAAGCAAATAATTTTTGATATATTATAAACGTTATATTCTCGCTATAAGAAATATCTATCTGTAAACTGATTATTTTACCAAGAGTTTTCAGAAGTTGGTGTAGCTTTGACAAGATGATGTAATAATGTTGAGAATATGATGGAATTATCTACAAATACTGATAATTGTGATGACAGATTACAGGGGAGAAAAAGTTGGATTTTAAAATTTGTTGCACTTTTTATAGAAAATACCATAAACAGCTATATGTACCGTTATCTGTTAAAAGTCATTACTGTTACCGAAATTAATTTCGTAGAAAATGATTAATGAAGTAGGTAAAATGTCTGTTTTTCTATGAAATAAGTTTTGTATAACCTATTTTGCCATCCAAACTCATTAATTTCTGCCGAGCCACATGGCGTCAGTTTTGTGCAATACTTTGTCTAGCTTACTTTCAGAATTGAAATTTTAAGGTTCTTTGAATGTGTCGCTTCCTGTTGCTTTTTTCATCCAAGTACAATATCGCGGCTTTAAACCAAAATACAAGTATACCCTTGCAAAATCTTTTCATTACAGTATATTGTTCTTTGCAACAAAACTAATAAATGACTAAAATAGATCTACTCTGTTTGTGCAGTCTCTTAGCATGTTAATAACGCAGGAGCTTAAATCTGCAAAATGCAGTCCATTTTTATCTTTATCAAGATGACTTTCAAAATGTTAGTTTTAGAAATATCATTGTAATCTTTTACAATCTTTCTGCTCATCTTTCTTTTTAAAAGTAGAATACCTTGTGTGTAATTTACAGTTGCTTTCTCAATAGAAATTGATTTTAATCAACCTTTGCTGTCGGGTTAATAATGATTTACTGGCGCCTACGGCGACCACCTGTGCTATAATCAATTAAAATATAGTATTACTATTATTATAAGTGATACGTACACAACTGACACAAAGTAACTTCATATCAATAGTATTAAAACTGAAATCCATTTCAACTATAACTCGTCCCAAAATATATTCACAAACAAAAGGAAACTTATCAAAAACTATGAAAACATGCAACATATGATTGAATAATATTTTGAGTTGCAAAATAAAATATCAAAAGTTTCGCACATTGTTTAAATTATATTTGACATTAGTTATTTTGAATTAAAGTCAATTAATAAAATTATATTCATATTGAAGTTACTTAGCTAAATAAATATTTTTGAAAAAAAAAAAGATAAAACATTTCTAAAATGACTTCTGTGAACAAAATAAATGTTTAAAAAGAAAACCTAATGAGACACTTCAAAGAGAGTCAAACATAATTACCTTGAAATTCATTGTCCAAAATCAATGAGGAAAATGATTTTTTCAAGGACACGGTATAACAGTTCAACCTCAAACTACATTTGTAAGATATTAGAATCGTTCATGAAGGCACATTTGATTTTATTTTCAGCTTTGATTGTCAATTTTTTGGGAATATACACAGGAAAGAAAAAATCTCCCACATCTAATCTACTACACATTAAATTTTGTTTTATAGCTGGGCGAACTTCAGGTGCTCTATACCCTAGACGAGACATTCTGAGGGCGTTCGATCGAGCATCACGCTGTTCTGGGTTTCACGCGTGTACTTGTCCGATGGTTGTCTTTTCTTGTCGGCATATTAAATGCGAATGCTTAGCTATTTAAAAACAGTGCTATCTCTCTTCCAAGTGCAAACTGGTCTTCACCTAGCAGGGAAAGGGCAGTTTTCTGAGTCGGACGAGAGACGAGACAGATTTATGGAGTACAGCCCGCTTCAAGCAGCGGAGACCTCCAGTCGACTAAAAACTGTAACACAGAAGGCGCTAGGTTTCTTCAGAGTGGTGATAACTCGAGTCTGCGTGAGAGAGCAGACCGAGATGGGTCGGACAGTATCGTTCAGTTTTTACGAGAAAGGAGGGGAGGAGACACAGGAGATAGCGAAATGAATAGCAGACAGTATCAAATAACCTTGAGCATCAGTAACAAAGAATGCAGGGAAGATAGAAATACGCTTTCCTCCATATTCATTTAAGGTGGTGTAAAATCCTTCGAAAGTTATTGACAAAAAACTGCTAAAAGCCTCACATTTTCGCTAATTTCTATCTCGAATTTAATTAACTTTTCACTTTAAAAAGTTGACAGTAATTTTTCTCTTGTTTTGAAGAGTATGGTTCAAATTTCATCAAGTGATGACAAACTGAGATTTGTATAAAAGAACAGACACACACTCTACTTTATATATGATATAGATGCAGAAATTCTATGAAAATTATGCATACAGTGCAATTTTGAAAACTGTATATGGTGGAGAAAACAGATCACACTTCGCTTTCTGTACATCCGATTACATTTTCCATTTTATGATCAGAGTTTCGTTTATGGTGATCTGTGTAATTTCTGTACGGATCCAAGGTTTAAAATAAGCTATCAATTTTAAAATTCGATTCGAAGCGTAACCAGTTGTTAGAAGACAACCGTGTGCAATATGAATTGGAAGGTGGAAAGCCAGGCTATGGTGCTTAAAATGTTCATAACTTTTTTCTGAAACGAAAGCTTTTTTGCAAATGAAACATTTCTGATATTATTTGATACAGCCAGGCCATATGTTAAGCCAGTATCAAAACCTTACCCTTACTGTTAAAAAATATTTAATTAAAGTATTCTGAGGAGTTGCTCAAGAAATCGTTCTTTCAATAAAGCATTTCATAAAATCCTTATGCGATGTCCTTTGATGACTTTAAAAAAAATTTAAAAAAATGTTCCTAAAGTTGCCAGTCTGGATCACGTTGATATTGACATTAAATTGATACTCAATGGAATATTTTTTTTGTCAAACTAAAACTCGTCAAAGAAAGCCAACTTTCTCTGCAATAACTGAAGAATATTCTTTGAATTGATTACTTGAATATTTCTTTTGGCTTCTGTTTGAGAACGTCATCGAAGTTGATTTTAACGATTTGTTGTCGTATCCTCGTGGTAAAGTTTTATCTCTGACAACGAACACTGTTTTAAAGCCCATATGCTATTGCTTTCCACTGGCTGGTACAATTACAGAGGTGTTAAAAGAGCTGACTGCGTCTTAATTGAAATTCTCCTTGCAGCGGTCATTGAATTAATTCATTTTGAAATATCGATAGTATTTCTGTTCTTTTGCGTCCAATTTTTCAGCATACGTTGAGTTCGAAAGAGGAGGAAGTGTAAAATGGTGTTTAAGGGGAGGAAACATCTTCTATTTTCTCGAAGTTCACTTGTGTTTTTAGGCTTCAATCGCTTAGTTATTTTCCATTGAACGTATAGAGTTTATTCTTAATTTACCTTAGAAAAATAAACACCTGTTTGCGCAGCATACCCTAATAGCAGGCTCTTGTGACACAAAACAAACCAAATCAATAACTTAGTTTCAGCTTATTTTGTGTTTATATATTCTCTTGTGTGTTAACCCCTCCCCCCGCGCTAAAATTTCTTGATTGTCCTTATTCTAATCCAGACTGTCATCGGTCTTCACGAACTAATCGAAACTTCATTTTCTCTCATTTTGATTTTCCGGAATTTTGTTTGATTCAAATAGGATTCTTTTAAAGGCATAAGAAAATATAAAATTTCTGAGCCATGTTTATACCTACTGAGAAAAAAGTTCGTGAATAAAATTTAAGGTTTTTTTTTTTTTTTCCCCCAGATCGTGACCTTTTGTCAATGCCTAATGTTTCAAATATTTATTTACTGTATTATTACTGTATAATATTTACTGTAATAGATTATTAGATAGATTAGAGATTATTAGATAGAATTAGATAGCTGTGAGAAATTATACTTGCCTCGTTTTTAAAATTATTTTTCTAAATTACGTGTTGTGATTTTGCTTGCGAAATTAATATGGCTTCGAAGGTGCTGAATTTTTTTATTGCAATTCTTCTTAAACATTGCTTTCTTCTAGTAAGCAGAGATTCTATCAATTATTCTAAATATTAATTTTGTCTTTTGTTTTTTTTCTGTAGATGTATGAGTCATAAAGAGACGAAAATTGAGGGATGGAGCTCTCGTTTTGTTTCGTATTGAACGAAAATGTTTTTTATAACTTTTCTTTTTTCTAACTATTTTGGTTCTTGTGGAAATACAGTTCGCAAGCAAAGTTGCAGCGATAGTAAAATTCTTGAAAATTTAATTGTCGGTAATTTATTTTTATGAATTAGTTCTTATTGATCTGAAGTAGAGGATTTTATGAATAAAACTGAATAGGGGATGTATTAATATAGTCCAACGATGTGACCGCTTTGCTTTTGCTTCTGCACTTCAACATGGGAATTGTATCGGATACTTTCCTAATTTGCAGACACTGTCCTAGCAAGACTTTTCCGGAGATCTCTGTTAATTAAGCATCATTCTTTCTGATTTTACTTTGAGACAGATTAAAATACCTTTTCATTTACGCTTTTAATTTACCTTATTTCAAGATTCGTTTTAATGTATATTTATTTTACATTCTAAAACCAAAAGGTTGAGTTGATTCTGTCGGACTTTGAATGAATGTCAATAAATAAAGCAAAAAATAGACTTAAGTCTTTTTTTTTTTTTTTTTTTGTCTAAGATTGTTATTATTCCCTTATTAAGAGTTGACTTCGGAAGTGAAAACTTCATTATCTTCAAAAGTATTAAACAAATTTTTCTGAATGTAATATTCGAACTGAATTGAAATAACGCTTCCATCTCCCCCTTCTGTTGTATTTTAACATTTAAAGAGAAAAGACTGAGACTTAAAAAAAAAAAAATCCAAATAATGGAATGTTTTGGTTTTTCCATGGAGTCAAGAAATCTCCATAGGAAATCTATTCTATTTGTTAGTGGACAGCCTGGTGCTTTCCTGGTGGAAGGCAAATTCCACACTCAGTTTTGCTCGTTTCATTTTTTGTATTAACAGGTGATGAATGAAATTGCTATATTCATTCAAACCGTTCTTTATATTTTGTTCTTCTTTAAGAACGTAACAACCTGTTGCAGGTCTTAGCTGCCTCGACAACACGCTTCTTCCAACTCAGACGATCCAAAGCAATTCTTTGTTAGTTTTTTATTTTCAAAATTTTGATGTCATCTTGTTGAAGGTCTGCCCCGGGCACGTGCTCCCTCGGGGTTCTTGAAAGTGTGCAATCCAGTCGGGTTATTTTCGGGGGTTCTCCAGACATGGCTGAGCCATCTCAGTCTGTTACTTCGGATGATTTGTGTAACCTGAGGCTCTTTGTAAAGTCTATAAAGTTCAAAATTATATCTGGTTCGCCAGCACCCTTGTTCTTGTACAGGCCCGAATATAGTTCTTAACACTTTTCTTTCAAAAGTTTCCAGAGCTCGCTGGACGTCTGCGTTTAATGTGTGTCCCAAGTTTCGCTAGCATACAACAGCACAGGCAACATAAGTGTCTTGTATAATCTCATTTTAGTTCTTCGGCTAACAAGCCTGGATCTTTTTTTAAATCCAAAGAAACATTTGTTGGCCGATTTTATTCTGTTAATTTCGGCTTTCAACATCTTTTGATCGTTAATAATAGTTCCAAGGTATTTGAATTCACTAACCCCTTCAAAGGTATGGCCATTTATGCGAAAAGGGCATGTAGTTCCTAGTCGAGGATGGAACTTCCATAAACTTGGTCTTGTCCTCATTAATAGTGAGGCCCATATCTGTGGCAGAGATTTCTAGTGCTCGAAATGCCTCTCTCACTGCCCTTTCAGATCTTCCAATTATGTCAATATCATCTGCATAGGCCAATAACTGTAGTGACCTATTCCAGAGAGTGCCTCTTCGGTCTAATCCGCTAACTCGGATGCATTTCTCCAATGCGAGATTGAAGAATAGGCAAGCAAGCTAATCTCCGTGACGCAGGCCTCTTTCAGCTGTGAAAAACTCAGAAAGATGGTTTTGGATTTTGACCCTGCACCGTACGTTGCTTAACGAGGCTTTAGTGAGGTTGACAAAATCATAGCTTTAATCAACTTGTCTCTTTTTATGCTGTCATAGGCAGCTTTAAAATCAATAAATAGATGGAAGGTTTTGATGTTATACTTTTTAGTTTTCTCCAAAATTTGTCTCAGAGTATGAATTTGATCTACAGTAGATCTTTGGGGTCTAAATCCACACTGGTAGTTTCCGATTACTCTCTCAGTATGGGGTTGAAGTCTTGCAAAAAGTAGGTTGGAGAAGATTTTATATGCCGTATTAAGGAGTGTGATACCCCTATGGTTACGACATTCAAGTTGGTCTCCTTTTTTAAATATGGGGCAAATGGAGCCTACTTCCCACTCAGTGGGCAATTTCTCCGATTCTCATATTTTAACCAAATTTTTGTGTAAAGCATCAACAAGCACTGGTTCATCGACCTTTAAAAGTTCAGATGGTATATTATCAGGACCAGCCGATCTGTTTTAAGTTTTTTGATAGCAAGAGTCACTTAGTTAATAGAAGGCGGGGGATTGTCCTCGTCTTTGATGATGACCGGGGTTCCCCAACGGTTGCCATGTGGTAACCAAGGGGTAAGAATAGTCCCAATGCATGTCGTAAGAGGCGACTAAAATGGGGTTGGGCGTAGGGTTGACTGCTCTATCCTGTAAAAAAAAAACTCTTGTTACGAAACCTCAACAGAATGCTTATATTTTGTTACGAATGTGGAAATTTTGTTTCTACTAATGACTTGCCAATTTTAAATATTATAAGTAAATTATTGTGAAGAAATTATTTTTAAAGATTTGAAATTCGAGGAGCTATACTTACTTTTTTTTATCCGTCCTTTCCGTTAACTCTTCGTATTGTGCTCTTCATTTTAAATTTCTTTTATTTTAAAATGTTAATTTATCCCAAATTTAATATCGAATAAAGTCAAACTGCCTTGAAATAAATTTAGGAGCCCTATCGGCATGCTTGCGATATTTGACTTTTTTTCTGCTTCGTTTATTTTCATAGTACATTACATTTGGTATTTTCTTTTGTCAAGTTTCTATTTTTATTCAGAAAAATTTTGTATTTTCAAAACAATCGAGCATTGGTACAAAATTGATCTATTGTCTTTGTGTTATAGATAAGTTGCCATTTCGGTGTATATATGATGGGAAGACTCCAGCGATCGTTAGAAGGCCAGCTATAGCTGATCATGATTTATTAGAATAGCTTCCTATACGTGTTTTATGAAGTTTCTCTTTTGCCAGGCTTTGCGATACTGCAAATGGTTTCTTTGACCCAAGTATTTTAAATCCTGGAACATATAATGGGCTAGAGCACATGTCTGTGTATAATCTTGACTTTATAGGAAGTAATTCTAACGGTTTTATAGAGACGTTGCATTTCAGCCATTAGAACTGGTCGTGAATTGCTTAGATAGATGATGATTGTTTGTTATATAACACATTTGGCAAGGTGATAAACTGCCCATCAAGCGCAGATTAGCTCTTTGTTTCTTATTCTCTTAAAGGTGGAGTAAGAGATATTATTTTACCTATCCGATCTAGCACTGGATAGTTTTCGGGCACCTTTGGGCGTCATTATGAACTTAGGATTTCATTTTCGAGTGGCATCTATTATTTAAAATTTTCATTTCGTTTCCGCTATAAATGGGGTGGATATCAAATGTTTAATTACCACCCATACGAGTTCTAAAAAATGTTTAAGGTCAGGAGGGGAAATTGAGAACGGTGACTACAGAGTGCACTGGTGAGGCCCTAGCGAACTTAAAAGCATGCGCTTTGGTTAAAACACTTTAGAAAAAGAAGATAAACACTTTTCTACCCTTTTCAATGTTATTTGATAAGGTTTGTTACCTTTAATTGCAATCATGTTCAGAAAAGTGAAATCAAATTTATTTAAGTTTCATGTTTCGTTCTCTATGCCGGTTATATACAAGCTAAGTTGCCGAGTTGTATATTTCTGAGATCTGTAGGAATAAGGATTACGAGGAATCTTCAGTTTTTGTTTTCGGATTTCATCTCGAGGAACAGATTAGTGTTCTTAATTACCCCTGAAAATTTTCTGAGGGGTAATTGGGAACAGGATTCTAATGTTACTTAAACCTGTTTTTTTTTTTATATATTTGCAATAATTTATTATTTGATGGGAGCAATTTTAAATCTAGAAACGCATTTGCGTCCTTTCCCGTCAATAAAGTTCACTGTTTTATGTCAAATTAGCAACTAACATTTTACCATGTGATCCACCTACATATTACTTTTTACGTATGAAAGTTTTGGTAATAATGATATGAAGCCGTTTGACTTCAAGTAAGGAAGAAAACAAGAAACTGATGACGAGAAAGAAGGAAACGTGACACTGATGGAGGAATCTGAAGATGAGAATTTTGGCTCTTTTCATCAAGAAACAGGGGCTACGGAGATGGAGGAAGTATTGAAAAATCATCCACGATTCACTTTTCAACAAATATGTTTGTTTTGATCACTATCGTTGGAGGTGCCAGAAGACGGGACATTATCCGTTTCGTCTACGGGATTCAAGAAGTTGACGGTGGCGAATATGATATGACAGATTTCAGAACCACCAATTTTGGCTAAATAAAAATTTGTTTAGGTGATGAATGACCAGTTTGCCATTTCCGAGGGTCGGGTAAAAGTTATTCTCCCAAATCGTATCTTTGAAGTAGATTGTAGGAAAGAATTGGTTGGTTTTCAGGTAGTGTAAATGTCAAAGAAAAATTAATAAAATAGTGAATAGAACATTTGATTTAAAGTGGAAAATCTGCTTTCTAATACTTAATTGAACTATTTGTTTCTATTGTTATTTTTGACTTCCTATTTCCTTCTAGCGTATCATAATATTCAGTTATTTCAGTTTCTATAAAGATTTATTTCCCAATTTTTCCTGGCAAAATTTGAGTTAGAATGATTATAAATTACACCAAATTGAAGGTAGTAAATAGTTATAATGGTTTATATTCGATATTCTATGAAATAGAAGATGCTTTTGCTGAAAAGCGTTTAAAAAACAGAATTTTGTGATAATTGGGAAAAAGCAGTTTAATGCATTTTGAGTCAATGAAAAGTAGTTTCTAATCATTTCTCTTCAAATCAGTTTGTTACTCATATCAGAAGCCGAAATACGTGTTCCCAATTACCTCTCTCTGGGGTAATTGGGAACACTTCGGGGTAAAATAAGAACGTTCTTAAAAGTGAAGTTGATTAATGAATGAATTATTTTTGAAAGGAGGCATTGTTTAATGAACCCTGCAGAATATGTTTATACACTCGCAAAAATATAGACCGCTTCTCCATCGCATACTATCCTTTTAAAGAGAAAATATGACAGTCTACAAAATTCGTTCCCAATTACCCCAACTGACCCTATATATAAAAAAATGTGTCATGTAATCGAATACATAATCCTGTTGCTTTGATCTCTTACGTATTTTTAATCAATTCCAGAAATATTTTTGAAATAAGTGATTATATGTGCATGTGCTTTGTTGGAGGAATATAGAGATGAAAACATCCTTATGAAATCCAAGTGTAAATTTTTCATCTCGTTATATTTAAAAAAAAAAAAAAAACATGCTTATATAATTAGGAGGACCTTTCATTTTTAGCTGAATTACGTCTAGTAAAATATTGATATAGTTGCCTTTTTTTTCTGAAAGGGGAGGAATTTTGTAAGTGTGAAATTTTTCTTGTGTTGCTTCTTTAAACTTCTATGCTATATAAACCACTAGCAGTACCCGCACGGCCCCACAATGACATGTAAAAGTTTTGAGAACAAAATCGAAACAAAAGATATACATTATTGATTTTCCCGCTTATTTTTTTTCGCGATAATGACATTTTAACTGTAGAAAAACAGTACAGAGTACGTTAATCCAAAACAATATTAAAAAATTGCAACGTGAAAATCATTATTATACAGCAAGCAAAATATAAAATCTAATCCGATAATAATAATAATCGAAGTCATTCAATTGAAGGTTATGACGTCACCTGCGCTCTGCACCGTCAGCCAATGAAATTGCCAGGATGTCGCGAGAGGAAGCTCGCTAAAGAAAAATATCTTTCAAACTGACCAGGAAAAATTAATTAAAAAAAAAACGGGAAAAGATATTTTAACCGTTCTTGTTTTAAATCCGACAGAACCGTTCCAGTTATAATCTGAAAAAAATTGAAAATAGTGTTATTAGAACGTCGGATGCAGCAAATTTAAAAACAAAACTAAAATTTGGATGGCAAAACTGAATTTTTGTTTTAATTTCTCGCAATTCAGTAAATTACGTTTGAAGCTCAAAATAAATTTCATTAGAAAGAAAATTGTTTGTTCTATCCGATGGTGTATTGATTGTTTTTCAACTATCATTGGAAAAGATACTACAGCCGTAAACGTGCCGAAAATGACCCAAAACATTCAATAAAAAGTTTTCTAGATTAAATTTTAAAATTCCGGCTTCGAGGTGCATTGAGTCACCATTACGACTACCTGTGTGCCAATTCATTAGTTTATCCAATTCTACCATGTCCAGACTAATCTGTCGCTGTAATTGCGATAGATTAGTCTGGACATCGCGCGCGCGCGCGCGCGCACACACACACACACACACATTGCTTTTTATAAGTATAGATTTATCAACGATTGAAGGTGAGGAAAATAGGCCATAATTTATATTCTCAACAAATATTTTTCAAAATATTGAAATAATAGTGATGAGTTTTTTCTTTCCCTTCGAATGACTACAAAAATTGAAGTACTTAAACTAGCATTTTTAACCAAACATTAGCAAATATTTTGTAATTCTAGAAAAAGTGGAAGCAACTGTTAAATTGGTCTTTCATTAATTTGCGATTTAATTGAACAGTTTATCTTCTTAAGAGCAGTTACAAATTTATAAAGAATTCTCATTCGCAAGATATGGGATATAATGAACTGCAGGGTATATTGTGAACATTGAAACTTATGATTTACCATATCAAGGTACGGTTCTACCAACTTTTTGAGTTTCATATCTGCATTAGAAATTTATTTTACTTGATATGCATCTGTATTCGCTGTTGATTGAAGTTTATTCTCATGCATCAAGTTTCAAAGAGGAAAATTGCTCTGCAAAGGAAGTTTATTTTTACTATTCAAACACCGCTATGTTTAATCTAGTAATTGTTTAACTTTCTTCTGCGCGTAGCTGGATTGTTCGCTGTCTGTTATTAGCCTGTAATATTATTAACATGTTACGAAAATTTAAGCTTCAATAATCTTATATTGAATCTTGCAGTTACACCTTGTTTTGTGTGTCCACTAGTTTTTTTTTTTTTTTTAACTTTTTGTACTAATATCCCTATTATAGTTGTAGAATTTGAAGATCCAATTTCCTTTGAATATTTTTCTTGTTTGTTAAAATACACTTTTTAAATATTTGACGGTGCTTAATATTTAAAAAAAATATTTCTAGGTTCTTTTTGTTAAAAATAAACCAATTTCTTTTAATAATGATTTAATTTTTTTCCTTGTGTTTTGCAACTGTACATTATAACAAGTTTTTTCTTCTTTTTTTCTCGTGTTAACGTTTTTGTCTTGGGGGCATTTCATAAATGTACTTCATAATTCTGAAAACTAATAGAAATCTGGTTTTTGCGTTCATATTTGACAGAATTTGCTATATTGGGAACTTTATTCGCATAATGCCTTGCAAGAAACAAGAATCCGAATTTTTTTAATATCTATTTTTACAACTATACGCTTCAGTTTATTCTCGATGGTTTCAGCTTCATATTTCAGTCTTCTGATTTTTGGTGTAATTTTTAAATAACTGAGAATAATCGCGAGAATATCATTACTTCTGTCAAAAATTGTTGATTATGCTTCTTTTTATATTGTCTTTGTTGTATGAACTTGAAAAATAAGTTCTTGTTGTTTATTAATGGGTGTTGTTTCTCTGAATTATTTTCATTTATGCTGGTTTGAAATATATGATTAAAACTATCTTTTGCTTTTATATTCACATTTAACAGGTATTTTTAAAAATTTGTTTGTTTTTGGTAATGTAGTACTTTTAACTCGAATATTTATATTTTTACTTTTTTCTTTTTAGCCGGCTATATATGAAACATATCAAGGTTTAGAGATGAGGCCAGATTCATTTTGTGACTATCTAATCACAGAAGTGGGATTTTCTTCTTGCCGATTGATTGGAAGAGCATACAATTGTACAAAAGGTTTGAAATTATTTTGTTTATCTTGCAAGAGAAATTCATTGTTAAAAAATTTAATATTCATCGGTTTTTTTTGTTAGAATAAATGCTTAGAAAGATTTTTTAAGTATGTTCTTGTGTATAATGCATGTTTATCAAGTGTTTAGAAAACCTTTGTTGAAATCCACCTTTATTTTGGTACGTCAAAACATCCAGTTCATTCTATGATATATATTCAATTATTATATGCACCCAAATTAAGGCAATTCTTTATTCAATAAAATCGTATTAATTTTTAAAATTTACTTAACGCTCATGTTGACTAAATATGAAAACTAATGTAACAATTACGAAACATCATTATAAGTAAATACATAATTAAAATAAAAACGTAGTTATAATAGATATTCGGTTTTTCTATTGATCATTTTAAAATGTAACAATAGATGAACGACAGTTTACTGCACACATGTGACATTTTCCGAGGGCTTTATGGAATTTAAGAGTCAATGGGGCCTCAACCAGCATCACCCACCACTGACCGTTCGATTTTATGTATTGTCCGTTACTGAAATCGCACATATTGTGGATGTTGCTTGGTTATTGGCATTGGAAGCACAAAAGAATTTTGTTTGAATGGAGGGAGGGGAGACTGATTTCAAATTACATTTGCAAGAGAAGCTTTTTGCAATGATAGAATTCTTGTAAAAATTGTCAGGTACTTTGCAACACTTTCCAGTAAATAGTTTACATCAGTCTTTTAGAGACCTTTCGTGTTTTCAATTCATGCTAATAATGGAAAGTATTTTAGTTACATTGATAAAGGAAATTAATTATAAAAAAATGTTGCAATTTATGATTTTGTTCAGTTTGATTTTTACTTGCTTACAGTTCGCTTCAGTTCACTTTTATAATATTTAAAATTTGAGAAATAAAAAATCAGAAAAGAGATGCTGTAAATTTATGAATACTTTTGTAATGATTATGTATGAAAGTAATTTCCACAAAGGCATTAATCCCAAATCTTAAAGGTTTTTCTAAATGTGCATTTAATAATGTTTTATTTATTTTTCATGACTAAAATAGTTTTCTAGCATTTGGACATGTCTTGTGATCGACCTTTAAACATAAAACTATTTGAGTGATAACCACATTTTTTGAGATTGTTATTGCAAATTGGTGATTTTTTAAGTCGTACTGTACAGGAAAAATTTCTACTTTCATAGAATTGTTAAACTTGGATTAGGATATTACTTTGAGATATTATAAACTTTCAAATATTCTCTTTTTAGCTTATCGTCAAGAGATTTTTCTTCTTACTAAAGGAAGTTACCAAGAAGATACATCCCCATCACCTGTTCCGTATAATTATCCCCTGTGGTTTCCGAGTGAAGAGATGTTTAACGAACAACCTGGTGAACAAGAAGGAGAGCTTTCTGGTTTTGATGAAGAGACGCATCATCATAATGAATTTTTGAATTTTGAAGATGTTGAGTCTTCAAGTTCTGTTGAAGAAGATATGGATCCTGACACCTCGGAATAATTTATTTATAGAACTTCATTCTCTTTTTTTTCATTGTATAATTAACATGTAAAATTAATAAGGTGTATTAACTCTAATAAAATATGGTGTTTTGGGTTTTTATTTTGTTTTTCTTCTATTCCTTTCTTAATTTTTAGCTTATTAATCAATATGTAATGTAAGCAATTAATTATCACTTCCTACCACAATTTTTATCTTTTTTGTATTCAAATTTTTCTGCATTTTAATACCTTTCTAAGTACATCATAGCAATTCTAATGCCCTTCTTTCTGTAGAAAAAAGTTGACTTGCATTGAATGGTGATCTTGTCTGAAAACGTAAATCCTACCTATACAGCATTGTAGTAAAATATACCACTGGATGAAAAATTCTGCAATTTTTTTTTGGGGGGGGGAGGGGATAATAACATCGCAAGAAAGGGAATTTTTGTGAACTGTTTGGTTATTTATCTGAAAAGATTTTAAGCTCTGTTCTTTGATTCTGATCATACCTGTAGATTTATGTGTTTCTTTAAAAGAATGAATTCATAAACCGCTCTAAATATGTCTTCAGGGTTTTTTTTCTTTTATTCTTACAATTCTAATCTTCTGAATCTTTTTCCTTATATATTTCAAATTGAACACGTATTAAAGTGATGTTGCTCAAACTATTTATTAAAAATGTCCAGTTGTTGAAATGCTCCCCTCAAAAGAAAGTTCATTATTTCTTTGTAAATATTGAGTTGTATAATGTTTAGGTGCCATTTTTCCCAACCTGGAACAGGCTGTTTTCAAAAATGAAATGCTTGAAAAAGATTATAACTCTAAAATGTCTATTAAATTTATTTTAGATATATAATTTTTAAAAACCACACTTTTATTTTACTAAAAGGTAGAATTTTATTATTTTTTTCTACTTTTTAGTTTTCATATATAATTTATTAATGCAAATATTATGGACTCTTAGGTAGAGGGTCATTCCATGTGTAGACAACCAATGAGTGTTGCTCCATAATAAAAGATATTTTTAAAAAAATTACCACGAAAACTTATGGTGGTGAAACCTTCATATATCAATTTGTAAAACATTCTGTCCATTAGTGGCCGAGATATGGACATTTGAAAAACGGTAATTTTTACCAAATTTCGGCCATCTTGGATTTGGCACTACTGTGAAAAATTGCGAAAACTTGAGAAATAATGGTTAAATTCAACAATTTTTGTACCAATTTGAAGCTATTTATATAAGGAGTATAAATACAGTGTTTAAATAAAATTAAATATGTTTTACTATATTTTTACATGGAAAATGAAAAAATCATCTTCAGAGTTTAGCGAAATTTAAATGGGCTGTAAAAAAAATGTCCCATCGTATTTTTTTCTGAAACTTGGTAGAAAAACTAATCAATGTGTGTCCTTTAAGTATAAAAAAATCAGGAAGGTAATATTTCTTAACAACTAAAAAAAATTTTTTTTAAACCCAGGTTATCGAGGTATGAAACTTCTTGTTGCTGGAATATGCTAGTAAATCGCGTTCTAAAAAATAAGTTATCATTCTTGTATTTCATAATCTTAGTTTTTAATATTAAAAAATCATTTACTATACTCACAAAATGCATTTATAGCAATTATTTCATAAATTGCATCATCTACAACTAGCTCTAAATGATGCAATTTGCCATATGACTTCTTGTGTTGCATCTTCGTTTTTTTCTGCTTCAAGTGAAAACAATTGTAATGAATTCAATATTAAATTAATATTTTTATTATATGAGAAATGAAAAAAATACCTTCAGATCATAACCAGCTTTAATGAACTGTTAAAAAATTGACAAATAGTTCTTTTAAGCTTATAAGGAACAGTAATTTGCATGTTTTAAATAAAAAAAAAATATAGGAATGGTAAATATTTCTTCAAATATATATCCACTATATATAATAACTATAAAAGGACATAGTGCAAAATTATTTTTAAAAAGCAAAAATGAAATCTATGCATACTATTTTTAACATTCGGAAAAAATAAATGAATTTAATCCACCTTGAAATTTTTGAATAATATTTCAATAGTTATTTTCCTCAGGTGTTATTTTATGTTTTCCCTGTGTTAGTTGAGGGAGCAGACACAATTTTCATGTGTTTGTATGGAATCTGACACGCATCCAAAGGTTTTGGCCACATATTCAATGCACTTGGACCATGAGTATGCATAAACATAATTTTATAGTCATTATATTCATCATAGCACTCCACAACTTTTCCAATCCACCAGTTAATTCTATATGTGCAGGCAACATATTGTTCATTCTGGAGTGTCAGTGGTATGGTCATGCTTTCTAAAGTAGCAATGAATATTGTGGTGGAATCTGATACCCTGGAAACCAATAATTGTTTCGTTTATAGGAACAAAGCTGCGATTTGACCTTGTTCCTTTAATTGTATCTATGGTTTGATAGCTCACTGCTAATTGACAGTGGAAAATCTCAATTTTAGATTTTTCTACAAAAAAAAGTTTCGATTCCTTTAATAGAATCCTTCGTAAATTTATACAAATCGGATGCATGTAATATTTGGTTTTTATATGGTCGCTGTAGGCTTGTTTTGGTTGCCATGCGTTTTATGGTACCACCTATTCAGCTCCTTTTCCATGGCAAGATGCAAAAAAAAAAAAAAAAAAAGCCATTCGCCTTTCACACCATGATCTTCTTCATGGTGACAGAGATTTATAAAGTTTTTTAAATTTTTATATTGAGCTGACGATCCATCACTGAAATACTTTATGTATTTAATTTGTGGCACTTCTTTAATTAAATCCTGAACAATTACTTTTTGGAAAGTCCAAAATATTGTTGTGTCATGGACCAAATGGTCACTAATTACACACATAGGAATAGGTTTCAACTTATCATTAGCAGTGTCCTTTACATATGCTAGAAAAGGATGAATTGTCACCTGCTCTTTCTTCCAATGAGCACTTTGGATAGCATCCTGCATGATACAAGTATGGTTTTCAGAAAAATCTGCTAGAATAACAGCAGTACCTTCACTCAATTCATCCTTTGTTTTGCTAAAGTACTTGCTCTGAACTTATATGAAGAAGTGATGGGTGCATAACGTAGACAGTTTTGCAACTAAATTTTCAACAAATCCATCAACTGATGTAATAATTGTTTTCAGTTCTGCACCATCAGTTTTCACCCATTGCTTGTAAGAAATTTCATTAATCATTTCTAATTCATTGGAAAGCATTGATTCTTCTTTCAGAATTTTCACAGATGGACAGTTATCACATCTGTGTACCATGCACTTTTCGGATTCAGTGGAATAAACTAGTTTTTTTAACAGTGAAATATAGTCACGAATATGAAGAGCATGAAGTACGAGTTTAATATTTTGATATATGCAAACACACACAGAATGAATACCTTTATTTCCAGCAGTCACACATTCTCTTGGGCGTAATGAGCAAAATTTAGATTGTCCAATTTTTAAATCTTTATGTTGTTCTTTAAATGCAGCATATAATTCTTTTAAATTGTACAAAATCACTCTTTTTTGTTTTAATACTCTCTCATTTTCACTAGCAACAGATATGCAATATTTTTTTCCTGGACAAATACGACTATTATCATCATTATAATAAAATGTAGTAACCTTCTCTACAGTTTCAGAACTTAATTTAGCACCTTTTTTGTCACATGGCATTGATAACACCCCTTCTGTTGCTTTTAATTTTCTTGCTTTTTTGACTAAATGCTCAATAGTATTGAAATAAATTCTTGTTTGCTGAATTGTCCATGAATCTGGAACTAACATTAGGATTTTGATCTTTTCTTTCAATGAAGCATTTGTAAATTTATTTAATAACTTTTGCATCATAGATATACAATCTGGACAAGTCGTGTCTTTTGTTTTTGATGGGTTACTGATGTTATCAACATGTACTGCAGCTGCTTTAGTAGCAACACACTTACTTAATTTCTTAACTTTTGTTTACATGTAATCAAGTTTTCTCTTAGAACTAAATTTACTGACCTTTATATTGGTGATACATCCAAAGCTTCACAGCTTTTATTTAACTGATCAATCACTACTGTAGATTCACAGTAATCTTCATCACTGTCGATTTACTTTTCGGGAGTAGGAATCTGTGACTCTGCCTCACTAACTGGTGAATGCAATGAAGAATAACAAGAAACACACAGTTTTTCCCCTGGAATAAGTGCCGGATTTGTCGTAGACAAATTTAGGGAAATTGATTTTAGTGATTTTGCTCTGATTTTATTGGGATGTTTATTAATTAAATTGATCACAACAACTTCTCTGCCTTAAATGGTACCATTTTAAATATTTATCCTTGTGGACTTTGCAGTTACTTTTAACATCATAAACTGTCTCATCTGTAACTAGATTACATAATCTCCTTTTTAGTAATTCCAAATATGTTGAGCACAGAAATAGTATCATTACTTAAGGATACACCAAGTTTATTGCATACAAAACATTCCATGTCTCCTGAATAAAACACATTTTCACTATGAGCACCACTCTTTGAAAGTAATTCAACACTTAAAGATCTGAAAGGGAGAGCTAAGTGTCTAGGATGATGTAATATTGCATTATGATGTGGTCAGAAAAACAGATGATGCAATACAAGCAATCTTTTCACAAATTGCATCAGAAGAGCTAGTTTTAGATGATGCAATTTTTGAAATTATTGCTATAAATGTATTTTTTGAGTATAGTAAAGGCTTTTTTAATATTTAAAATTAAGATAATGAAATATAAGAATGACAACTTTTATTTTTTAGAAATCTTTTCACTAGCATATTACAGCAACAAGGCATTTTATACCTCAATAGCCTGGGTTAAAAAAAATTTTTTTTTAGTTAAGAAATATTACCTTCCTAATTTTTTTAATACTTAAAGGAGACATATTGATTAGTGTTTCTACCAAGTTTCAGAAAAAAATACGATGGGACATTTTTTTTACAGCCCATTAAATTTGGCTAAATTCTGAAGATGATTTTTTTTTTTTTCATTTTCCATGTAAAAATATAGTAAAACATATATTTAATTTTATTTAAACACTGAATTTTTACTTCTCATATCAAGTTAAATAAAAGTGTATAGAAAGATTACATCTCAAAAATATATTAAAATATTCAGTTAATAAAGCCAACATTTAATGTTAGAAAATTTCTGTGTATGATTAAATTAAGTATTGAAGTTTTTTAATATGAAATGTTGATTCAAATGTCCACGGGGGGAAATGATTATCAACATCACAAGACAAATATTTATTTACAATGCTTTTAGGTGAAAATCCAGGGAGGGAGGAGGTTACAACTGTAACCAAGTTCTCATTAAAATTTGTGTTATATATACATATATTTATATATATGTAGTAATCTCACTTAATTTTGCTTTAAATTCTAATATTATATATTTTAAAGTCTTAATGTATTCCAAAATCACTTTTCTTGAACTCCAGTTTCGTTCTATTTCCCACTCTGGAGATATATTAAATCTCTCGTTTTGGCATATTTATTACTAAAAGAATATTTAATCGCTTTCACGTGCACGCCGAAAATAATGACGCGTCTCCTTGGCGCTAGACTTTTTTCCCTAAAACACTTACATAATACACTGAAAATAGCTTTTATTCTCTTCACTTTGATCACGTGTCTATATGTTAAATCCCTACCTGAGAAAATGCAGGGATTTTATGCTCTCTTTTGGCTTAAAAATTAAAGCAAGATGTACGTACATTCCGTCACTCTCCCATAATAAAGGAAAATTAGTTAATATCTCGGCCTGTTTTTTTTTTTTTATTTAACGACTACAACAACGAAGTCATTTTATCCCCCCCCCCGCGGGGGCCCCCCAAATATTGCTTACCACGGCCTTTTCTCGATTTGTGGTCGCCACTATCGGGAACTATGAAACTTTTCTCAAACAATAGTTGTTTGAGGAGGCCATTTGAACCTGTGTTGTTTTTCTTTTCTCTGAGAATTTTTTCTGATTCTCGTATAAGGCGAGTTAATAATGATGTTTCATTACTTTTAGTATAATCAGTAAGGTTCAACTGATAGTGTTATATCATTTGAGGTAGTGATAGTTTGCTATAATTAGCTACATTTTGGTGTAGTTTGCTTCTTTGTTTACGATCCGATTCCGAAGGGGAGACTGCCATGTTTGAGGATAAGGTTGTTCATATCGCCCACTTGAGTATTCCCATTATCGCCCTAGCCCTTTAAGGGAACTATATTAAAAAGTTTTTTTTTGGCTTTAAAAAAATATATAGTTCATGTCCTATCACCTGACAATACTCCTAAGTTCTTTTTTGTTTTGATATTTTGTTTAAGAGAAAAATGTTAGAAAGTTACTTTAATTATATTCCTAAAAGTTATAAAAAAGTTGTCTTGTATTACTTTCAATTTTGTTTTGCCTTAATTTTCATGTTTAAGAAAGAACGTATGATCATTATATAA
Organism: Araneus ventricosus; assembly: GCA_013235015.1. Classification (NCBI taxonomy): domain Eukaryota; kingdom Metazoa; phylum Arthropoda; class Arachnida; order Araneae; family Araneidae; genus Araneus; species Araneus ventricosus. The sequence continues at coordinate 14,624 of BGPR01001645.1, read as the reverse complement.
GCTACACTCTATTTCAATCCATTTTAGACAAAGTCGGCTTTAGGAACAAATAGTGGGAGATGTTAGGAACACTATTTTTATTAGGAAAAATGCTGCGGTCGCAAAAAAACTTTTGTGTGTGTAGAGAGTTATAATTGAGTTTGTTTTTGGATAACTGTCCAGATGATAGATTGGGATAATTTTTAGAAATTGCAAATGAATTAGTCCTCCGATTAAAATATTAGCTTAAGTGGGCGATATTTGGGCCCCCTACCCTAATATATATTTCCTCCTCATTTTTGCCTTGCTCATAAATATTTTCAGTGGTAGTAACATGTTTGAAGAAGGCTTTGCCTATAGCGATTCAAAATTATGGGCTTTTCACTTGTCTTTGGCATGGTATGGAAAAATATAATGGGTTTAGATTATTAAATTTTTTCTGCTGCTTCAAATAGTTTTCATAAAGATTAAAAAAGAAATACAAATTTTACAATTATTGGATGCAAATTTATTACCGTCAGTTACTCTTAAAGTCAAAGATGCGGTTATGAATTATGTCATCTACGAATATTTAATTAAATTGTTATTCAGTACATTTTTGAGAAAAAATTAAATTTTACCACAATTTCTTTTTAAAACTCGTGAAACGCCGAATGCATTTATCATTATAAAGTACCAAAAGGTTTGTTATTAATTTGTAGAATTTAGTTATTCATGTGGAGTTTTGACTCTTCACTATAAAATCATCGAAATGTAAACTAAACTTCCTGCCCACTTCTGACTGTTCTTTTTCCCACGTTAAAAAATAATCATGGATACATTTTGTTGCTTTATTTTTTAACTGTCTTGCGTTGAGTTTGTATTTAGAATACAAGTATTATTCCTTTGTCTTTTTGTAGGCCACTTTTTAACTCTTTATTTACCGAATTAATTACCAGCAACTTTTCAATTTTATTTTGGTATCATTAGATACGTTTTAATGCAGAATAACCCCAGGAAAGATGAAATTTTTAAAAATTAAGGATAGCGTTATTTGCTGGTACTGTACCTGCGGATAAAACATTTGCAGGTATTGTACCTGCGAATAATTCGTTATTTGCAGGAATTGTACCTGCGGATAAAACGTTATTTGCAGGTACTGTACCTACGAATAAAACGTTATTTACAGGTACAGTAACTACGAATGATACGTTATTTGTATGTACTGTAGCAATGGACAAAACATTATTTACATGTAATTTCCATTCTGTTATTTTACACACTTGTGAATTTTAGATGAGAGTACACTATTTTAATATTTTTAGGGCTTAATTATCCGTTAATCGGTAACTTCAATTAAACTTGATCCTTAATGGGTGGCGACACCTGTTAGTGAATTTGACAAAAAAAACCCAGTGCACTTTTTTCTACTTTATAGTCTTTAATATCTAACGCATTTTGTTTGTAATAATGAGTTATAAGTTAATGACTAAAATGTAGAAAATAAATAAAATTAAAAAATTCTACTTTTTTAGTACACTAATAAAAGTGTGTTTCTAGAAACAGCTTTTAATCATTTTAATTTAGAACATTTGGAATTATTAAAAGGAAATTAGAATAAAAGTTATTTTAAATTTGTCTGATAATAATTTGGGTTTCGAAAAAGGAGTGAAATTAAAGAAATACTGAATTTCGCAGCCATAACTTAAAAAAAAAAATTATCCGAAAAGCAAATTCCCACAAAAGTTGCAAACCTTTCTGCGTTAACAATATCGGCCCCGATTCGAACCGTTGTTCTGCTAAATGTGAAGCCAGTGCTCTCAGTCGTGCCAACCGAACTTCTATTTTTGACATAGTAGGTGGTTACTTTTATATTTTTAGCTCTGTTATTCGTTAAAGCTTTAAATGGCAGTTAATTCAACCCTTTTTTTCAAAGAAAATTTACTTTTTTGTTAAAGTTTAAAAAAAAAATTACATTGGTGTTAAAGAAGACTTATACTATTGGCTTTGGATCTCCGTTAACTGCAAAGAGTTTTTAAAATTCCTTGATGATGAATAACACATGTTTTAGGATATGCAGCTAATCATAACTAGAAATTTGATTTTTGATTAAATATATGAAGTGCAATTTCATCAACTATCGCTTCAAAAAGTGTTTGGTTTACCGAAAATTCAATCAGAATCATTGGAAACCAGATAACAGAAACCAAAAGCATCTCGGGTGTTACCGCTGAAATACTAAAAAAATCTCATAAAATAACATTAAATTTCATAATCTCAAGTATAAAAAGAACAATTTTGTACAAAATAGGGGAAATAAACTCCCCCCCCCAAAAAAAAAAGTCAGACAGAATGATTTTGAATTTAACAGTACCTGCAAATAACGTTTTATCCGTAGGTACAGTACCTGCAAATAACGTTTCATCCGCAGGTATAGTACCTGCAAATAAACATTTCCTTTAATTAAATAAAATAATTTGATTAATAATTAAAAAATTAATTTTTGTCTTCATCTGCCATCTACTGCTAGCTGTCGGAACTCTATTCCTCGTGGTCATGTGAATACTGTCAGGAAAAGCGGTCAAATTACGAAGATATAAGCTTGATTAAAGTAGTACTTTTAAGTACCGCAAATAAAGGGTTAAAATACTTACTCCAAATATTTTTTCTAATTGTTATTACAATTTTTTCTTGGTTATTGGTGGTATGACCTTGCTTTAACTTGGAAAACATTGATTTTGGAATGTAGCTAGATGTGAGGTTCAGGTTTTGTGGATTGAACATTCTTTTGATTAAGGATTGTTTAATTTTCTTTACTTTACATTTTACAATTGCTTTTCATTTCTTTAATAACCCCATGCTTACTGCACGTTATGCATACGGAATTCATGCACAGTGATTTGAAAGAGAACTGTAATTGTTTATAAAGTAACAATATGTAAAACAATAATCTAAGTAAATTTTTTCTATATTTTTCCCTAGAAAATTCTTTAATGATTTTCGACGTATCAAGATTATTTTTATTGTGCATATAACGCAGTGGTATAGTCGCAAAATAAGCTGTACGGGAACGCTATAACCTATATGACGAAAATCACGCAGTTTTAAGGAGATTTTTACAATTTTTCTATTTCTTGTACAAAGAAGCAGTGTTGGAACGGTTTCCTGGCTCTACTACACTCCTGGTATAACAGTAGCATACTATTCAGGTATATGGATGCAGTTGTATTCTATACAGCTGTAGGGATTCATTTTCCATACAACTGTACTAACCCCAACGTTAACAACTGTACTGTGGAACGATGCTTAAACGACTGAATACGGGGGAAAAAAATCGTGATGTGTGCAAGTAACACATGGACGATAAAATGTCGGTCGACCGAAATTGGTGTATGTACAACTTCCGGTCAGTTCCACAAACACTTTCTGCCGATAAAAATTGGATTACTGTTCTCTGAGTTGGAGAAATTCATAGCACGACGTTACTTGTTTTGCCGTTTCTGTTTCAATAAATGACAAACTGCCACTAACTGTTTTATATCGGATTTCTCCTGACTTACACGGCCATCTACCAGAAAAATCAACCACGTGGAATGACGCCTCTAGAACCACATTTCCACTTTCATCTGTATCCCTTATATTATTTTATATTTCTTTCCTTTGCATTCAATTCCATTGTTCTGGGGAATTTCAATAATTCTAATCTTAAGCCCCGAGGGTCCAAGAAGTCTGGGGGGAGTACGTAAAAGGTGCCGTGGTAATAACCACTGAATTCCAAAATAACTGGAATTAGTCCATTGTAATTAGACCGAAAAATGGCAAATAGGAGAAAAAATTGAAACTTTGGTCAAATACTCCTTTGACCTCCGAGAACCTAAACGTTTCCACCCCTCAGGGGGGAGCTTCCCCCCAGGGGGCAAGAAACTGAAGTGAAGTGGGGTGTTTGGACAGTTTTTCCTAGATTTCTCCAAACCTATACATTCAATTTTAAAAATGGTTTGGATAAAAGTTGTAGATCATAAAATTCTGCGTCAAATGAATACCAAGAGCAGTAGTACGATTTAAAAACTCTTATCAGAGTTGCAATAATTTTCCAATTTTCAAAACAAATTCATTATTCTTACAAAAGACGACGCATACAATCAAAGGTGCTGTCTAAATAACGTTTGTATGTAAAAGTATTTACCTGTGTATGTCGCTGCACCAATACCAGAGCGCTAGTATGGTGTGGAAGTTAGGAGAGAGCGTACCAGTAGCCCATTGCAATTAGGTAAAATAGGCGAAAAAATTTATAAATTTTTTAAATTTTGGTCAAAAACTCCTTGGAACTCTAGGAAATAAAAACCGAAAAGTTTCCTACTATGTGGGGGGGAGCTTCCCCCCATCCCCCCGAAACTTCGAAAAAGTGAAACCGTGAAAAGATGATATCATGCTTATAAATACAAATTATGATTCTTTGTACATATAAGTAATTAAGTTCTCTATAAATTATGACGTCAGATTTAAGCCTGTATCTGGCATAATTTTCCTGTAAAAAAACAACAACAAATATTTTTTATATCATTTTTTTAAATTGCCAATTAAATGTTTTAATAAACTATCAAAAGGAATTGCAAAAAATAAATAGTATTTAGTTAAAAAAAATTCGAAATCTCCACTATTATATATATCACTGATGTTCTTAAAAGTCTATGAGGCCGAGTCAGTGACTTTTTTAACAGAAGACCGTCAATTAGTACCCGGTTTTTCTGCCGAAGCCTCTTGACAACAGCGCTCAATGTTCCGTTCCAAGATGTATTCCCTTCGGCATATTTTGCGAACCTCAATTTCTTTCACTTTTTCCAGAAGTAGGTGTGCATCATCCTTTCTTTTCTTACTGACAGTAATTAAGTTAGATAGCCCTCTTACTACTTTTACAGTGACTTCTGACAGAGACTTTTTGCAAATGAAACAATCACTAGAAGACGAGATTTAAATAAGTTTCTTACAGCAAGAAATACACAACTGTATCATGATCAACATTAACAGAGACTGTGCTACTACAATTAAATGCAGCTCAAGATTTTTATAAAGAAATAAGCCAGAATGCGCAGAATAGTGCCGCTACACTTCCGCTATTCGTGTACTGTTTATGTGGGGGCTAGCATGATACATAACACGTGGCTCACGCTTGTTATGTCTGTTAGGCGGCGAGACACTGTGCATACGGGCTTTTATTCAAGGTCAATGACATGCATAATATCGCATATATATTAAGTAAATTAATAAATAAACGTTTGTTAATTTACTACTTTAACAAATGAAAAATTATTGAGAAACAACTATAATTCTGTGATTTACTTTCATTTTTGTTAATTTTTCCTCATAGAAATAAATTTCCGTGAGAAAACATGGCCAACACGAGGCTACATATAATTAGAATATTTATGAAAATAATTTATTGCAGTTAAGAAATAAAAAATGTTAATAATTGTTTTATAAGCTGTGTACGATCATTTTGTGCTTTGATGGTTTTTGCAAGTTCGAGGGCGGTTGGGGGGGGGGGGGCGCTTCCCCATCAGGGTTGGAAACTTTACGGTTCCCGTTTCCTTGATGTCAGAAGAGACCAAAATTTCAAAACTTTATAAATTTTTCTCCTATTTGCAGTTTTTCGGTCTAGTTGCGATGGACTACTGATACGCTCTCTCCTAACTTCCACACCACACTAGCCCTCTGGTATTGGTGCACTGACATATGTATATACTTACAAAAGTGAATACTTTCACATACAAACTTTATTAGACAGCATCTTTGATTGTATGCGTCGTCCTTTTATAAGAATAATGATTTTTTTTGAAAATTGGAAAATCATTGTAACTTTGATAAACGTTTGTAATCGTACTACTGCAACAAAATATTCAGTGTTGGTATTCATTCGACGCAGAATTTTATGTGCTACAACTTTCAACTACACCATTTTTAACATTGAATGTGTAGGTTTGGAGAAATCTAGGAAAAACTGACCAAACACCCCACTTCACTTCAGTTCTTCCCCCGGGGAAACTCCCGCTGAGGGGTGAAAATCTTTCAGTTCTCATATCCTTGAGGTCAAAGGAATATTTCCCCAAAGTTTCAAAACTTTATAGATTTTTTCTCCTTTTTTACCTAATTGCAATGGGCTAAATCTAAATATATTGACTCTGAAGGGGTAGATAAGTTGCACTGAATGTTTTTTATTATATGAAAAAAACACCTTCATTTCAGTTACTTAATAAAATATTACTCAAATTGACAAAAAATATTTTAAAATAATTTATTATTTTCAATAACTTGCAGCTAAATAAATGATTGGATACAAACAATCCTATCATTTATTCAGCTTCAAAATTAGTATAAAACATCAAATGGTAAGATTTTTTTTCTTACTGTAAAACGTGCAAAGAAAAAAATTCGCCAGTCTTAATCACAGTAGCTTATTAATGTGTTTTGAACTTGTATAAATTATTAAAATTTATTTATGCATTTAGTGTCAGTCCATAGCATTGCTTACTATATGAAAAACCTGTAATAAGATATTAAACTGTATGTTATAAGTAATTTCAATCTTTCGTGTGGGTTAAGAAGAGTATTACCATGCATAAAAGGCTGGGCAAAAAGTGGGACATTTTCAATTTACTTAACCCCCAAAAGTTAAGAAAGTTAAAAGGTAATGCATGTATAAGCGTGTTTGAAACTTTTGTCTGATTTCTACATGTGCAAATGTCTTATGTTTTGCTTTCTTTTTTAATTTTTAATCTCGATCAACACTATAAATTAAAAAATAAATACCTTACCTCTTGAACTTTAATTAAAATTGTTTAAGAAGAAAAGTTCAAACCAAGAAACTTGTAACAGTTTTTCTATTAACTCCAGCTCTAGAATTGGGATTCACTGACTGAGATTTTACAAATGTCATTTGATAGTTGCAAGAAGAGTTTATCAATGAGTACCAGTAATGTATGGCAAATTTCATCGGGTTTGGCTCACCCCTATTAAACGCTGCCCTTCCTGGCTTCTGCATTACTTTCATTGGTCAATGGCTCCAGCATTTACAGTGTTGTTTTTGCGTTTTGTTTACTACGAATTGAAAAGTAATCAATCCTTCCTCGTACACCCGTATCCAAAAGTTTAGCATAATTCGTAAAATTCGAAAAATTTGAAGTTAATGGGTACAATAGTTCACAATCAGTTGTGAAAATTTTTGGGAACTGACATTTTACAGTGAAGATTCGGTCGCGAGGACATTTAGGGGACCTACCAGTAAGTGATGAAGATGAAAATGATTTGGGCTCACCCCATTTCGCAGAAAGCTGATAATGATTTGCAACTTTCATCATTTTTTTTTTTTTGCTGTGCGCAATACGTACATGCATTTTCGTAAAAATAGCACTATATTCGGGAAGATATAAAGGGTTTCTTAAAAAATCTCAAATTTTTTCGCATGTTTTTTGCTCATAACATATAGAGTTTTCAACCATATTATACGAAACTTACAGAATACGTGACAATATGCCAGCGAAGCATTTTATTACATTTTGAAGCAAATATGATATTCAATTGATATCAAACGTCATCGATATGTATAATGATATTCAATTAAATATAAGTATTTGTAGTAAATAATTTTAATCTTCAAATAGTTATATGTAATTATATAAAGGTTCGAAATATGCTAAATACAAGTTCAAAATATATCAATTTGTGAAAAAACCATTATCTTTTACCTTCTCTTAGAGTGCAACTGAAATTCAGCTCGCTGCAATGCCTATATCTTTCTGAATTTTAATCGTATTTGACTAGAAGTTTTATACAAGCTGCCTTATATATCTGGCTTCGAAATTATGAAAGAAAAATTATACTATGTCTCGCACATGCGCAGTTAACAATTATTTACTACAAATACTCATATATATTTAAAGTATTTACTTCAAAATTTAATAGAATTATTTGCTGGAATATATTGTCACAAGTTTCATATAATTTGGTTGAAAACTCTGCATGCTATAAACAAAAAAAAAAAACATGTTGAAAAATTTGGGATCTTTTAAGGAAACCTTTATACCTTCCCGAAAATGCATGAAAGTATTGCGCACAGCAAATAAAATCATCGGTGAAAGTTGCAAATCATTATCAGCTTTCTGTGAAATGAGTTGAACCCAAATCATTTTCTTCTAAATCACTTTCTGGTCGGTCCCCTAAATGTCCTCGTGACCGAATCTTCACTGTAAAATGTGAGTTCGACGATTGTACATCCCGCGATTCTCCACAACTGATTGTGAACCATTGCATCCATATTAATTCCAAATTTTTCGCATATTACGAATCATGATTTGGACACGAGTGCAAGTTTCATTAAAATTATTGTATAGTTAGCATTTTGACTTTTTACATTTAACATCTTGCTTTAAAAAAAAAACCGGAATTTGCAAGCATTACTGATCACAAGCGGCGTTAAGACAAAGCACATTAGTAGTACTTAAGAGGATGCAAACGAAGAAAAGAATTCAAATTGTTTGGGGTATTTCAAAGATTAGTAATGAGTTGTATATGTTGTTATAAGTTACGAGCTTAAATTACACAGGCATTATTACACACACAGGCACACATTAAATAATAAGTTACAAGCATAAATTACACAGGCTTGCAAAAAAATACTTTCTGAAAATTGTTTTAGTTTTAATAAGTGATTTTTGCGTTATTTTCAGTGCTGATTTCAAAAATGATATCCATTTTTTTTACTTTCTCGTATACGAAGTATACAAAGAGGGAAGTATTGTAATCGTCAAAAAATTCGAACTCGAGATTTTGACGAATCTCCACGTTTTAGACCTCCCTGAGTCCGAAAAACACAATTTTGGAATTATGTCTGTCTGTATGTCTGTGAACACGATAACTCGAAAACTATTAGAGCTACGGGGATGAAATTTGGTATGTGGTCTTTAAACATAATTTGTAGGTTTCTATCAAATTTTGGACAAGTTCCGTCAACGGGAAGTCTGTCTGTCTGTATGTCCGAAGTCATGTGAACACTATAACTCAACTTGAATAGCTAGATGGATAAAATTTGGTACACAGTTTTATCGTCATGAATGTAGGTCCGTATAAAATTTTGGGCCAAATCCGTCAACGGGCTGACTGACTGTCTGTCTGTATAATCGCATACTTGTTCACTTTTGAAACGAATTCCATGCGCATGCGTACTGGAAGCAATCTTCTGTGCACGCTAAAGGAGCGAATTACGTCAGTTTGTCCTTGAGACGGCAAGAGTGAAACCTAGAAGTGTGCGATTCTTTACCTAGATATTTTTCAATCACTATAATGAAAAACCTTCTGATAGTCATTGGATTCTGGATGACAGTAGGTTCGAATTTTTTTAGCCACGCGGGGGAAGGAGAAACGGCACCTTTTTGGGGAAGTATACGAGAAAGTTTAGGGAAGAACACTCCCGCTGGTTTTCTATCACGTTTTCTTTCACAAAACGATTTCGTATATTGGGGGAATAGCTAAAATCAAAATATTGTGAGACTGTAATTTTTAATTTTATTACCTCATAAATATATTTTTTACATTTATATCCCAGCTGTTATGATTTCAATGATAAATGAGTTTATAGATAAAGTTGCAAATCTTTATAGCCGAGTTTTCTCTTTTTCTGAAAACTTCTTTTTCCGCTTTTCATCTGGTGATTTTCTCTGGGATTGTCTGTATTCAACGTCCATCAATAGTCGCCTTTCATGTTGATATTCGCCCTTCATTTGATATCATATTTCCTTTATGTCCCGGTGAAATTTTCCCCAGCTGTATCTGAATTTCAAAGGAAATAGTCTAGGTGCGAATGGAGAAAATGATCTTTTGAGCTCATATTACACATCTTGAAATTTGCTAATATTTCTTCTATAATAGATTTCTAGTTTGGGTGTTAGTTACAACAAATTTCAAGTTTTTCCAGGCTTTTCACTTGTTTGTTTTTATTTTGAACTCAAGATTTTCATTCTTCATCAGTTTTCTGTCTTCAGGATCTAAAAAATATCTACAAAAATTCGGGAACTGTTTACAAAGGTATTTGAAGCATTCTCCTTCTTTTGGTAATGCCTTAATAAATCTATATATATGAAAGAGGAAGTCATTCACTGATTCATAACCGAATCTCCCAAACCAATGCGACTAGAAACTTGACAAGTGGTTGCTTCTTCGATAGTAGGTGCTCACTAAGAAAGGATTTTTCGAAATTTTAGTTAGAATTTTAATTAATTGGAAATTACCTTAAATTTCAACGCTCCGCAATAATTTCGGAGCATATTATTGCACAAAATCCATTTTAACATCTTCTTAAAGCTAAAAAATATCTTTTCAATGATATCAATTTCATTTCCATGCGACATTCTGTTCAATTTTAATTAATTTTTGAAAATGTTTTAAAACACAATTTCTAATGATGCTTTTATTGTTCTCAAGTCCATGAATTTCTTCTCTGTTCTTTTACGAATACTTCGTCGCTTAACAAGCATCACCACGTATCTCAATTTTTTGAAATTTCAAAGAGGAAGATTCAAATGAATTTTTCGCAACCAATAACGAATATATCTGAAATTTTTTTTAGCATCCGCTATGAACATGAGATCGCATGTTCCAACCAGACGTGAAAAAATAGAAATATTCGATATTGGTTGCGAAAAATTCATTTGAATCTTCCTCTTTGAAATTTCAAAAAATTGAGGTGATGTTGTTTGTTAAGCGACGACTTTCTAATTCTTTTGCATTTACAATTTATGTCTACGTAACTACTAATTTATTTAATAGGGTTTTTTTTTGCAAATTCTGGTTTTTAAAATCCTCTTAGCCCGGACAATGAAGTTGGATATTCTAACTTAACCTGCTAAGTGAAATAAATGTACAATTATGGAAGTATAAATTGTCTTGATTAATGAATTATAGATCCCTTGCAGAATATAGCTAATTATAATATTTTATATAGAAGAAACTTCTTTTACATTAGAACTATTAGACGGGAAAAAAGTATTTTTATCCTGAGCAAGAAGGTACCAATAGTGTATTACTACGCGGACGAAGTCGCGGGCATCAGCTGGTTGTCTCATAAAGACCAATTTTCTATGAAGCAGTATTTTTCGATATATCTGGAGGGAACGGACCAGCATTCCGGGACAATGTGTGACAGGGTGTCTGGCAGATGGGACGTTAGGATTTTTTAGGACGTTTGTTCTTTAGGTTGAAACCTTTCATATTGCATGTACAAAAATAGCAATCATCAGTATGATTTTTAGACTCTCTCCAAATCATTGGTATACCAAACAGAAAAAGTTTTTTTTAAAAAAAACTTGGAACCATTGTCTCAATCAATTCTTCTGCACCAAACGGAACAAACTTCGTGTGCGACCCAAGGCTTGTCTTTATTCCACATTTTCATTTCAAAATAAGCAAAGTACACTTTTCCCTCAAAATCTGGGATGTTTCTTTTTTTTATTGAATAGTTACCACAGATATTGCAGAAGCAATCTGGTGAATTAACACATCTTCTGGAGGCCATTCCTCTCAACTAGGGTTGGGTGATAGTGTATGAACTTGATACTTTGTATCAGGTACGCAAAAGTATCAGATACACCTAAATGATACAGACCAAAAGTATCAGGTACTCGGTATCCGTTCTCGGACTCGAATGATAACGATAAGTAATCGCTTCCGTCGTGTTCCTTTTCGGTCGGCTGATACGAAGTATCAACATGATACAAGTATCATATGATACAAAATATCAGATTGATACAGTTCCGGGTTGGGGATACGTTTTCGATAGAGGAATGATGATGAAGTGCATGTGGTCTTGGATTTAAATTCATGACGGGTGGGGGTGGAAAGGAGAGAAACAAATAGTTAAGTGTATCGGAAGGTGGGATTCCCGATCTGGGATTGGTATGTGTGGGATTGCTATGTAATGCATTAATTTTGTGGAAAAGATACGATAGGATTTCAGCATCATACACGTGTATAGGAACATCTCGATCGAGAATCATCCCCGAAGTAGGTAGGTACTTCCTTATTAAAGAACGATTAAAATAGTGGCGAGAAGAGAGATACAATTTTGTGTATTAAAAAAAACTAGTCCAAAAACATTTTTGCATGATTGTGACATCCGTTTTATGAGAACTAGTTTTTTCGATAGTGGTATTGATCTTAAATGACAAAAAACCAGATTAATGGTAATGATAAGAAATAATATATATAGGTAGTTTAAAAAACACACACATAACACATACTAGCATCGTCAAGGCAGAAATCTCGTATCACTATCCGATTGCCGACTACCCAGTTCCGTACCGACAGGAAGGGATCGGTTATCGGCTGTATCAGATACAAAAGTATCAAGTACAAGCTGGTATCAGTATCAACTTGTACTTGATACAGCAAAACCTGATATCGACCCAACTCTACTCTCAACCGCATTACAATCTAAGAGTAAAAACCCCTTCTACTCAAAGCTCAGAATTAAATACAAGTTTATTGAACTGAATTTAGAAAGACATTGATGGGGGAGTAGGAAAATGTCAGGAAGGAAAATGATGGAGAGGGAGGGAAGGACAGACATGCACCAACAACCTAGTAATCCGGTTTTAACTTATTTTCTCTGGCTTTGCTGTTGTGTTTAACAGACAGTTTACCAGTTTAGAAGAAAATCTTAAATAAATAATAATTTATATTTTCTTGGGTAGAATTTATACAGAGCAAATTATTATTTCAAATCTCTAAATATGTTTAATAAGTTCATACGAATAATATTAAGTTGCTCTAAAATATACAAAATTCGTACACATTAGACCTGTGATTTAATATAAAACTGTACGTGATGGAATTTTTAAATTATTTTTTCAGTAATCAGCATCCCAAAAAACTATAAAAAACACTAATTATTTTTAAAACAATTGTTTCATTGTAGGCCTGTGTTATATTTTGAATATGATAATGTACTGGTGATACTACATTGTTAGAATTTTTCTTTGCGGTACTCCGTTGCGCGTGTTTGCTTTGTTTAAATATTATTTATGTTAAGAATTCGTATTAAATGCATTCATATGTATACCTTTTTGTAACTATGAGATATTTTGACGTGCCAGCCTCAATCACCAGATTACCAGATTTTGAAATTACAGAAATAATTTACAAACGCAGTTGAAAAAAAAATTCACACGAAACATTTAAGTATCTCAAATGCTTTTTCACTTCTTATATAGATCGAAGAAAAAATATATTCTCAAAAAAAGTATCACATAATTAGGTGGAAGAGAAATCCGTTTGTCAAAAGGGGATTAATAAATATATTTGCCTCTTCAGGCTTTTCTTAATTTTATTTCCACTCTACTGCTTTCGTCGTAATAAATATCTCTGTTGTAAAAATTAGGGGAGAGAAAAGATTTTTTTGCTTACTTTGCGTGATTCATATTTTTAAAGATTTTTTGGATTATAATTTTTATTCTTTATTGAATCAAATTCTTTGTTTAAAGTATGTCTGTTGGTTTGTGTTAGAATGCAAAATTGAAGATTTATGATCAACGCCAATCTTTGTTTTCGGTATTTCTTACAAAACCTCCAAGTGCTAACTATACTATTTAAAATTTTGTAGATATCTAACTATTTCCAATGCACAATAAGACTACATTCGTAACTATTTCAACTCGACGGTGGTACCAGTCCTGAGGAAAGGTCGGAGTGAAGTCTGTTTTACCTTCGTCCTACTGCGCGCCTTGTTCCGACGACGTGTGGTTGGAGATCGTACTTTGGGATTTGTTGTTGTTCAGAATCCGATCAGTCGCACCTTTCCCACGACGCGTACACAATCTACAACAGTCCGTAGGAATGGGTGCACCATCTGTACCGTCGACTCGCTGGCCTTTGATGTCTGAGCCGACATTTCACCGGAACGGTCGAGCAACAATGAGTCTTTGCTTTCCCACGACGAGTGGTACTTCAGACTACGAACCACAAGCCATTAATCTTGGGAACAGGGCTTAATGTCTCTCTTTCAACCGGGTTGGCTTCAGACCTGCTCTCAAGCAACCTTGTTGAGAGTCTTCTACCGTTTACTTATTGTCTACCTCTTCGGGATTTTCTAAAATATGTGGTCCTACTTCTGATTGTTCTTAGAGGGACGTAAGTTTTTATCTGCGAACAATACTAATACATCTGGCCCTCTGCTCAGTTTGCACTTAACAAACAGAGCTCGCCATATGTTGCTTTAATCGAAAGCACATGTCATATGTTACCTAAAAGATATCGTGAATCCATCACCTCTGGACCTCCTCTGAACACATGTGGACGTGTAGTTCTTTACCACTTAATGGAGTGTATCATCTGCGTTGTTTTTATTGTGAATGCATGTCTCATTATCATTGGAATCGCATTCAAAATCTTCAGCTTGCAGATCCCGAATTCCACATTTTCAAACCAATAGACATAATTCTAGGTGCAGATATTTTCTTCGAATTAATGCGAGGAAATCAAATCAAAGGGGAAAAATACCCCATTTGCTATTGACATAAAATTAGGTTGGGTTCTATGTGGTAAAGTATCTTCTCATCATGATCTTCCTCATTCACAAAATCAATTAGTGAGTCATCATGCCACAAGCACCCTTAACTTAA
>BGPR01001644.1:203674-233661 GCA_013235015.1 Araneus ventricosus | reverse complement strand
GGTTTGAAAGAAAATAGTTTCCTTTTCTGCAAGACAGGACATTGCGCCACTTCGAAAAAGTGTCGCAAAACTGTTTTTATGAGATCATTTCTTAATAACTCCTATAATACACCCACTTACTCATATATACCCACAAAACTCTCAAAATCGGACAATAATAATCATATTAAGCCTTTTATTATTGATGAAAGGTGAGTTATAAATCGCAAAGCTTGATTCTTATATCTTTTATCATATAATCCATAATTTCTTACAGAACAAAATTTGTATTTCCACCAGCTGTATGAAAAAATATCAGCTGAAATTTTAGGATATTATATTTAAATTTCAAGCAGCTATTTCAGCTATTCAACTATCATATATTTTCAGCTATTGTCCTAGTTTAATTTTTATAAAAGAATACTATTAAAAGTCCCTTATAAATAACGTTGTCGAACTAATTTTTGCATTACATATAACTATTATTATATACAGGAAAAATAAGTTAAATGCAACATTCTGAGTATATATAATTTTATTTTTTTGACAAATTTCATTGTTACCACAAAATTGAGATAGAGATTCAAATAAAGAAAATAAGAAAAAACTGGAGGATATTCTGAAAATCATTTTTCATGCGCGAATTAGACATCCTAATGAACCAAAGATCGGAAATATTATTGATCAGAGATGTGGAAACATTATAGAACACTAAATACTTTGAGAAGGCATCTATAAGATGTGCATACAAGTGACGTAAATATATGACGTATTTAACCGCCATTTCCGGCTAGCTCACAGGAAGTGAAATCGACGGTTAAAATAAAGTTGGGCCATAGTTGAATTAAATTAAATTTATTGTTCTCACACCTTTCACATAGAATTATTCTTGATTAACTAAGATTACATTACATTATACAACTCACTAAGCATGGCGAGATTTGTCCGTACCCGTGAGAGGGAAAGCCATCGTTGTCGCACGAACAGTCAAGTTACTCTGTCTATCTTGCTTCTGATTGCGAAAAGTCCTTGCAGCGCCATCCACCGGCAGGAGGGCGAGACAAAATGTGATTGTCACACGTATGTATACGGGTAAACAGCACTACTTTCAACATTAAAATAATAGTTCATGAGAGTTGACTTTAAATTTATTTCTTTTTTTCTTCAAAATATTTTAATAAATGTCAAATTCTTTTTCCAAAATTCTATAAAATTCAGAAAATTATTTTTCACTGTTACGTTTTAATAAAAAAATTTATGAAATGTTTCAAATTTCTGTAGTGATTGAAACAATTTAAAGCAAGATCAAGCATAATAATGGGCATGAGTGTAGTACAGTACCTTCAAGGTATCAGTGAACTTGCCCTGAAGGTATTGTACTACACTCATTCCCTATCTAATCTGGAATATTGCAGTACTATCTGGAATCCTAATTACAGAAATAAAATTGAAATTATAAAACGAATTCAGACTAACTTCTTGCCATATTTATTTACAAGAAAAATGGATTTTACTTGCAAGTCTACTTCACGTCTTCACGTTTACTTTACTCTTCTTCACGTCTACTTTATATCTTTAATATACCTAGTTTATGTTCCAGACGCGATCTTTTTCGCGTTCTCTTCTTTTAGGGGAAACTAGGGATACTTGACCTAACGTGATTTTCTCAGCTTGTGAGATAATTGGTAATTTTTGTGTGCCATTTTTATTTGACCTTTAGTCAAATGGTCTATTGGAGGGGATTTTCATTACAAGCTGAAAAGCCATCGTAATGGTGTGTAGGTAAATATATTTTGGGGGTACAAAAGTAAATTTTCACTTTTTCATTCCTCAGTGGACAGGAAGTTTACTATTGAATATATGATGAATTAAAATATTTCTGACTTTTAAGCATACTTCTAGCTTTAATTTGATATACTATGTTATGCAGAATCTTAATTCTAAGTGGTTTAATTTTTAGATTATTTAAAAAAGCCAAGTTAGGGATACTTGGCCCTAAAAAGTTTGGGATACTTGACTCTATCAAAAGCTATCGCAGCTCTGATGTCGTAGCCGACTGAAGTACATTTTGTGGTTGGGATCAGCATCTGGTGCGTGGAGTTTGTTTGCAAAATGGCAACTCAAATATTGAGAATAATTACTTAAAAATTGTTTGCTAGTAATTATTTACTGAAGAAAATTTCTTTTTAATATGATAATTTCAAATAATGCAAATAATTTATTTTGGTAAGAATTTTAAAAAGTAAAGAAATTTAATCAATCTATTTTTTCCTTACCTGAAAGAAAGTTTTATTTATTTATTTATTATTTGAATAAAAATATTTTGCTCGAACCACTTGTCATTGTTTAGTTTTATTTAACGTTTCGCCATTTCTATTGAATTTGTCTTTCTTTCTTGATTTGAATTTCCTCTTAAAATATATTTTTATTCTTTTGCTTTTAATTTTCTTTAAATATTAGAAGAACCGAGTAAGCCTATTAAGCTTCTTTATTTTTAGCTTTGTATAATATTTTTTAGATCCTTTTTTCTTTTTGATGCCATTTTTTTCTTTTTTTTTTCTAATTTTCCAAAACCGGCTCGCTAACGGTGCTGCTAGGTTCCCAGTTCCAGTGCTGTAATTTTTATCACTTAATTAAATCAATATTTTAATTCTTTATTAAATTTTGAACTAATTTAATTTAATAACTAGATTTAATTTTATGACTTGACTAATTTAATTCATTAACTAGATTTTATTAATAACAACAGCGTTTTATAAGTTCCATATTATTTTTTTATTAGTTTCATTAATATTTTTCGATAATAAACACCTTTTGTAATTCAGTAGTATTAACCTAATATCTGAATTTCGCGTACATACAAATTATCAAAAGAATTTAAATACTCTTTGCATGTAGGGTCAAGTATCCCTACCCATAGGATCAAGTATCCTTAGCTTTGGGTCAAGTATCCCTAAGGTTAGGGATACTTGACCCTACGCCATTTCAAGAAATATGTTTATTTTATGATTAAATGAGATATCAGTTTAGCATAAGTACATTTAACCTTCTTAAAAACAAATCTTTTTATGATGATAAAAAATTCAAATATTCGAGAAATATAAGAAAAAGTAAAGGTAGGATCAAGTATCCCTAGTTTCCCCTACAAAGTCATTAATGGTTCGATTGATTGCAGTGATAGCTCCATAGATTTCTCTGTGCCTGCCAGATCTTTGAGAAACAAAAGTTCATTTCAAAATGTTTTTTCAAGATTTTATTACGTGAAAAAGTTATCTTTGTACAAAATTTATTGAATTTTTAACAAGTTCTCTGATGAATTTGACATTTTCTATATGTCTCCTGGTGTTTTTAAGTCGAATTGTTTGCAACTTTTTAATACATGATCTGTTTTATTTCTAATGATACATTATCTGTTTTATTTCGATGATACATGATCTGTATTTAATTTTTAAGATTTTTATCCTTTTTAATTTTCCGTGTTCTTAAGTATTCAACCGTTTTTTGGAGTTTTTTAATGGGTCTGTGCTCATTTTTTGTACTCTGCAATTGATTTTTATTTCTCGTGTACATTTTCTTCTTCAAGATTTTAAACTCCTAATGTGTTTTTAAGGATTTGTTGTTTGTGTATCTTTGACTTTTTAATACTTTTTTGAATTGGTCTTTTGATTTTATGTTTTAAATTTTTAATGTGTTTTTATGATGTTAATATGATAGTATAAGACTTTTAGAATCCTAATGTGTCTTTTAATGCTTTTGAGACTGCATGTTTTCGTTTTAAATAATTTATGCGTTTGCAAAGTTTTTATGGTTATGTGTTTTGAACTTATATTCTCTGTATTCAACTTTTTTAGGCGTTTTTTAATATCTTTGTGATTTACTGATTGTGGTTTCTGTTATTTGTGTGTTTGTTGTTCATTGCACGCTGTCAATGGAGTTATTTCTGTAGTGTGCTTTTCTTTAAATAAATAGCTTACTAAATACATAATTGAGCAAAATAGGCAAAATGAAACTAACATTTTTGATGTTTTATTCACAAATTACAACGATGTTACCCCTATATGAAAATTTGCATTCTACTTTACAGTTCCTGTATTTCAACTTTCTTCCACGTTCTTTATATCATCTCCCATTGTACTTTTGCCATTTCTACTTCTTTTCAGTTTTTCTAAAAGATATAAACAAACCAATGGAAAAACACATACATATTCAGAAAATATATTTATTACCAAACACAGGTAAGAATGTATTGTAATACACGATAGAAGGCAACAGACTCTTATCTTTGAAAAAAAACGAGTTTTCAGAGATTAATTTATTAATAAATTCGTTCCATGATAAGAATTTTTGAACTGTAAAGATAACCTCGCAAGCAATTAACAATCAAATATTTTCACACAATAAGTATCTTTGCCACAATTTGTGACATTTGCACGAAAGCCATAACCTCGGACACGACTACTTTACCTTGAAAGTTCAAGAAATTTGAATATTCTAGGAAAATTAATTAATTCTAAATTATTTCGTTTTGTTGATGCTATATTTATTAATACCATTACTCAATCATTTTTACATAATATAGAGTGAAGCAGCGAAACGTGAGTTTTTGAAACCCTAGAATGGCAAACAGTGTTAGAAAAAAGAAAAGGGGAATGATTTCTTCTAAAAGACAAATCGTTACCTTTATTTTAATAAAAGCCACAACCTCGGACACGACCTCTTTACCTTGAAATTTCAGGAAATTTGAAAATTCTAGGAAACTTAATTAATTCTAAATTATTTCGTTTTGTTGATGTTATATTTATTAATACTAGACAAATCGTTACCTTTATTTTAATAACAATATTTAATTGACACATCGGTTAAAAAGAGTCGAAGGTCAGTGACCATAATGAATCCGATAAAAAAACTGTTTACAAATTAAATCTTTTTATAAATTAAATTTTAAAAAAAATTAGCTTTTGAATAAATTAACTTTAAAAATTTATGTTCAAAATTAATTTTTTAGATAAGTTTAAGTCGTTAATATAAATTTTTCAAAGAAGAAAAAAATAATACAGATTAAGGCTAACCGTGATTTTGATAGCCCTCTACTCCACGTGCTTTTTTGAAATCGTTGTTAGACTTTATGATAGGCCAGTAGATTCTTCAGTTGTAGTCAAAGTCAGTGTTTTAATATAATTCGATGGTTATATAAAATGTTTAGGAAATTTTGATAAATTGTCCCTTCAGAATCTGTGTTGAAGCTACAAAAAATCTTCGCAAAATTCAAGTTGTTGTTGGAAATGTTGGTACTATCTCGGAAACAATAAGAAAACATAGTATTATTTAAAATACAGTAATAATTCATGGTGAACCGACGCAGTATATTTGTTACTAATTTTCAAGCCGATGCACATGACAGATTGAAATTACGGTAAATTAATCCGTAGGTTTTCTTCATTCGAAAGCTGTATTGATAGCTGGACACAGTGCAGAATTTTTTGCTGTCTCCTATGGTTCGTAAACTATATACTGTGCATACAGCATTTTGTGTGACTTAACAATTTCATGTGAGTTTTCATGTGCTCAAATTATGAAACGCCGTGCGTTGTCATATCCTAGCTGGTTGTACCATACTTCTTAGATAAACCACTTGATACCCGGGATTCGGAATTACTTGCATTGATGCCTGCCGCACCATCCACACTACATTCTAATCCGCAAGGTCTATGTATTAATCTACAATGCTTTTTATTGGAAATATTAAGTGGCATTGTTAGCAAATTTATTGCATCATTTCTACAGGAATCATCTCCACGTGTGATACGTCGAGTGTAGATTCCTTTATTTTGCGTATATTTCTTATCTATAATATAAAAACCCAGAGATGTCTGTAACGCAGGACCCCTTTGGTTTGCATCATTATCGGAAGAGCAAATTACAGTTTCAGTTTTTGCATCAAACAACTCGGACATGTTTTCTTTGGTCAAAATTAAATTAAGCGAGGAGCGAACCCGTAACGTCGGGTTTGAAGCGCAGTGTTTTGACAACTGTGCTACTGATCGTAACATCTGCTCCTCTTATTTTAAATGTATAAATTGACAGATATATCGGCATTAGTTATGGGATCGTAAATTTCACTTCATTTAACCGTTACTTATTCATGCTGGATTGTAGTAAAGATTAATGAACTGAGTTCAGCAGTTTCACTTCTTTTTATTAACCCTTTATAAGGCCGAGGTAAGTATACTTACCATCAAATTCATTAATTTTTGAATGCATTTTTTAAGGTTGGCATAAATTCTCGCCAATTTTTAAAATGAAACAAAAATCAAGATGCTCCGGTTTCTTTTCTGAAGCCATAATGAAGTGTCTGGACTTGATAATTAATTATTATTAATTAGCAAAATTAATTACCAAAAAATTAATGTCTATCAAATAAGCTAAATGAATTTCTTTTCTTAAATGAATCTCAATCCCAAAGTCATTTTGCTACTAGAAAAAATGGCCCTTTAAAGGGTTAATGATGATTCTTTATTTTGCGTTATGAAGCTGACGGAATCCCAGCAATGATCAAGTTCGAATGAAAAAATCCACACATCAAGGGGTATTTATTGTTAAACGCTAACAGATATTTTACGAAAAATGTTTCTTATAATGAAGTTTTTCATTCGATAGAATTCCGGGCCTTTATTATTTACTTTTATGTTACTGAATATTTACATCTAAAATTTACTACAAATTTTTATTTTTTTTATTTTTTAAGCACTCTGCCAATGTGCATGAGATACTTTAATACAACTTTGGTTAGTAAATCTATGACAATCAGATATTGTTGGCGGGATAATAGTCCGTCTAGACGGGCAGACATCTTCTAGTTAATATCACAGAGAAAGAGATACAGAGGTCTCACTCCCATAGACACTAATGGCATCTTTTTTAGCATTGCACTTCACATAGACAGTACGCCACCAATGTGCGACAGTGGGAACTAATCGAACTACGTCACTGTGATGCGAGAGTTTCCCTATCGTCATGACAAAGATGTAAATAGTTATTTCTATTCCTATATCCGTTATTTTTATTGAGTTTTTAACGTTTTTCGACGATAGTATCGATTCTAAATAAAGTATTGAGCCTAATTCTAAAAAAGCAAACAATTTTAATAAATAAACAGGGAAATTTGACAAACAACAGCAAGAATTAAACCAGAAACCCAACATGGCGTCGTTTCGGTTGATTTCGTTCGATATACAATAAATGGCGTCGTGTTATGGTTTGTAGTTCTCTCACAAAGACTGTCCAGCGTAGGTGGCGCTGCGATAGTTAACCAAACTCCGGAGTGAAACCTGTGGTATTCTCTCTGTGGTTAATATATAAATTTCTTCAATTATTGACTACTGAAAAGGACTAGGACTATTTTCAAAACAACAGATGGGATTTGATATTTTGTTCGCACTTTATCTCAAGCAGGAAAGTAAAAACATTAGAATGAAAAACTGTTTGTTTGCTAATATGAAAAAAACCCTTCCTTATTACTCGTACATAATTGAATTATGATATAATAGCTTGCTTTTTACAAGGCAGCTACTTACACATACTTTTCGATGCCATCATTCATCAATCTGGAAAAAATAATCAACCCCAGATAGCAATTTTAGTTTGCAGCAGACTTGCACTGCAAATCTGCAAGCTTACAGCAAATTTGACACGACAAGAGTGCAAGCGTGAAACAAGTTAACGCAAGCTTCGAAGTCGCCATCGGACGAACTTGCAGCAAGCTTGCATTGCAAATTCATTGCAAAATATAGCAAAAACAGAGTACGAACACAACCCAGGATAGAACTCGCGATCTAATGTGCCGAAGCAAACGCGCTAACCGTTCGGCCAGTTAAACTCTGCGAGGAGGAGATAGATTTCGCTAATACATCGTTCGATTCGATTCGTATACGATTTATTTTAAACTATTTTCTTGATTTCATTAATTTTTTGAGTTGAGAATATGATTTGAAGTCAAAGAGAGAGCGATTTTCGCTAATAACTACGTTTTGCTAGTAGAATAAATTATGAAATTAGAGTTCAAAAGTAATTACTTTAAAATGTAACAAAATGTATAAATTATTATTTTTCAACAAACATTGACTGTTTTTTCGATTTAATTTTGTTTATAAATGTTAAAATTTCAACATTAAGAAAAAGACGATATAGTTTTCTTTAAAGTAAAAACGTTTAGTGAAAAGATGGAAAATGTTTCAATTTTTTTTTTTATAAAAAAGTTAGTTTTTTTACAAATTATCATTGATTTATAGAATTAATAAAAAGAAGGACGGTCTAGGAGATGCTATTAAAAATCGGATGCTTTTTTTAAACAGAGACAAAGATAATTATCTCTTTGTACTATCATTGCATCAAGCTTGTTTTGCAAATTTGCATTGCAAAGGAGGTGGCGCTATTTGTCACGGTGAACTTGCAGCAGGCTTGCAATGCAAAGAAGGTGGCGCTAGTTGTCACTGCGAATTTGCTACAAGTTCGCGTCAAGTTTGACGCGTCAAATTTGCTATGACAAGGTAATATCAAGTCAAAATCAAACTTGCTGCAAACATACGTGCTATCTGTGACATTTTGAATGAAATTGCTTAGCTTACGGAACATGATCTTACTTTTTTAGGCTTAGGCAGGTTCTTCACGTGTTTTTTAATCCATTTCATGTACTTATAAACATTCGTATAGGTGTCCCCTTGTTTTGATGTACAATCTGTTGGACCTACTGATGTTACTCCTATACCATAGAAAGTCTCCTTAAGAATTTTAACGATGGTTGATCCAGAATCTCCCTGGAATGAAAAGGTATAAACAGACATTTGTAACAGATACAATTATCCTCCAGATGTCGCTGCTTCCCTACCTCCACCTTTGTTTACAAAAGAATATATAGTTCTAAGACGTGACGACGTTGGCACATCGTTCTAACCAGCTAACAAATTGTTTCTAAAATATTTGTAAATAACTGTAAATAGATTTAATTAGTGTCAATTTAAGTTAATTAGATGAGTTCACGGATCCCATTTATTTCAACATGAAAGCTATGTATTATTTAGCAATTTTACTGTGCGGCCAACTAGGTTATCATAATCAAAAGAGTTGGGACTGTTATATATTTTTATATAATCTTGATTTCTATTGTTCTGTGTTTTTTGTTTTGCTGCTGCAATTGCGCGCTACGTAAGCATTGTATACATTTATACATTGTAAATATTGATATCCCACAATACTATCCTCAACTTTGGTGGTGAAGTGTTGCTGCGTACCTTCTTTCTAAATTTTATTCTATAAATTTTATTGTTTATAAATAAAAATAGTTTTCTTGTTTTTTTTGTTGTTCTTGTTTAAAGTCTAAGTTAAGATTCTTTTTTTAAATTTATTCTAATGTTTCTAGTTGATTGTTTTTAAGCTCTTTGTGGTTGTAGTATGCTTAAAATGTGTACTGATGTGATGTTTTTTGAACTTTCACAGTATAGCTTTGAAACGTGAGATTCAGTACTCGTCCCTCAGTTTGAAAGACGCCGCTTCTTGCCATCAAGCATAAAACCTACCTGGCATGATGCTTGCATTGATTTCGCTCCCCTCGCACACAGCACTTTGCCTTTTCGGGATTTATCCAAGCCGCAGTCATTCAATGATACTTGTTTCACTTCACCTTCCATCAGTTTGTCGGTATCTTGGACAGAACAAAAAAATTTTAATGCATTATTTTCCTCATAAGATGCTGTTAGAGAATTTTATGGAGAAATAAATGTTATAGCAATATAAATTCTGCTTCATAAATAATGAGATTGGTTCCTTCAAAATTATCGGTAAAGTAAATATAAAAGAACACTTTTTCTTCATTTAAGAATGCAGTGAATTGATCGATCAATAGAAGAAAAGTCTTCCTGAGACCTGCTTTTGATATTTCGCAAAAGATCGATGTAACAGCTTTTGGATCGCTTGAACGGTCGACAAGACATCATTTTAACGGTACAGTAATTAATTATTGCATATTAAGGCCATATGGCTGAGCACATAAGACTTGTTAGAATTAAAACTTATGCAGCCGTACAGATGTCTGATGTAAAAGTATATTGCTCGGTAGAAGTCATCGGGGATATTGGTTCTGTTTTCAAATGATTATTCACTGCCTACTCCGACTTTTTCAAAGCAAACCCATACACAACAGCGCTAATCTCCAATATTTCTTTCTATATTCTTGATTGGAACACTTCATATTTTGTTCATATATTCTATATATGTTTCAGTGTAAACTTTGATTACACTAACTTCCCGTTTTGAAATTACACGAGGGCTATTTTAGAAGTGGCTGTTTAAGAACAAGAACAACGGCGATCGCTATTTATTTTGCAAACAACATAAGATTGCTACCAGTCCGCTTTGAACATAACTCAACAGTTGCGTGAGGAAAATGGACATATCGCGGTTCATTACAGCAAATTGTTTTCACTCATTCCTGCGTCGTACTAAGAGATGTCCATTGACGCTTACCCATCGGTGGCAGAGTTAGCAAGGATGTAGAGAGTATAAACATTACAAGGAACAACAATGGGACGTGCCCTCTTTACAGATGAGACGTTTTAGGATTACTAATCATTCTGGTCGCAGTCTGATATGGCCAGAATCCGATTTCATCCTTGTAATTTCAGTAAGAGAGACTATTTCCGTGGCCCGGGAATTCTGGCCCGGGGTAGTGTTAGGTTGGACATTCATGACAGCTCTACTCCACGCAAATTCGACCGCCCCGCGCCAAAACCTGTCATCAATACGAAAAACCAATGAAAATTGGAGCGGAAGGTTGGATCTCCAATTTCCCCATTTGGACTGCCGCGCATAAATGCGGAAATGCCACCGGTAAAGATACATGGGGAGGGGTTCTCTCTCGAATGCGAAAGCCACAAAGCACTGTACTTCATCGAGAAGTTCACCATGGAAATCGGAGCCGGCGAGGTCGCGATTTGAAGGCGAGGGTAGAAATAGGAACAGCAGTGAATCGTAGTGACAAATAGTTTATGGATTTGAATCGCATGAAGCGGTCATGAAGGACCTGCCTTAATAAAAGGTCAAAAATATAGAATGTCATAAAGTGGAGCGCTCGTCAATGAACAGCTTTATGATGAATGATAGAACCGAGTTCCACATTTTTGATGGACATACATATACTCGCTGTTGGCTCTTCCAAGTTCTCTTCTTCCTCATGTGCGTCTATTTTGAGGTCCAATCGGACAAGATTTTCTATTTATGGACTACAATATCAAACCGCATTGCACTCATATTATGCATTAGCAGCTAAAATTGAGAATATGGGTCGACCGGCGCCATCTTGATTTAAATTCCATTTAACTATTGTGGATTGCATGGGGGGGAAGCTTTTCTGAACTTGAATATCCATCGACGAGGCGAGTACAGGGCAGTTAAAACAAACGCGGATTTAGGAATGTAAGTGAATTCCTGTGAGCAGACGGAGCAAAAATTAATCCTTCTCTAACTCTTGCTAGCTAGTTTATATGTTCCTGACAAAATGCACTATTCATACAGATAGTCAATCGTCCCTGAAAGCTCTTGCGGCTCTCCAGCCAAACTCAACTATTGCCCGGGAAATCCTAAACATCTGGAGATCCTTAAAAACCAAAGTTGTAATATCCTGGGTTGAAGAACATTCGGGGGTACTAGAGAACGAGGTTGCTGACCAGTTGGCCAGCCAGGGTACTCATGGCAGTACTCTCAAAATCAATATCGATCTCCCTAAATCTTGCCTTAAAAAAGATCTCAAAATGCGTTCCTTTGAAATCTGACAGGGTAGATGGAACCTTTCGGAAACGGGAAGGCGAACCTTCCTTTTCGTACCCCAAGTCAACATTAATCGAGCCTCATTCAACTCAAGAACCAACCAATTCATCACAGGACATCGGGCGTTCGTGATCTATCTTCACAGGTTCGGTTTATGTTCACACGATCGATGCGTTTGCTGTGCTAACCATTACGCAAGAGTCTGCCCAGTGACAAAACTCTTGCATTTCACGAAGCCCAGTGCTGAAAACTTTTCGACGTGGTGTGAAAATATTGTGCAAGACAAAAGATCCCTGGCACGACTCATGAATATTATGAAGATCCTTCATGAACGAAGGCATAATATCATCATGGATTAAAGAAAGACTTTTCTGGCATCCACCAGCAATTAAGACTTTCAATGCAGACTGTTTCAGTTTACTTTTTGTATTTATTATTTTGTTGTTTTAATTTTTTCCCCTTTCTTTTGTATTTCATCTTTACGCTGAAAGGGTTTTGTATAACTGTAAACCTTATCTGGTCGGTTACGGTGGATTAATAATAATAATAATAGCTAGTTTATATTCTGATGATCCATCAACAATACTTTGCTGTATAAACTAAAAATAACTAATGTCTTTTATAACAGTTCATTCGGCATAATTGATACCCGGATAGACTGAAGCTAATATATTTTTAAGCTTCCTGTTCGCCCGCCGTTGCATGTTCTTCGTACTCCGACTTCCGCTAGACAGAGGAATTCAGAAACTCACGTTGATGAACTGCGCCACCTATAAACTTACGGTGACGTTCCGGTTATGATTTTTTATGCCAGTTTCGTTCCTTTAAACCTCATCTATCTCCTGTAGAAGTTTACACTTGCAAATTTGAGACACCCTATCTAAACGAGGACATCAGTAAAGATAGCATGATGATAAGCAAATTGAGTGCAATAGCGAGATGAAATTGAAATATACTTACTGCTTATACCAGGCTTGTTTACCCCATATCCTGCTATTATCAGACTCTGCCCCTGTTTGCTGAGATCTTTGCGGGGTAAACACAAGGGTTTCGGTAGAAGGCTACACTTTATGGGTTTTTTCAGTTGAATGAGTGCAATGTCATTGACGGCCGTTTTAGCTGAGTAGTCTGGGTGGGGTATATTGCGTTTAACTTCCACTAGTTTCAAACCTTTCATATCCTGTAGACCAACTAACATGTCCTTTTCCTTAATGAAGCAGATCTTGGGCATCTTTGAAGTTTGGCACTTTTTATCGTCTACAATATCTAAGCTGTAATGTTAAACAGTTGAAAGTAAGGGAGCTTATTTTCAATAGATGTCATTTGCATGCACCGAGTATATACAAAATGAAAAGAAATTCTTCCAGAAAAATTACAGAGTGTCGAGAAACGAGTGCTTCCGTTTAATCCATTAATTAGTAAGCCAAATTTGATCCGCACGGAGAATAAAATCGATGCCAGCTTAATGCTTTCACCTACCCATCTTAACCCATTAACACGTTCCAAGCCACATCCACACAATCATAGATGATACATGCTAAAATTTCCAATCAGGCCACGTGTACCATAGATGGTACACGTGGTACACACTAATAGAAAAGTTAAAACTGATCGCTGCGCCTCGTGTGCCATGAATGGATGGCACATGTGGTACACACTAGTCGAAACGTTAAAACTGATCGCAGCGCCACGTGTGCCATGAATGGTACACACTAGTCGAAACGTTAAAACTGGTCGCAGCGCTACGTGTGCCATGAATGGTACACGTGGTACACACTAATCGAAAAGTTAAAACTGATCGCAGCGCCACGTGTGCCATGAATGGTACACTATGTGATAACTACGCTAAGCAAGCTAATTACTTATGGACTGACGATAAATTGAAATATTGTGTGATAATATATCAATCTTCAATAATCTAATTAGTCAAAATATAAAATTTCCTGATTGAAAAATCGAGCAAAAACGGCTTGGCACGGAACGTGTCAATGCTCAAATACCATTTGTTCAATAATATTTTCTGCACTAATATTACTTGCTGCGATATCAACTGAAAAATTAGTTTAAAAAATCCTTCGTGAAAAATTTACTCTTTAGTGCCTTCGTAAGTCTAGAATCCCTATTTAAGTGAAAACATTTTAGCGCAAAACAATTTGTCAAAATCTAAAATTATGTGAAAATCCAAAAAGAAAACATATTCTTATAATTGTGTTTGCTGATATATTTGTCAAATAGAAGCAAATTATTTGATAAATAAACCAACTATATTACTCTTTTCTTCTTGACATTGCAAAAAACTACTGTCGAGTCTGACTTGAAAATAAAAAGACTACAATATTAACCCTGGAATGGTATAGTTACTTCTTAGACAGCGCAGTTTGAATGAGATAAAATAAATAAATTAAAAAAATTAAGGTATAAGCTTTTATTCATGCGAAAAAATGAACGCAAAAGTTTTAAATAATTTTTCTGGTTACAGTAAAATGCATGGTTCAAATAAAAGCGTGGGCGCCTTATATTGCACTTTATATTTTGTGTCCCCCCTCCAAGTCCTATTATGCTGCCTCATCGTGGCGGGGGTGGCCCTGGGTGGAATGGGCGATGTACGTCTGGAGTTTTTTCTCCTCGCAGGGTCACCCAAGGCGTGAAGGCCATTCCATTATACCCAGCTAAAGCATAAAGGCAATGGACAAAGTCAGACTTCTACCCTCGGGCGTCCGAGGTCTAGTGCCAACAGAAGATGCACTCTCCTCCTTCACCATGAATCGTTCGCCTATTGGCCGAGCGGACTTTTGGACTTGGTCTAGCTGAGGACTAGAACAAGTGGAATAAGAAACATCAACATATTTTGTGTATATTTCCTTAAACAAATGGAATATTCCTAGAAGGTAAAGGCGCTCACGCTTTTATTCGAACCATGCAATGTATTTATTTACAATTCCAGTCCATGCGACGTAATTACTAATTAGTACAGGGTGATTCTGAAATATCTGCTGCAAATTTACACGCATATAGAAGTTAACGAAATGATGATTTTCGTAAGGGAATATATGCTCGAAAAAAGTGAGTTGAGGTGGTAGAAAGCACCGTCATTAATCATTATTACAGTGGGTGCTTCGAGCAGTATACATCTCCACATCAGCATATAATTGACATGCAAGACAAGCACGATATCTTTCAGAAAGATGCAGTTTTGTGTGGCTGTTCAATCGACTAGGTAGAATCTACGGTCCCACTAAACAGTTCTACACCATGAGGGCCAAATAATTTATGCTGAATATTTCCTAGTAGACATGGTATAATCGTACCTCCAAAGATAAGAGCCCATAATCCCTTTCTACACGCTGTAGAAGGGGATGATGAGGACACATTTTATGACCCTCATTGTGTTACTAAATTTGCTTACTTCTATGCCCTCTACCTGTCTTTAAATATCCCCCAGTAATTTCAGAAAAAATACCACAGCAATTACTTACTTTTCAAGACAGTGTGCAGCAGTAAGAATATATTTGGATGTTATTATTGAACCCGTGCAAAAATTTGGAGTATTCTTCCTTTTAAAGGAAACCTGCAAAAAAATATCCAAAAAGCAAAGTAAATTTAGTTATAGAGTTTCTAAGATAGAAAGTAACAATGTTTTATGAAAAACACTTATCCTAGAAAATACTCACACTCTCTTTGATAAAACACTTTTCCTTCACTCACTTATAAATTGACGTTTCGTTGAGAATGATTTCTTGGGTATCTTTAAATGAATGCTGTCATTTCCAATCGTAACAAAAAATGCATTATCGCACTTAATGTAATACTTTCCGTTTGTATCAGAAAAAATTTGTTGAAACAGCATTCCTTTAAGTATCTGTTGGATATTTTATTTTAATTCCTAGGACAAAGCATCAACTACATTTTTATTCCCAAGATATTTTTATTTTTTGAACATTTTCCAAAATTTCTTATTTCTGCAATCACTTTATCCGATAACGCATCACTCTTTATGGATTTTAAATAATTGGTATTCTTTTTCTAATATTTTTCGAAATTACTTGCGTAATCACCTTATCTAAATACATATTACTCTCTATGGATTTCGATAAATGGGATTTTCTTTGTGCCTCCTTGATATTTTTTTCTCGGCCCGTGACCGATGTGAAGTCGTGATTTGATATGTAAAATTTACTTGTAATTTCAGAGCTATTTTTATTATTTGGTGGGAAAACACCAGAAAGATGACAAATTCGAAATCCCGATTTTTCTCTTACAGTTTTTTAAATTTTTGTATTTTACCTTTGACCCAATTCGCGTTAAACCACCTATATTTTAAATTATTGAAGAATTTTATGTTTTTTTACTATACATTGGGCCCCTTGCAACTTTTTTTATCCTTGATCTTTTAGTAAACCTTGAGTTTGGCGCAGCTTGTTATAATTGTACCTTGTGCCAATAAAACCACACGTTACAGATACAATCCGTCTTAAAATATCGACATTAAATGACCTTCAGGAGTACAGCTGCTGTGATACGAATAAATTCCATTGTTTATCTTAAGAAAAATTTAAGGACTGGAATCATTGAAATTCTATTTGTTATGTATTATGAAATTTTCTCTAAGATTTGTGTTAAGATGGCTCGTTTGAATAGATGTTTATCACTCTTTGAGAAATTTTCAAAGCTGAAATTTGTGTATAAATTTTGAAAATCCGGGAGTAGAGTACCCACTTTAGAGACAGCTGCTGCGACACGAATAAACTCTCTGAGTATGTCTTTAGAAAAAGTTTAGGAATGGAATTAATGAAATTCTCTTTGTTACGTATTGTGAAATTTTCTGTAAGATTTGTGTTAAGAAGGCTTGTTTGAATGCCTGTTTGAGAAATCTGCAAAGCTAAATTTGCGAATATATTTTGAAAATCTGGCTTGAAATGACTTAGAAAAATTTAGATATTTCAATTAGTCTTTCTATTAATATGCATTTAAAGAAAAACCAATACTTACTATCCAAGGGTATTTTCCCAGAGGGACATCCGTTCCATTCATTATTTTTTGGCTTGGTACTTGTATTCCACAAACTGAAAATATTTTCATATTGTTGTCATTCTTTTTATACTTTTATAAATACAGTTAATTATACGAAAAAGGATATTGCATTTAATATTTTAAAAATTATAAGATATGTCTTTTCCTGAAAGAAAGTATCAGAAAGTCGAAGGGTGAGCACTCCTGATTTCTCAATAAAACCCGTTAACTAGTCTTAGTCACTACTTACTTGCAAAACTTTCGAATGAATTCAACTATGTTTCCAATCAAACGGATTGCCTCCTTGATAAACTACAAGGTGTATCAGAATCAATCGTTCAAATTTGTTGGGGAATAGCGAAAGAAGATTTACATATAGGAAAGTTTGGAAGCAAACAAACACATGGCGTTGTAGAAGGCTTTGTATCCATAACAGCCATTCACACAGACGCAAAGCTGTAGATAAGAGCAGCGTGTCGTCATTCGGCAAAGAGACTTCACAGAAATAACATGAATCGGTATGCATTCAATAAATTTGCGGATATACAGGGTGGTTACGAAGTCTTTCCCTGATTACAAAAATTATTGTAAAAAACTGTTATAATTTGGCATATGGCTGTTTCGATATATTGTAAAGACGTTTATAATGTTTTTATAAACGTCCACATAAAACCACTTACGTCGGTAAATTTCGATGTGAGCACCCTTGGTAGCTCGAAGAATGTTAAGACTCTGATATGCACGACGAATGAGATCCAATTTTGATTAAGTCACAGTAGTCCTTCCAATTCTCGGACGGTCGCAAACGCTGCCAGTTTCTTTAATTTTTGCATACCATTCTCTTATTGACTTCACGTCTGAAGATTTTCGTCCATAATACTGTCGAAATTGACTTTGAACAGTAATAGCCGATTTGGATTCATGGAACCAAAGAACACATCGAGCTTTCTCCTTTGCCATTTTGATAACAAGCGAATGTAAAATCACTATTTCTGCATTAGTTTCGCCATCTACTGGACTAAAAAAAATTTGAGAGCACAACTATTCCATAATAAAAATTTTACAGTATCAAATTCAATGGTTCGTTCTCAATACTTTTTTTATGATCAGGGAAAGACTTTGTGACCACCCTGTACATATAACTTACGGTGTAGCCTGAAGAATGCTCTAGAACGTTACGCAGATGCTGTGCGTGATTGCCTGACTAGAAAATTTGGGACTCAGTGGATTGGTCGCTGTGACCCAATATCTTGGCCACCATTGCCACCGTACTTATCTCTAATCGGTTTCTTTGTCTATGGTGCAATGGAAAATATAATGTAAGATATTCCTGTTGCCAGATCTTGCAGCGAACAGTAGTTGCACCATCCGGGAAATGCCGCGGGTTTTCCACAATGTCCGTTATCAGGCATGTATTGTAGAAATGGTCAGAATTTCAAGCTCTTCTTGTAAAAGAGTACAAATGATGCAGAAAAAAGTGTGTGTGTCTTTTTTAAACCTATTACTGTCTTGTTCTATCTTCTGTGCATCACTTAACGGGCGCTATAGGCCCTACTACATGTCACTTGTACACACATTTTCCTATGTAAAATCATATTCTTTTGATGTTTCCTTCCTCGCCACAAATTTAAACTTTCAATTCTGATATACCTGTATATGGAACATTTGAGTCACGATTCCTATGTTTCCTAAGGCAAAAAGGTTAAGAATGCTTATCGTTAAAGCTATGTACACCCATACTTAATATTCTTAAAAATTCTTGCGCATATGTCGTTTTTATCATTAATACAGCCTTTAACCCTTTCCAGGGCTGTGGGAAGTATACTTCCCACCAAATTCATTAATTTTTAAACGTACAAAATAAGCTACTTTAAAGTTCTCGTCAAATGTTTCGATGAAACGAAACCCTACGCGTTCCGGTTTCTTATCTCAAACTCCAAAAAAGTGTTTTGATTTTTTAATTAATTAATAAAATTAATTAACAAAAAATAATGTCATCTAATAAGTTAAACGAATTTCTTTTTTAAATTGATCTCAATCCCTTAGTTATTTTATTATACCATTACTAGAAAAAAAGGGCCCTTGAAAGGGTTAACACTCAACTAATTACTACTATTTTTTTTTGCACGTAGGCGAGACGAGACAATTTCATCCTCTAAATCAGAGGTTCTCTACCTGTGGGTACGCGATGGACCAGTTAGATTACTCGAATGTGATCTTGGTAATGGCGGAAAACACAAAACGTAAAAGATTAAAATGAAAATTAATATTATATAATTTTGCTTTCTCAAGTTCTTGTAAAAAGTGAAAGTTCTGCAAGTCGGAAAGCCTATTCTTGAAATTAGAAAAGGAAAAAGTAGATTAAGAACCTAGTAATCGATTAATAATTGCCGTCACCAGCCCGTCCGCCATCAGTCATATTGCATGAGTATGAATAAGCCTTCCATAGCTTCGCAAAAGCAGTAGCTTCTCTCAATTTTGCTTTCTCAAGTTCGTCTGAAAAGTAAAAGTTCTGCTAGTCGGAAAGCCTATTCTTGAAATTAGAAAAGGAAAAAGTAGATTAAGAACCTAGTAATCGATTAATAATTGCCGTCACCAGCCCGTCCGCCATCAGTCATATTGCATGAGTATGAATAAGCCTTCCATAGCTTCGCAAAAGCAGTAGCTTCACTAGGCTCCGCTGTTCTTTGTTTTTCTTTTGTTCTTTTCGTTTGGAGTTACACATAGAAAAATTTGATATCATCTCAAAGCTTATTCTTTAGACGTTTTTGTTGAAAACGCGATGAAATTTCAGACAAGAATAAATATTTTTCACTGAGTAATTCGTCGCTTAACAAGCAACACTGCCTATCTCAATTTTTTGAAATTTCAAAGAGTCTCATTTTTATATCAATCAAATGTTAAATAAATTCAGAAATATTCGTTACTAGTTACAAAAAATTGAGTAGTTTCTTCTCCTTTGAAATTTCAAAAAATTGAGATAGGTGACGTTGTTTGTTAAGTGACGAATTGTTAGATTCCATCATAATGCGAAATTATTTCAATGTCATCTTTATTTGTTTTGTCATTGAACTAATATTAATATTATAAAAATGGTATAAAATGTAATTTAAAAAAATTAAGCCATGCAAATGTTAATAATTGAATTAGGATGGTTTTACTCTTCAACTAACCTAAGTCTTCAATGTTATTAACAAAAAAAATTTGTGCAGAGGGGGGTATAACAATAGTGGGTACTCAAAATTAAAAAGACTAATCAAGGGGTGTGGGACTAAAAGTAGTGTGCAAACCACTACTATAAATAAATATATATGGTCTTTTCGAAAATTTTAGAATTCAATTGTCTGACATGAAAAACATATTGCTTCCTGGGAACTAGTTTAAGGGAACGTGTTCCCTTCTCAATATCTTTTTTATTTGAAGTATTATTGCAAAAGTTTTGATACTATTCAAACTTAATAATCATATAAAGTTATCTTGAAGAGAAAAAGTTAATTGTGTTTTGCCTTTTAGTTGAAATTTAAATCTTTTTAAGAAAAACTCAATTTTTTTAAAAATTGCCTGCTACTTTTTCAAAAATGAATATTTTTTATTGAAATTTTATTAGTAGATTCACTTGAATATGTTATACAAATCTGTGCATGGATTTTAAGGTGTTTCTAATATTCGCATAAATAGATATTTTTTACTGTGATGTGTGGTGAAAAATGAGAAAATTTAACAGTACCTCTATTTATATCTTGTATATAAAAAAAAACTAAGGATTTGAATGGTTATTGCATGCACAGTTTTATCATACGCATAACAATAAACAATTATATAAAATTTTAAATCTCTATCTTAAAAAGGAAAAAAACCTTAGCATTTTGAAAACATGAAAGTGAAGAAAACTACTTAATTTTCATTCAACTTCATTCACTTTTCCACTTCGACATGGAGAAAAAGCCTTTTAAATGTGTCATTTGCGCACATTTTACATTTGTCATCGAAATGAAAATCTGAAACTTATTCAATATTAAATGTACAATGACTTCTATATATTAAAGACTTCTTTAATACTGTTAGCTTTGCTACAAATACTGATTGCCAAAATGTTTTTTTGATCAACCTTTTCGAATCATGGTTATTGTTAGACGAGATCTAACATTAATCAATCAGTAAAGCAAACCAGTTTGGGTTTATTCTAAATAGCTTCTATAAACCGTCACATCTTTTACCAATATAAATACGGTTAGTATTGCGATAACGTTGGTTACAGTAATGTAAGTATCATTAGAAATGAGGAACTACTATTATCATCGCCCTTCTGCTGACCCCGGCTAATTAATTTCGTAAGTATTTTTAATCGAGGATTAAGATTAAATCGGTTGTATTTATATATGCTTATATTTTTTATCATCGAATAAAGATGTCTATTTTAACTATTATTAGTCGTCGTCAATTATTTTGTCATTGTCATGAATGCATCTAAATATAAATTAAGTAAACTAATTGGGTTACTCTGTTTTTTATTAGATATATTGCTGATCGCGTTTCTTTGGAAACCAACGGTAATAAAAGAAATACATAGAAGTTTTTTCTACCTTCTAATTTATTTAAACGTCTGAAAATATCTTCTGAAATATTAAAGGTACAAATTTGAAATTTTAATACAATAGATAGAAAAATAAGAGAAACGAAATAAGTCAATAAAATGAAAATTGATATTTTGGCCATTTTTTGGGTAATGTTCCTCCTTAACCTTATAAATGCTGTTACTAATTAAGATTTTATACCAACTACGGCATGACATTTGAATACAAATTGCATACAAATATCTAATGACAGCGATTTGCGTCAGAAAATCATTATGGTAGAAAAAGTTGCTCTCCAGAGAATACAAGACTTTCTTTGGATAACCAACGGTTTTTCGTAAAACAGTCAAGTGTTTTAACCGAAATGTGGCTCAGATTGCAGTTCTCTTGGTTTTATTGAATTTCTTTTTTTATTTCCGTACAGTCACGTGTTTTAACCGAAATGTGGCTCAGATTGCAATTCGCTTGGTTTTATTGAATTTCTTTTTTATTTCCGTACAGTCACGTGTTTTAATCGAAATTTGTCTCAGATTGCAGTTCGTTTGGTTTTATTACATTTATTTTCTATTTCCGTTCAAAAAATT
Source organism: Araneus ventricosus (assembly GCA_013235015.1). Lineage (NCBI taxonomy): Eukaryota > Metazoa > Arthropoda > Arachnida > Araneae > Araneidae > Araneus > Araneus ventricosus. The sequence goes on along the minus strand of BGPR01001644.1, from coordinate 211,697 downwards.
TTAATACTTGCCTTTACATTGAGCTACTTGTTTTCTGGTATTTCCATGCTGCAAACGAAAATAAAACTTTTTTTAATAAAATTTAAAAAAAATATTTTTAAGAAGAATATATGACGAGCCAACAAAAAAATATATTCTCTTTTAAGTTAAAAATATTTAGAATTAAAGTTCATTGGGTTTCGAAACAATGTGGTAGTAACTTTATTATCCGCCTTTTATTTCTTTAGTTTATTTTTTAAAATGGAGTAGTTAAAAATGTACAATGTTTGGTGCAAGATTTCTTTAATCACCAAATGGGCTTTATTCTCCCGACTTATCATAATCTAGAATATCCACTTCTGGAGCAGAAATTGTGCATCTGACGCCTCTATGATGGACAAAACTTTAAAAAGCATCCTACGATTTTGTTCGAGGGAACAGGAACTTAGTATCTGTGGCATCGAGACGATTACTAGCGTTCGGGGCACGGGAATATTTTTTAAAGGGAAATATATAACTACACTTCAATTTAGATAGTATGCACTTGGTACATGGAACTATAATTCGGATACTTTGCACTATAATTCGAATACTTTGCACTATATTTCGATTACTTTGCACTATAATTCGGATACTTTGCACTATAATTCGAATATTTTGCACTATAATTCGGATACTTTGCGTTATAATTCGAATACCTTGCACTATAAATCGAATCAAAATCAATTTTTATGGAATAGTTTCAAAAATTTTAAATTCGGCGGATTGCTAACTAAAAAAAGGAAATAAAAAATATGCATATTATAAAAAAGTTTATGACAAAAAATGAAAAATGTTTAAAAAATGTATCAAGCACGAGTGAAAGTTACTTTTGGCACAAAGTAAAAGAACATAATTGAGAATAAAGAAATTATAAAAAATAATACAATACTATATTCTGTCTATTATTATTCTATATTCTGTTTAAATAGTAAAGATGGCAAATAAAACACAGATTGGTTTCCGTTTCTTTCTTCTAAAATTTTGACTTCTAATTTTGCCCATTGATTTGGTTTTGTCCAAATCTTTGTGGGAACATGCAAGCAATTTTACATGTAAAATGGTTTGTAATTCGGGTTAACTGGATCACGTTCATTTGACAATTTTTTCACAATCGCAATTCAAACACTTCCAGGAACTGACCAACAGGGAGATGCTCATGAAATGTATGAAAAAATGAAAATGAGACCTCTTTTATCACCTCGTTGGTTGCCTTTAATCCATTATTGGTAATAGGAAAATAATTTCTAGTGCATACAGTATGCTATCCGATTGAAAGTATTTTGTGAATATTGTGATATTCACACCTTTTTTTCCCTCTCATTTCTTTAAAAATAATACACAAACTACGTTGAAGGCATCGGCATCGGAGCATAAATGAAGACATTCATTATCATTTTTTCATCTTTATCTGTAATGCCAATTAGTTTGCCGTTAATATTTTCTATTACATGAAAATAGCACGTCAGTCGCCGGAAATGAAGGTCAAAAACATCTCTGAAGCTATTAGTTATTACATTGCTGGCATCAGTCAATAAAATTTTCAAATTCCACTCAGTTTCATTCATTTTATAGAATGAGTCTCTCACACAATTAAATCGTTCTCCCGCTGGTATGACACGGAGGTTTGGATAAGGGGTGCCAGCTCAGGTGTCATCCTCGTCATTTGATCGCGTTTGAAAATTAATAGGTCCATCAAAAAGTAGTCCTCGTGTTGCTTCAAAACGGGTCGTTAATATAAATAAACTGAACTAAACACAATGGATTTAAATTCACACCTTCAAAAGTTCTGTTACTTTGAGTTTAGTTCATTAATTTATTTTAATTATTGTCATGATCTTGAACTAAAACGAGGATATTTTGGGACGGACCTCGTCAGTGGGCAGATGACAAGGGCAACACCTGAGATGGCACCCCCTCTCCAAACTTCCGAACCACACCAGCGGGAAGGCGCAACAGACCCAATACACGACGGATCTTTATTGGAATCGGATTTCGAACCTGGAGCCCTCCGGTTCGGAGGCCGACAATTGAGCACTAATCCAAAGCGGACTCATTTCAGTTTGAAAAGATACAAAAAAAAAGGTATAGAAGCAGTGATATTGTCGCAAAAAAAGCTGTGCCAGGACCCTCTAACCTGGGTGACAAAAGTCTCGCTGTTCTAAGGACATTTTTAAGATTTTTCTTGTTTATTTCTCGGGGAAAAAAGCAGTGCCAGAACGGTGTTCCGGCTCCACTGCAACCCTATAGAGAAGCAACGATGCACGATGCACACGCACGAGTCGCGGCAATGTACGGCGCAGAGCCATGTTATCAATCAGTCAGTGTTGTTAATCTGGCGGATAAAAGTTCCGACTTTGACTTAGTCTTGGACTTTTTCCCTTCTGAGGTGGTAAATCCCCCCCAAACAGGAATGATTTCTCCTATTGGCATCACTCCAATCAATGCAATGTTGGCGACTGCAAAAACTACGTTGTATTTAGTTTATTTAAAGTAGAAACGTCTGTTTTATAGTGGAAAGTAATTAATGCAAGTGATAATATTTTTTCTTGAGTGCATCATATTTGTTCAAAGTTCAAACATTTTTTTTTTCATGCTGAATAAATTTAATTATAGTGGAATAATTTCTTTTCGAGTGCAATATATTTGTTGTGAGTGCAAATTATTTTTATCAAAGTGAATTTGATCCAAATTAAAGTGCAAATAATTCCCACCCTTTTTTTAAACTTCCTCGTCAAATTTGATTTTGAAATGGGAGGTAAACGCTCTAACATTTTGCATCCATGGCAGCTCTTTAGATTGACTGATTCCCGGGAACTCTATACCTCCCTTGACAACCCGGCTCTACGCCATTGACTAGTAGCTTTCCTATTTCGACGAAGTTAATTAAATAAATTTAATAATAAAAGCGAATTTTAAAATTTCACTTTTATGATACATCATTATAAAAATTATGGAATTTTGTAATCATACATCTCTTTATGGCGAGGCCAACGAAAGTAATTTGCCAATCAGGGAAAATCATTTATAAAATCCTTATTTCATTTTTACAATATTAATTAATTATAAAAATAGCCCTCATCAAAACGCCAGATAAATACCATCAATAATAATATCATATTTTCTACATTTTGTAGAACTAGTCGAGCAGAAATTTGACCGAACTATTAAGTCGTGGTTTTTTAACTAATTACCATCACATTAAACATGAATTGCTAATGATGAAATATACTTGGTTTATAATTATTCTAGAAACCTTCCACACGGTTTATTGTTGACTGTTGAAAAGTAACAATTTAATTGATTACATCCTGAAAATATAGGTTTCTCAATCTTTTAGTAATCGAGCTTTGTATTAATTTCATTCCCTTGTTCTCTTGTATTACTAGATTTATTGATAATGCGTGAAAACAACAATAAGTAATGCCACTAGCCACCTAAAGATACCATATATCTCGTTCGCCAAAGTTTTATTAAGAAAAAAAAACATTTCTTGTTACTTTGCCAAAATCTTCGTTTTAAAAACGATATTTTGAGATTTATTACTCCTTAAGTATAAACATTTATCGTTCTGTGTTAAGAAATATTCCTCATTCATTTATACATTAATATTGATAGTTGTAACCAAAAACAAAAAATTCAAAAATTAATACTTACTGAAGATGAGAAAATATTCATTAACATAAAAAGGACTACAGTTGTAAATCGATATAAATCCATGCTATCGATAACATAAGATGGAAATCATTGAAGGCTTTCAACATAACAATGGGTGAGCAAATCGAAATATATATCAGTTGTTTGTCACAAAAATATTTTGAAATCTCGAAATAATAATTAAAGGATGTTTTCATACATTTTTTACTTATTTCGACATTCGACCTCGCGATCTATGAATAAATATACTGATTACGTTACTAGCCAATTTCAAGTTACGAAAGACAAATTATTGTATTTTTTAGTGATGTCATTTCTAATTCGGAATCAAATAATCCTTTGCATTGAGTTCTATTTCATAATACGTGCATTTTCCTTCTCGCTTTAATGATTTTTTCTATAATTTTATTGGAATCCTGGTCATAATTGAAAATATCTGGGTTCAACTTTTCGAATTCACTTCTTTAATGACTTTATTTCTGATGGGTTCCAATTAACCCTGGAATGGTAACGTTGAGTCAAATTGAATCCTTTTCCCATTCAAACTGCGAAATTAGACTTTCGCAGTTTGAATGGGAAAACACTTAATGGTTTTCTCAGTTAAACGAGTGTAATGTCATTGATAGCCGTTTTATAGCCCTGAGTAGCGAGGATGGAGTATATTACGCTTGTAGCGGTTACAATCAGCTGCCTTCTCCTTTCTATGGTAGGTGGCGCTACTGGAGCCATCTTTTTCCCATGATGCCTCTCTGTCATTCTTGTCTCGTGATGTTGTTCTCTGTCTTGTCTTGTAACTTGAATGTTCTGTGCTGTGGAACGTAGCCTAATAAAAAATGGTTCCTAAAATTGAATGGATTCTTCAGCAGCACTACACACAAACTTGAATCTCGTCCCTCTATACGTTTAACTTCCGTAGTTTTCGAGATATTTAAGAAAAACTGAGAAACCCCAATTTCAAACCCCCTTGTTCGAAAACCATTCAACATAGAACCGAAGTTCATTGTTCTTATGGGGCTTGCATCTACCAGATGCTGGATACTTTGGCCAAAATAAGAATAAACACCTTTCAGACACACACGTTTATTGACAAAGGACGACACAAACACAGAGATACACACAAAACGTACAACTACGCCGAGAACACAAGTGGTTCTCCTTATATCTGTCAGCACGCAGGCTGACGTCACAACTTCGCCGCCTGGTGGCAGTTACACTTCGCAACATCCTCCCCCCCCCCTTGAGACTCAGAAAGAGTCTCAAGCACATAACAAACATTATTCAAAAGATCAAGTCTTTTAGGTGTTCTCACATATCTTCCAGATGACGTGTATTTTCTCATTATTACATCATCAGCAGACAACAATTCATTTTTATTATCAGACACATCATGAGAATTAGATTCCTCCCCACCTGGTCCCTTATCAACAGATTGATTTGAATAAATTTCTAAAGGGTAGATACGCTGTATAGGGCGTAAAACTGTCCCATGCTGAGTTTTAAGTTTAACAGTTCGAATTCTCCCATCGCGCCCTGGAATCAACTCAACAATTTTCGCGAAAACCCAAAACAAACGTTTTTTATTATCATCACCTACTAAAACTATTTCTCCAACCTGAGGATTACGCGAACGCTTTTCATTATGTTTTTGCACAAGTTGGCCAAGGTATTCCTTTCTAAATCGTTGGCGTAGGTCCTTCAAAAGTTTACTTCGATATTTTATTCTTTTGTTGAGACTTCTCGAATGTAACTGTTCAATATCCCCACTAATACCGATTGGATACATTCTAAATCGATCAAGAATATCAGATATTAATTCTATAAGATTAATTCCCTTAAATAAACATTCGTTCAAAGAAGGATTCCCCTTCTGAGAGGCAGAAGCGTCAAAAACCGGACGAAGTTTAGTAGTTTGGCTATCTAATTTAATCACTGGCCGGTGTGATAAATAATGGCATTCTCTATTCAATTCGAAATCTGGCACGCGTTCAATAATGTTCAAATTTTCCCAATCTCGAAATACTTTCTGATAATCCGAAAAAAATTCCCCCTTTCCAAATCTGTTAATCATTCTGTCATGTCTTTTCCAGACTAACTCTTTATTACTGGGTAAATTCTTAGAGTCATATTTCCATGGAAGTTCTACTTCATATCTTCCATCAGGAAGAATTTTCATTTTGTCATTAAAATCATTTAAATCAAGATCGCCCTTTTCTTTTTTAGTTTCGGTTGGGCTCGATATCCCCAAAACCTCAAGTTGCCAAAGTTTATTTATCGGTACGTTCATGGAATGCATTGATAATGTCGTTAAAATATTATCCTTTTTATATGAGCCCTTTCCAAATACAGTCCAACCCAGTTTCATTTCTACGGCTGTTAAGCCGGATTCTAATTCAACAGTATTTCCTGTCAATAATTTTCCCAAGACATCTGCTCCGATCAAAAGATTAATTTCCGTTTCATTTCGAAAAGAATCAGTAAAATTTATTTTCTTTCTTTTTAATTCATTTAAGACCTCTTTATTCTCAATCCTAGGTATAAAACCGCAAATCATTTTTTCTGAAAAAACTTCAAAACTACAAGAAAAAGTTCTACTTAAATTACTGACCTCGACCGGAAATACTTCATGATATGTTGGCTTAGTTTCTTTCCCCCCGAACAGCGCATGAATCACTGTTTCAGTTCTAAGAGGAGATGCTTTAAACTGAGTTAGGATTTTTTTGCTGACGTAACTGCTTTGTGAGCCAGAATCCAACACAACGCGAATTAATTTTTGTTGACCCTGATAACGAATAAGAACGCTAAGTGTTTGTAAAAAGATAGTTTCGCCTTTGCTGCAATTGGAGAGGGAATTCTCAGGTTTTGGAACATATTTAGATGCATTATTTTTATCACACATTATATCAAAATGATGATTATTACAATGAGAACAATTCAATTGATTTTTAGCATTACAAAATCTACTTAAATGACCAGTTTTCTTCAAACAAGAAAAACATGCACCTGTTAAGTACTGTGCTCGCCAAATGTGGCAACCCCCAGGAAGTAGGTTTACTATTTTTTTGTAACTGAGCGGGACCAAAGAACTTATAAGAGAAGAAGGGACACTCCGAAAACTTTGGCAGTTTGCCAAAAACCAATTCTGGCGAGATTTTGTAAGGAAGCAAACATTTAGGAAGTCTCGCCAGGTCCTGTTGCGCAAAAGAATGCGCAGGGGATTTCATTTGTTTTGATCGTGGCGTGGTTCTTACTTTGGTAAACTTGCAACGGAATTTTTTTTTTGTCGTCTTTGATTCTTCTAGCTTGCTTCTAGGTCTGAGAAAACAAAATCCAGCATGAATTATGACAGATGCATTTCTTGCAACTCCACTCATGCAAAATCGCAGGAGTTGAAATATTTTCGTTTCCCAAAAGACGAAGAAAGGTATGAACGAATTTTACTCATTTTCCAACCTTCGGCTTAATGTATACATAGTTCGTTCTCGTGTCAATAAATTTCTTTAATGCTCGCATTATGTTTTATAGATCCGCATAAACCCAGCATAACAGGATGTCTGCTTTCCTTCTTCTGGTACCTGAATTGTTTGAAAAAAAGAAATTTGTCCTCCTCAGCCGCTTCAACCAAGATGCCTTAGAAAACTATTTTTCTCAGGTATGTTGTTCATTGCTTGAAATTAATTTATTTAATTATAAAATTTGAGTTTGGTAAAAGAAAGCTGAGTAAATTAATAAATTGCTTTTATTTTATTGAACTTATTTAACACAATTTTTTCATCATTTCTTTAGGTATTCTTTAAAAAATTCAATGTCAAATTTCAAATTATTTGATTATAAACACAAATTTGGAGGGTCTTAAATGAAAAATAAGTAAATTGTGTAAAATAATTTGCTGATTACTATAAAAAATACATAGAAACTTAAAAATGTTTACTAATTCCATGTGTTTAATTGATATTTTCTCTTTAGGTGAGGCGAATGACAATCCTACTCCAGTGGACTTCCTGCACCAGGACACGGATGTTATTAGCTGAATTGATGTTTGCTATGTGTGGAAATGCCAACTATGAGCCAGATGATAACATCATTCTTGAATCCACCCAAATCATCCCGCAAACAGATGAAGATTGCCTAGATCTTGTTATTGATGAACCATCATGGATTGCCCAGAAGCACAGGAAAATTGGGATGATTTGGAGCTCAACAGTGCCACTTATGTGGCAGGCTACATTTCAAAAAAACTCTTCAGAAAATCTACTGTGAATTCTGCAAATCAAATATATGCCAGCAACGCAGCAACTGCCACTATTATTTTTTTTGTCATTTAAAGAGTTTGCTAACTCAAAAACCGGAT